>JAHHFK020003123.1:10000-90750 GCA_024533555.2 Aedes koreicus | reverse complement strand
TCTGCTCGAGATAAGCTGATTCGCAATCATTCGCTTTGTCGTAACTGCTTCAGACGTGGAGCATCAGTCCGAATGTTCATCTCGCTTTGTTTGCCGAAACTGCTAGGCGAAGCATCATCATACAATAGTCTGTTTCCGAATTGAAAGGAGCGATGGAACAAAGGGAAATGCGGTGCAGAAACCTACTCAAACAGACAACAACAACGCAGCATCGGTAGAACCAAATACAATTCCGACTACTTCCACGGCTACGGGAGTAGTGTTATCCAATATGGCACACCATTATTCTTCATCGGTTCTGCTTGCTACGGCCGTCGTCTTGGTGGAAAATGATCAAGGGGTCAGTTTTCCTGCACGAGCCTTGTTGGACTCTGGGTCGGAGTGCAATTTCATGACCGAAGTACTGTGCCAGCGTTTGAATATCCAACGAAGGCGTTCGAATATATCCGTCCTAGGGATAGGACAATCCAATACGAGGGTAAAGCACAAGGTCATGGCGACGGTCAAATCACGTGTTTCCGGATTCTCTCGTGATATGGAATTCCTTATCCTACCAAGAGTTACTGTTAATCTTCCAACTACAGATGCCCAAACGGAAAATTGGGAATTTCCCGAAGGTGTGGAATTGGCAGATCCAGCATTCTTCAACTCCAAGGCAGTGGATATGGTTCTTGGGATACAGTATTTCTTCGCCTTCTTCAATTCAGGCAATGAAATCCAATTGGGAAGTGGCTTTCCTACTCTGACGGAATCGGTATTCGGCTGGGTGGTATCTGGTTTGGTGAATACTGATAATCGAAATCCAAGGTTTTCTTGTAACATGGCGGTTACAAACGGTCTGGAGGATATATTAACACGATTCTGGGCATGCGAAGAAATTGAGTTCTCCAACAACTATTCACCGACGGAGGCAAGGTGCGAGGAGCACTATTGTCGTACGGTACGACGTGGTACAGATGGTCGATATACAGTGTCACTTCCAAGGGACGAAACCGTGCAAGCTACAATGGGCAAATCAAGGGATATCGCATTCCGCCGTCTTCATGGGATAGAACGACGATTGCTACGGGAACCAAAGCTGCGAGAACAGTACGAAAATGTCATGGAGGAATATTTAGAGCTTGGACATATGCGCAAGGTGGATGCGACCGCAGAAGAAGATGTAAAACGATTTTATCTAGCTCATCATCCCGTAGTTAAGGAAGGTAGCACCACCACTAAGGTTAGAGTGGTATTCGATGTATTTTGTAAGATCACTACTGGAGTATCTTTCAACGATGCGTTGCTGGCAGGGCCAGTAATCCAGGATGATTTACGCGCTATTATTCTGCGATCTCGGATCAGACAAATTCTGATGGTAGCTGATGCGGAAAAGATGTTCCGTCAGATTAAGTTTGGCTCTTTGATGCATACTTTTGGGTAAGGATTTCAATGAAAGAGTAGATACCTACGAACTCTCCACGGTTACATACGGTACAAAGCCTGCACCGTATTTAGCAACACGAACCCTGAATCAGTTGGCGATGGATGAGGATATCCCAGGGGCCTGGCAACCCTATCCTAGTTACTAGCGTTTGACAGTATGCAACATATCACGGGCCTTATTTGAATAAGGCCCGTCTGACGTTTGTTACTGCGGGTACGAACACCTGCATTGTTTACAAACAATGAATCTTTTGAGGTTTGGATGTTCGAGATGTTGGCTACAGGAAAATGGCTGCCAGTCAGCTCCTTGGGATATCCGCTTCCCTATGGCAGCAAGGGTAGTCATGCAAGATACATACATGGACGACGTTTTGACAGGTGTAGATGATGAAGAAACAACTTCAACTCAATCAGATGATGGAGAGCGGAGGATTCCGTTTGAGGAAATGGGCCTCTAACTCAACTGCTGTATTGGAAGGAATACCCGAAAAAAAAGTAGCATTATCAAGGGAAAGGATACAGCTTGATCCAGATCCCACGGTAAAGACAATAGGGCTGTTGGGCTACCAGCAAACGACGTCTTAAATTTCAATTTAAAATCCTAGATATCGGAACAAGTGAGCAGATTTCGAAATGGAAATGGTTATCTATAATCGCAACTCTCTTTGATCCACTTGGATTTATCGGCGTAGTTGTAGTAACGGCGAAAATTTTCATGCAGCGTTTATAGTGCATGATGGATGAGGACGGGCGGAAACTGGATTGGGATCAACAGTTAGCGCCCAAGGTATGTAAGGAGTGATTGGAGTTCCACCGACAAATCCCGATGCTGAATGAGATAGCGATTCAACGTTGCCTTGTACTACTGAAGGCGACATCCGTGCAGATACATTTCTTTTCCGATGCTTCCAAGTCAGCATATGGAGCGTGTGCGTACATCAGAAGCATTGATACTTCGGGAACTTGTTTTGTTGCTCTTTTCACATCCAAATCCAAGGTTGTATCGTTAAAATCACAATCGATTCCCAGGTTAGAGCTGTGTGGACCCCTGCTAGCAGCCCAGCTTAAGGAGAAAGTTCTGAATTCACTGAAAATCCAGGCTAAAGCATTCTTCTGGGTGGATTCGACTTGTGTACTACAGTGGTTAAAGGCTATTCCTTCTACTTGGACGACGTTTGTGACTAATCGAGTAGCAAAGATTCAACACGCAACGGAAAACTGCATATGGAATAATGTCCAAGGAGTGGAGAATCCAGCGGATCTTATTTTACGAGGATTGTTGCCGCAGGAAATTCGAGACAATCGATTATGGTGGGAGGGTCCATATTGGCTGAAACAAAAGCAGGACCACTGGCAAACACAATCGGCTGAGCTGGCTTCGGATGAAGGAGCGGAAGAAATCCGTAAATCAGCTATGCACTGTGCTACGTCGAAACTAGAGGGATTCGGAAGGGCATATGTTGGAAAATTCTCATCCTTTCTCGACATGGTCTACCGTACAGCATATCTATTGCGTTCCATGGATTTGCTGAAGAAATTAAAGGGAGGTTACATATTTCTAGAATTCATAACAACGGAGGAACGTCGTAAGGCAGAGATAGCAGTCATACGATGTGTGCAACGCGAGAATTTCGAGAAGGAACGGAAGGCGCTAACCAATAAAGAACCGGTAGCAAGGAGCTCACCACTTCGTTGGTTCAACCCACACTTGAGTTGGAGGGAGGTTGGAACATTCTCTGGAATCAAATGAAACCAAGCATCCTTCCGTACTATCAGCTAGACACCCGTTAACCAGATTGCTCTTCCAACATAACCATCACAAACTTTTGCACGCTGGACCACAACTTCTACTCTCAAACATAAGGTTACGATACTGGCCGTTGTCCACAATTGCTTACAATGCTTCCGAACTAAGCCTAGGACAATTGAACAGTTTACGGAAGAACTGCCAGCCGCTCGTGTGACTATATCTCGACCCTTCGCCAAGACAGGAATCGGCTATTTTGGACCGGTCTATTTCCAACCAGGTCCTACGTAGCATTATTTGTTTGTATGTGCACCAAGGCAGTTCAGTTAGAATTAGAGACCGATTTCTGCAGGCATTTATGAGGTTTATCGGTAGGCGAGGACGCTGTACGGATGTATATTCCGATAACGGAACTAATTTTGTAAGTGCCCGTAATCAACTCAAACAGTTAATTGAGCTGTTAAACAGCGAGGATCATCAGAAGAACATGTTCGAAGAGTGCGCAAGAGAAGGTATAAATTGGCATTTCAGTCCAACCAGTGGGCCACATTTCGGAGGGCTATGAGAAGCGGCAGTACGTTCTGCGAAGATTCATCTGCTGAAGGTTCTAGGCGAGACCGTTGTTTCTTTCGAAGATTTCACTACGCTTCTAATCCAGGTGGAATCATGTTTGAATTCTGGAACCTCTTACACCCGGCCATTTCCTTGTAGGTGGATCGCTGAATCAGCTTCCAGATCCGGACTATACCGATGTGCCAATGAACAGGCTGCATAGTTGGCAGCTGATCCAACAGTAACTGCAACTGTTTTTGAAAACGTTGAAGAATGGAATATTTAGCCCAACTGCAGGGTTGGGTTAACATTGAAGACCACCAATGGATTCCTGAAAAGACCTATTGAAAAGATTTGTCTTTTGCCAGCATCGCGTCAACCATCAGAACCATTCATAGTGAATTGATTATCATGCCATCATCTTGTGTTCGAAGAGGTAGTTTTCTCTCATTTCAGAAATTCGGAATTTCAGAAGGTGGGAGAATGTTGCTGAGTACTATTAGCATTTGATCTGCGCACAGTTTAACCAAAACAACCGTCAACCGTATGCCGCATAGGCGTGTGGAACGTGTTGTGTTATCATCACCTAGACGATCTTCCACAAACCGAGTTGTCAACACGATTCCACCACTACTACTGTCCGAAAGAAGATAGCGTAGAATATTAGCATATGCACTTGTGGTAGCTCAAGAACCGTGTCAAATAGGTTTAGGTTTGCATTTTTAATACCAGATAAAAGAGTAGACAATTAGCTAGCTCGATGATTGGACGACAAACGGATCGATCCAATTATAAATAATTTAGTTGAATGAAATAAATGTTAGATGTTAAGTGTAGTGTTTTTTTTAATAAATGGTTTTCATTATAACTGTAAAGTGTAGAGTATAAATAAACAGTAATTGTGTTCTGTGTACAAAATTTGGATTTGTTACTCACCGCACAAGAAAGAATCTAAGGAACAAAGCCCTGGAACCCCAAGGAACAAAAAAACTGGCTTCAACCCAACGAAGTCATTAAACCAATCCTACGTGAGAGTCCTAACAGTCCCGAGGTAAACAACTTACCTTCGCAGAGTTTTGCATTTATCGAGTTTTTGCTTACACATGTGGTAGCAATCTTGAACTCGTGACCTATGTTGAATACTTGTGACAATCTCGATGAATCTCTTTCAGTAGCTCCGACACATCAGCAAATTGGAAGTTCACAGGTTTGCGCTCCCAAGGCGCGCTTCTTGCAAGAAAGTTCTCGACGGTCGTCTCTCCTGGTGGGATTGTTAGTCCCGGAAATATTTAACTTCCCTTCAGTCACGTGACAAATTGACTTCAGCTTCGCCATAGGCCCAACCCGGAACAGTAGTACTCCTTATCGAAGACATTCTTCCACCACAGGTTTGCAAGCTTGGTGTTGTGACCGCTACTTACTTTTTGAACTTTTCGGCGTTCTATCGGTAAGCTGGCTCCACTTGCGATACAGGACAACTTCAGTATCGCAGCCGCTGTTCGAGATGTCGGTGGATATCCTTCCACTTAGGGCAAATTTTCAACCGATGTCAAGAAATTTTCTTTCGACGCTTTTATTCTCAGCGGTTGCTATGATACATTTTGTTTCATTGACAACCCGCCCAAAAAGGCATGGCCAATTGAATTGAATAAATAAATGAATTAAATGAAAGAATAACTTGATCGGAATGTGTGAAAAAAAGTGTTTAGAATCGAAAAGAAATTGAAGTTCATGTCTCTTATCAGGTCGGGTTGAGCCTAAACAAGTTTCATAAATTGACCACTATCATGGTTGTTTCGTTCGGGATACCTTTAAGTGGCTCTTATGTATTAAAATGATGTATTGAGAAGTACCGTGAAGTGTACGGGTGAATTTGTACAACTTACCACACAATTACAATTGATTAAAATAATATTTTATATTATGAAATGATCAACATAATTTGGCTAGAAAATGTTTATCCTTAAACGAGCTTGGCATTGAATAAGCATTCGCCAAAACTACGTCCACCTGACTTCGAAGCCCAACTGTTGTTGGATTTTTCTTTCCATCACAAATAAAAACTCCGTCATAATTACATGTTTGTGTAATGAAGTTTCATACGAACAACCAGTACATTTTTATTTATTTAGTCAATCGTTTGATAACTGAAAACTAATGAGAAAAAAAAAGTTCTTATGTATTTCAAAGTGTACATTTGCCTTTGTGTGGGGATGTGTAAAAATATAAACTCAGATTTCGAAAAACTACACTTGTTACCATTATTAGCTGCAGTTATTACGTCGCACAGATTTTGCCTTGTTTCCTCGTTCGATAACCGATCGTCATTTATACTTCCAGGTAATTTGAGTTGTTTGAGTTGTTCTGCTCTGAACGTGATAGTTGCTTCTAGTTGCTATTCATTTACCTGTTCTCCAGCACGTGCTTTTTCCTAGAAGTTCATATGTGTTTTGCCAGTTTTCGATTGAATTAGTGTTTGCATTATAACTAGAGAGAACTAAATCGATCAAAGTAATCCGTTTTTTTTTTCTGTCGGGATTTGTTTCCTGTTTTTTTCGAACTGAACTGTTGGATATTTCAACTTCATCATTATTTTTGCTTTCGCCTTGCAGAATCTGCTTATTCTAAATACTTTATGTATATAGGTATTTACTTTATTACATCAAATTTAAATTCATATCTTGCTTAGTTAAGTTTTAAAATAGTGGTTTTCCATATATTTTTATGTGTCGTTATAATATATTTTTTCTCATTATTTTTATTCAAGATACGGAATACATTGATATACTTGTAATCAAAATATGCTCAATGTTTAACTATGTCCAATTTTCGATTTTATCCAACGTTTGCATTCCCTTGAAAATCAAGCTCCGTTGAATCATTCCATTGATTTGGGTTGCCCCTCCTTCGATCATCAGTTTATTTCTTTTTCAGCTTTCGTTAAGTGTAAGTGTAATGTAGTGTAATTTGCATTGTGTATTACTTTTAAACCGTTTCGCATCGTCTCTTTGTGTTTTATTTCATTTTCTCGTGGTTTGTAGAACTCTTCTTTATAGTTAATAAGGCAATGTCAAATTAAAAAATAATTTTCCTCTTTAATTTTTTACCATTTTACTTAATTTTGCTTCACTGTTATTACATTCAAGATTTAACTCTCGTTTGTAGCGTTAAATATAAACGTTTTTTGTTTATTCCTTATTCACCCTAAATAACAATTTACAGATGCTTTGTCATTGAAAAATTCTTAACCTTCTTGTTTTGAAATAAAAGTTTCAGTGTGAGAAGTGAACGGATTTCGAAGCGAACACGATTCTTCCATCATCATAAAAAAAAAAGATATGAAACTTATCCTGTGAGTATAGGCTCTCTATTCTATCCTTACGGCACTATTATTTGTTCGGCTTTTGACTTACGTGAGACAAAATGTCACTAGGCTTAAAATTTAGTCTAATTTTAAAATACGTTTTAGAATTTACACCGTACAGTGGATTAGATCATTTTGAAAATTTCTCAAACAACTTAAGCAAACAATTACCTACAAAGCGGAGACTGAATCAAGGACCCAACGGTTTTCATTTGAATTACTTGCTAAATTGATTGATTCCTTATCCTCAACAAATGATTCAGGTGAATATTAAAACTGTTACCCTTAAATACACAATAAGTCACTTTTGTATACAAGATGTCAACCGGCGCTCTCGAATGGCGATGACGTGATTTTTTTTACAGGCCGAATAAGTGGTAAATACATGTTCCTTAACGAATAGAATTGTACCAGATAAATGTAGAAAAAGAGGTCCTCAACATAAACTCCGTGAACCTGTTTGCTTGCTGTCTTTCCTAATGCTGTAAAAAATTTCTCCCGCTCGTTTAACTTTCCTTAGCTCAAATTGTATTGATAGTAACCAGTCTTTCATTTTCACTATTTTCTTATTTATGCATACTAAAGTGTTTCCTTATTGTTGTTTTTGACTCTATTTTAATCAGCTTTTAGTCTTAACTAGGTTCTGTATTAATCTGACGTATTCCTCCTCTTGTTTTTGGCTGCCTGTAATATAGAATGCAAAACGCAATATATAGAAAATAACATTGCATGCACTCCAGAGCCTGTCTGTTAGCTTATTTATCCGCCTTAGCATAACAACTTTGTATAAGTCTATCTGAACTTCTGTCTTGAGTTTTGGCTATTTGTCTGTTACATTTATATTTTTTGAGGGAAGTGATTCTACGAGATTCCACTGGAAACAGAGATTGGTACAAATCGGTCGCCTTTCCTAGCTGCTTGTTTCGTTTCGATCTATAGCTTTTTGCAATGGCTTACATTCAAGATGGATCTTTACAGTGCTTAATTTACTTCCTATTGTTCTTATTTATTCTGGAACTGAATCGAAGTATGATTATCTGGAAGAATCGTGTTGACTTAACGATATGTGCAATGCGAAATAAAATATAAGATCAACTAAAATACAAGCTCTCCTTTAGCTCAATCGGTCCAATACGAGTTATAAAGATGGGTTCAATTGCCGTCCTAGGTCCTAGGTCAGAGTTGCTAATAGAATAGTTGTGTAAAGAGGAACATGCAACACAAATTTCGATTAAGTCACATTTCGCGTAAGTAATTGATAAATTTGGTTTCACCCTTTGCGCAACTATCCTATCAATTATAAACTCTGGTCTAGGTATTTTTCGAGTCCATGGTCCACACAATCATACTAATACAAAAGTAGAACTGGCGTTTAGAGTACTCAATTATAAACTGTAGAAATGCATGTAGAACACTAAGATGAGAGTCGGTAAATTGATAATAAGAAATACGTTTGAAACGACAAGAAAAAAAAATTAGACTATAAATGACCAAACGAATAGCTTGTAAGAGAAAAGTTAAATAAGGTCATAAATAAGCTCGCATGAAGATTGAAAATTTAATAATTACTGTGATGCATTGGTCTCACGTGATGGGATCGTAGCAAACGGGGTGAAGAATGTGTCTAACACAGCAGTTGATATCTACGTCTCTTCGAGTACAGTCGTACAGTTGATACCCTACTAGAGTGATAGTAGACCAAATAAATTGATTGTAAACCCAAACGAGCATTACAGTGTTCCATAAATACAACGGGCACCACATATTGGCGACGAGAACCCACGTGTGGACAAGAGCATTTTTGAGGTAGGTTCTCTAACAAAGGGGGGATGCCTGAGCGGCTGGTGGAATACAAATCCAACCAGCAAAAGGCAAACGAATATCTCGCCACAAAGGAGGGGGATGCCTGAGCGGCGGATACAAATCCGACCAGCGAAAGGCAAAATCTCGCCTCATAGGAGAGGGATGCCTGAGCGGCGGGTGGAAATCCGATCGGCGTAGGCAAAGAACATCCCATATCAAAAGAGAGAGGACGCCTGAGAGGCAAATGAAAATTAAAACGGGAATGTTTTTGCACACGGTAATGGTGGCTAGTTAAATACATAACGGTGCTATAGTAACAAGTGCAAGTGATTTAGCCAGAACTCGAAAGCGCAACGCGATGTGTTGTTACCATGACAATTCCATGTTACCATAGTAACGAGTAGTATGTAACCACCTGCTATGTGCTACAAGTCAGAAACAGAAACCGCCGGGGCCAGAAACCGCCAAACAATGGGAAGTCCTTCTGATTGGTCTACCAAGTGCCGTGGAGGAGCCCGGGGCGGTCCAAAATGTTGCTGACAGTACAGTAGAAAAGTTTCCTACAATAAAAGGCGTCACATTGCGTATTGAAATTGACGAAAGTGTAACACCAATTGCACTGCGCCAGCAAGGTGAAGACCAAATCAACCGGTTGTTAAGATCCGGCATTATCGAAAGTGCCGAAAAGCCATGTCCATGGGTGTCCCCAATGGTCATCGTAATTAAAGACAATGGTGACGTGCGTCTATGCATAGACATGCGGCGGGCAAACACAGCAATCAAGAAGCAGTACCACGTGATACCATCAGGTCGAATTGCATGAGGCAAGCCAGAATATTACAACATGTATAACCCATGTGGAAATGTTCCGATATACTCGCCTGATGTTCGAAATATGTAGCGCGTCCGAATACTTTCAAAGGATCATCGAACAAATTCTTTGTACTTGTCCAAACACATTCAACTACAACAGAAGAGCACGATATAGCCTTGCATGTGCCCTTGAAACTTTGGAGGTCCACAATGTAATTTTCAAGAAGAAAAAGAAATGTCAATTCGAGGTCATCGAGACTGAGCTCTTGGCCCATCATATCTCCCAAAATGGATTCAAGCCAACTAATGACAAAATAATAGCTGTTCTATATTCAGGACTCCAAGGTCCTCAGAAGAGGTTCGAAGTTTTTTAGGCCTAATCGGATACGTTGGTAGGTTCATACCCGACCTTGCAACCAATACTTACGGGCTTAGGCAACTTATCTTTGTCGGCCGTCCATTTGTTTGGATGTCACAACACGAAATTGTGTTTAACCAACTGAAAAAGGCTGTATGCTCTACCCCTGTATTGGGATATTTTGATAACACTCGGCGGACAAGAGCCATGGCAGACGCATCGCCTGTTGGGTTGGGAGCGGTTTTTTGTGCAATTTGAGCTTGTCCGCAACAGAGAGGCGTTATTGCCAAACTGAAAAGGAGGCCCGAGCAATCATTTGGAGCATCGAGAAATTCCGGTTGTATCTTCTCGGAAGGGAGTTTGAACTTGAAACGGATCACCGTCCTCTCACAGCGATCTTTAAACCGACTTCACAACCACCTGGACGGATTGAAAGGTGGGTATTGAGATTTCAGCCGTTCAAATTTCGAATAATTTACAAGCCAGGAAAATATAACATTGCCGACTCTTTGTCGCGCCTCTTTGATCCAGACGATGACAGGGACACCGACAACTGTGACAATCGCCTATACATCAGTGCTGTTACGGAGTCTGTTGCAATCGATGTCTCTGAAATAAAAGATGAATTAGAAACAGATTCCGAGTTGCTTTTGGTGAAGGATGCCTTACTAATGTCAGATTGGAATGACGAAACAATTAAAACTGGTGCAAAAGTGTAGATCCCATTCCAAAAAGATTTCGCTTTGCTGGAAGGATGCATTATCCGTGGGTATCGATAAGTCATACCCAAACACCTGCGTTCAAGAATGCTGCAACTTGCCCATGAAGGACACCGAGGAGAGACATTAATGATATCCCGATTGCGCGACAGAGTGTGGTGGCCAGGAATGGACGATGTAGCAAGCCGAACGGAGTTGTCCCCTTGAAAATATAATTGAAGCGCGTTCTAAGCTGAAACAATCATTTGAAAACATCCCATATTTCGTATTCGACTCTCCTAATCGACCTTCTTTGTAAATTACTTTCGCTAGGCAATCTATTTCACTATTTTTGTAGTTTGTTGAAGTGCGTTCCTTTTTGGAACATCGAACACGAGAGGAAATTCTTTTGAAGACTTGACAAGAGCCGATCGAAGCAGAGAGAACCTTTTAGAATGTTTCTCGAGAAGTGGCGTCAGCAAAGGGACTGGTCAGAAGTCTTTAGGAGGAGCACATCATTGGAGTTGTCATTACCGTCATCGATCAAAGTAAGCTACACTTCCAGTAAAGTCGCAAATCGCTGGTTGGGCTCAGTCGAATTTGATTAAATAGTTCGGTCAAGTGACAGGAGCATAAAATTTCTTGAGGGATGTGCGAATTGTTTGTTTACTTTCGTTGATATTGAGTTGAAAGTGAACAATAAAACCGTGGAATAAATTTCACATCTGATTTATATTTCAGACCAAAATGTTAGTGCATGGCACTTTCTCGTTGCATGTCAGAGCTTTATTAGGGGAGGATGGTACAAAACGCACCGTTTAAGCAACATCGTGAATTACTAGTGAATGGAGGCTGAAATTTAGGAACAAGTTATCGGGTATGGCGCATTACTATGTTTTCGTTGTAGATCAAATGTAATTTAAATTCAAAACGATGATTTTTCGTGATTTTTTAAACCTTTTCCAATTTGATACCAAGACGACACCGGGGTAAAACGCCTGTTTCATTGCTCAATATGCACCCCAAAATTGGGGTAAGATGCACCACAGCACTGGTATACGATGCACCACAATATTGGGATAGCATGCACCGCTTGTAAAAGGTAAACACACGGCTATAATAAGTTACTCAGAGTTGTAAAGTGAGGAGGTTGCAACACCTCGCCACATCTTTTTAGCTCGAGCAACCAATGGGTATGGATAGCAAAACGTTGCGATATGTGGCCAACTCCTCATTATATACACGCTTAAAAAAAGTACCCAATAGAGCATTTAAGTGTGGGAAGCAAACTTTGGGTATAATTATGTTTACCTACCATTGGGTTCAAATTACATACGTTTGGGTAGAATTTTACCATAAGTAAATTATTTATACTCAGCGGTAGATTAACATGATTATACCCAAAGTTGGTTTCCTACACTCAACTGCTCCACTGGGTACTTTTTTCTAAGCGTGTAGACGTATATAACGCCACGGTGCGTTCTGCCCCAGATTTAGTCTTGCATTGTTTTGTCAAAATATTCTGAAAATATGTAGAATTATAGTGAAGTTTTGATACTATCTTGATGTTTTTATTGTCAGCGATACATGTGAAGTGAATTTATTACTAACCATGGATGTTAACGCATGGTAAAAGCTTATTTTAAGAACACTATTATTTACATGTGAAGTAAGTAGAATCCCGGATGTTACTCTGACCAAACGTTTCTTGCTTCATAGGGCTGGACTCGTCGATTTAGAGGAACGTCACGGTCTACGAACGGCATCAGCTGCGGGGGAAAAAGCATTCGCTGATCTTGAAGCATATGCTAAGTTTAAGTCAGTGCTAATGATGCGTCATAGTTATTTAGTATGAATCAGCAATATTCATCAAGCCTATTGCCTCTAAAACGGTTGTTTTGTGGAATGACAAAGCAGCCTCGGGCAAGGTACTCTTTTATGCGCTAATTTTGATGGCTTTCTCAAGCTCAAACTGATACTCATTGGCAAATTAGAAAATCCTCGAAATCTCCCTCCCGGGGTGAACAACGACTTGCCAGTTTCTTTTTGTTTATCTAAGAAAGCATGGATGACTCGGGTTTTATTTCGGGGGTGGTTCGAGAAAGAATTCGTACCAGCTGTCCGAAATTTCTGCCATGAAAGGGGCCTGGAGCCAAAAGCTCAGCTAGTTCTGGACAACTGCTCGGCTCATCATCACAGATGTGATTTGCAGAGTGACGACGGAATGATCCAAGTAATTTTTCTTTCACCCAACGTCACCAGCGAGTGTAAACCGATGGACCAGGCTGTTATAAGTGCTTTCTGAGGTATTTACTGTTAGCGTGTAGTTTAATGAGTTACTTTTATTTAGTTTGTAAGACAAACGTTTCCGTTTAACGGAATTCGATACAGTATGAGATACTAAGACAAATGGAGACGAAGGTCCGATCAAAAGAAGAAATAAACATGATAGTCATTCGTATATGACACCTCGACGAAAACAGTCTATTACAGTGGTTGTCATAAAAATAAGGCCATGTGCGTTTTGGTGAAAATTTACTATTTTTTAACGAAATTTTTGAATGTGCTAGATTTTGTTACTGAAGAAGTTGTTCCTGATTTCTCCCAGTGCAAAAAAAAGACTGTACTATATTAATTGATAATTTGCATTTATTCTTAAAAAAATAATAAAAGTATGACAATAAATTCCCTGGTCATGAAAATAAGGCCATTTGTTAAAATAACTTTATTTTGCAGTATTTTTTTGTCGTTTAATTTCTTTTTTGATCCACTTTGCTAGTACTTCGTTGCACAGCCGTTACTCTTCACAACAGCGCTGCATCGCCTCGACATAGACTCGACAAGCCTCTGACATCGCTCTTCGGGGATCGAAGCCCACTCCTTTTGAATCGCTTCCCATAATTCCTGCTTATTTTTAGTTTTGTATGCAGATACTGCCGTTTTGAGGTCTTTCCAGAGGTTTTCAATTGGATTTAAGTCAGGTGATTGCGATGGCCAAGGAAGAACATCGATGGAGTTGCTTGCAAAAAATTGTTTAGCTCTGCGAGAAGTGTGTTTGGGGTCATTGTCTTGATTTTAAAGGCATATTTTCCTCTGCGTATGGATGCATTATAGTTTCGAGAATATTAGTATACACATGTTGATCCATCATCTGCTTAATCCAGTAGATAGGACCTACACCGTACCAAGAAAAACATCCCCATAGCATAATGCAACCGCCTCCATGTTTGACCGTCTTCTTAGTGTACGCTGGTGAAAATTCCCGACCCGGTGGTCGTCTAACGTACGTTCTGCCATCCGATCCAAATGAATTCATTTTTGTTTCGTCACTCCATAGTACGTTCCGCCATTTTTTGATGCCATCGGGACCAGACCAATTAAAATGTTGTTTCGCAAAATTTAGCCTGTTTCGAATATTCTTTTTACTGAGTAGAGGAACCTTCCTAGCCACCCGAACATGTAAATTCTGCTCTTGAAGTCTTCTGCGAATAGTCCGTGCACTAATTTCAAGCTGAAGCTCCTGCTTTATTCCTGTAGCTGATTTGAAGGGATCACATTTGGAGACATAACCGATTCGACGGTCGGTATGACTTGATGTTTTACGTTTAGGTCCGCGGTTTTCAATATTGCTTTGTACTTTCAGTGCATTTTGCACCATGCATCGAGATGCCCTAACCATTCTAGCGATTTCTCTTTGAGATTTACCTTCACTATGCCATTTCCGAATCAATTGCCTCTCCGAGTGTGAACAATGAATTGCACGTCCCATTTTTGCTGTATTCAAACATAAATAGAACGAATATATTGTTTATCAAGTGTTATTTTATTATTTACCAGTTCAACACAGCCTACAACGACGAATTTTGTACAAGATTTCGAATTTGAGCGGTTCCGGTTATGCGGCCTTATTTTCGTGTCCAACCGAATTTGACAGCTGCTGGATAAATAAGTCTTTCTACATGCACGAGAGACACCTGGCAGATTTATTTTCAACTTAATTTGTTACTAACAAAGTTCCCCTAATGACAGATAGAGTGAGCTCTTTTTGTGATGTTTTTCATTGTGAATTTTATCGATATTGTAGTTCGAGTGAAGGGATGGCCTTATTTCCGTGACCACCACTGTATATCTTTTTATAAAATCACAGTAACGGTATTTTAGTAGTCACACGTTTTCACCCTCGTTCCATTAGTCCTTTATTTGACGGGTTTTGACTTCGACAGACATTTCACTTTCAAGAGACGCTATTGAGGAATCCAAGTAAAGCTAAAGTGAGGTTAAACATCGTAGTATCTAATCCTGCAATTGATATAACTTTCTGGCTATTTTTGAAACTGTGTGGAATTGGTCAGTATCGTCATTATCGACGATTTTCACTCTTTTTATCACCAACTAGCTGAACCCGGTGCGTGCGCTGCTACGCTTGCAACTAAATGAAGGAAAATTTAATATAACTGTCACGTTTATGGTTTTTTTTTCGAAATGATTTTTTTTCTTCTTGAATTAGCAGGGGTTCAAACTTCTATCAAAACATGCTTCTTAGCCGAGAAATACACGGTTTGTGTTAAAGTAACCTGGATAATTCTCATTTTTGGTTGACATTTGTGTTTCATTTGTATGGGAGCCCTCCCTTCCAGAGGGGGGTGGTTTCTCAAACCACCATACAATCATTGACTTCAAAACCCTCCACATGCCAAATTTGGTTCCATTTGCTTAATTAGTTCTCGAACCATCACACTGGGCTCATCGATTATTATAAAAATGTGAGTTTCATTTGTTTGAAGCCCCCCCCCCCCCCCTCAGAAAGGGAGGGGTCTTGAACTACAATAGAAACATTCTTGCCTTCAAAACCCCCCACATGCTAAATTTGATTCGATTTGCTTGATTAGGTCTCGGGTTATGATGAAATTTGTGTCTCATTTGTATGAGAGCGCCCCTTCCTGAGAGAGAAGGGGTCTCAAACAATCATAAGAACCTTCCCCAGCCCCAAAAACCCCTTCATATAAATTTTCACGTTGGTCGGTTCAGAACTTTCCGTGTCTATAAGGGTCTGACAGACAGAAATTCATTTTTATGTATATAGAAATCTAGCCTCCAAAAACCTCCATATGCTAAAAGTGGTTTCATTTACTTGATTAGTTCTCGAGTCATGCAGAAATTTGCTTTTTATTTGTAGGGGGTGCCCCCCTCCCCTTCAAAATGGGGAGGGGTACTGAACTGCTATAGAAACATTTCTTGCCTCCAAAAACCTCAACATGCCAAATTTGGTTTCATTTGCTTCATTGGCTCTCGAGTTATGCTAAAAATTATGTTTTATTTTTATGGGAGTCTACCCTTCCAGAAGGCGGAGGGGTCTTAGAAACATTTCTTGCCTTCGAAAACCTCCAAATGCCAAATTGGGTTCCATTAACTTGATAAGTTCTCGAGTTATTCCGAAATTTGTGTTTCATTTGTATATGAGCCCTCCTTTCAGAGAAGGGAGGGGCTCGAGTCAACTTAGAAACATTTCTTGCCTTCCAAAACCTCCACCTGCCAAATGTGGTTCCAATTGCTTGATTAGTTCTCGAGTTATGCAGAAATTTGTGTTGCATTTGTATGTAAAAACCTTCCAGATGGCGTAGGAGTCTCAAACTTCCATGGAAACATTTCTCTCCTCCAAAAACCTCCACATGCCAAATTTGGTTCCATATGCTTGATTGTTTCTCGAGTTATGCACAAATTTGTGTTTCATTAGCATGAGAGCCCCCCTCTTACAGAGGGCGAAGGGGTCTTGAGTTACTTTAGAAACATTTCTTGCCTTCAAAAACCTCTACCTGCCAAATTTGGTTCCATTAACTTGATTAGTTCTAGAGTTATGCAGAAACTTGTGTTTCATTTGTATGGGAACCTCCCTTTATAGAGAGGGGAGGGGTCTCAAACTACCATAAAAACATTTCTTGCCTCCAAAAACTTCCGCATGCTAAATTTGGGTTTCTTTGCTTGATCAGTTCTCGAGTTATACAGAAATATGTTTCATTTGTATGGGAGCCTCCCTTTCTAGAGAGGGGAGGGGTCTCAAGCTACCATAAAAACCTTCTTTGCTTTCAAAAACTCACACATGCTAAATTTGGTTTCTTTTGCTTGATTAGTTCTCGAGTTGTGTAGAAATTTGTGTTTCATTTGTATGGGAGCCCCCCTTTCCAGTGAAAGGAGGGGTCTCAAACCATCATAAGATTATTCTCCGGCCCTAAAAATCTCTGCATACAAAATTTCACGCCGATCGGTCTTTCCGCTCGCGAGTTAAATCGTGACAAAGGAAACCCCAACTCATTTTTATTATATAGATTACTTTGCTTAGACAGCTCGAAAAACCCTTTTTCATGAGCGTCATTTAACCTCACACTCTTAAAAATAATGAATAGTACGAGTGATGTCATCCTTGTTGCACGTAAATACTTTGAGACTCAAAGATAAACATAACTCAATTGTTCGTTCTATTTGATGTTAAACCCTTATTTGAAACCCAAAATATTTTTCGTTGAGGAAAATGTCTCGACTCCCTGGGCATATAGGGTACCTATGATTGTACTTGCCAAACAAACATACTAATGCCAAAATGGTACCTGGCATCGAAAGTTCTCAATTATTAACTGTGGAAGTGCCTTTAGAACACTAAGTTGAGAGCAAGCAATAAGCGGATTGTGAAAGCAATTAGCTTGAAATGCTAATGAAAGAAAGAAAGAAAGGTGGGTCGTTACGTAAAAGGATTCCGACGGATCGTAGATTCAGAGTCATCATTGCCGGCAACCGATTCGAGCTGAGAAGTCAAAACAATGGTATTCCTGAGGGCTTGGTGATGATAGCTCCAACGCTATTTCTCATTTGCGTGCAATCTCTTTTAATGAGATTCCGCCTTACATCTATATCCTGGTTATGCCGACGACGTCGCCATCCTTTCTTTCCTTAAATATAAATCTCTCACTAGAAAAAATCCGCAATCCTCTATAAACACTATCTAACTGGGCCGATGATACTACTTCTTCACGTTAGCCAGAACCGTAAAAAAATCCAAACTTATCAAAATTAAAATAAAACAATCCATTATCTTTCCTAAAGAGTCTCTTACAATTCTTAGCGTTCACCTTGACCGTACTCTTAACTTTGCCCATCACTGCAATACCGTCCGTAAAGCAATTAAAAAACGATTACTACTAATCAAAGTAATTGGTTCCAGAATTCCCTCCGCCCATGGAGTTACCATTATTTCAATTATGAATAGTTGGCTCATACCCAAAGTGTTCTTCGTCGGCGTAGCAAGAGACTTTGTCCGCTGTAATACAAAGCTTTCCCATATGCCTCTGGTGCATTCATCACCAGCCCTATCTCTGTTTTGTTGGCCGAATGCAGTCAACTACCTTTCGACTATCAACTTACTTTATCAAAGGCCATCAGATGGCTTAGCAATAATGGTCGTAATTTGCCTTTAGTCAATAGAGCATCAATTTTACTTAATTTTCTTACCAACCAAGAATTACCCCCAATAGCTACTTAAACTAGATCCAAAACCAGATGCTGGAATTCTCCCCGTCCAACCATAGATATGTCCCTTTTGGAACTTATTAGAGCTAGTGACTCTCCGTCAAAAATTCCATCGTTTTCTTCAAACTGCGCTCTGCAAAATATTCAAACCACCTACACATTTACACCGATGGCTCAGTTTCGAACAACAAGGTAGGTTATGGGATCTATTGAAAACAATGACGAGAGACACAAGGCATCGACCTTTCAGCAAGGCAAATGAAACACTCAGTTGCGCAGTATTTTCCACATGCTACAAAGCTAAAATCTTTATTTTATTTATTATTTATTTAATATTATTCGATTCGTTGAAATTCAAAAGTAAATTTACAACTTCGGTGTTTTTACTCCTTGGATGACATTGTATTCCGGCCATCGCGCTTGCTTTCACGCGTAAAACGTGATAGTTAATATTAACAAAACGGACGTACACGAGAGCACAATATCAAAGGGGTAAACAAACACAAAAAAAATATCATATTTCTTCAGGGGGTTCGTCGACCAGTTGCATATGCAACAGGATCACTAGTAATTCTCCTCCAATTAGCATCAATTCATCCCTATCCCCAACCTGTTCCATATTTATCGCCGAGGCTTACGCTCTTATGATAGCTGTTCACTCCAGCCAAGAATCGAGAGACATGAATCCAGAGATTATTTCTATTCCATCTCAAGATGCCGTTAGATGGACAAAGGAGATTATTCGCGATAGCTGGAACCAGAAAAAAAATCCAATTCAGAAAAAAATAAACCACTTACTTTCCCCTAGCCCGATAACATAAACATGGAACACCTGTGGTGTTCCATTAACTAGCCCCCATATTATAATAGTTTGCCGTTGATACAGTACGGAACGTTTGGCTTTAGATTTTAGCAGCAGCATAGAGGAAGTTCTGCCACCACCATACGAAGAAACATTTTTACAATGCCTTAACGAAACCGGTTCATCCAAGGAAATTAAAATCTGAGATCAGGGACGAATGACCCCATAGGGTAAAAGTCCCCCTCAAAATAAAAACAACATCAACGGTTTTTCACATCACTTTAGCTATACTTGGAATCCTCAATTCTGCCTATTCTCTACTCGAAATTAAGTTGAAACATGGCTCAAAATGGAGTTGCAGCTGGCCAAGTCCAAAATTTAGAAGTGAATGGAGGAAATTCAGCGATTGAGTGGTTGGTTGATCGCGAGAACTAGAGAATATCCATCTGGAACCAAGCACGGTCAATACGATCTATCCTGCACAAGCTCATAACAACCAACTTGGTAAACTGTGGGTACGAGAATCGGATGATCTGATCCGATCATCATCCCATCAGAATCGACTCCTCCCCTCTAGACAAGATTAAGAACATGCTGCTTACAGAACTACCTCTAGACAACCCTTGAATGATTATGCAGCTCCGTTGAACCGCCTGGACAAGCGTTCGTGTGGGGGATGTCAACCATAATACTGAAAGAAGGCCGAAGGGACGAAAGTTGGACACGTAGCCAAGGATTGCAAGGCTAGATGACAAGGAACAAGCTTTCGTTTAGCGAGCACTTTCTCAGCACTAGAGCACATACTTGTGGCAAAACGCGCGCTAAATCATAAATCCTTCCGCTAAATCATAAACTCCCCTGTAGACAAGTGCATTAACGACATGCTGCTCACAGGACTACCTCGAGACGACTCTGGAATTGTTATGGAGCTCGAGAACTACAGTAGCCACATTATTCCAGGAGGTTAACCGTTTCGACAAGCATTCGTGTGGAGGAGGTCAACAAAAGTACTAGAAGCAGGCCGAAAGAACCAAATTTGGACACATACCCGAGGACTGCATAGTGAGATGACAGGGAGCAAGCTTTCGGTGATGATGATGATGATGATGATGATGATGATGTGAACTACCATCTAATGTAGCAAGACAACTGCCTATAGCACTGGACTGTTTAAATTAAACGGTTTGATCAAAGTTGCATTGTGGTAAATGTTTCATCATGTCCCTGTATGAAGGGCCAAAAACGTATTGTGGGCCCGTAAGCAGATATACTTACGCGCAACCCAGAGCTACAGGGGTCTAAAGAGAATCTCCTTCCAGAAACAAGTTCGCAGAAACTACAACAAAACCGAGCCCCCGCCTAGTAAAATGTCCCACTAGATGGGGAGAAGAGCCCGCCCTTTATTCACGAAATGTAAATAGCAGGAAGTTGGCAGTCCCACTCTTCAACAGGGAACAAGCTATCGGTGAGAGCCAGAACTCCGACACTCTACGTGCCAAGATGATATGAATCGCCATTGCGATTGCGAAACTAGAAAAACTTGGGGTTAGCGGCAACTTTCTTCGATGGTTTCGCTCATATCTGACCGATCGACAGCTGATGGTCACTATTGGGAACTGCCAATCTGACATTTATCCAGCCACGTCAGGGATACCTCAAGGAAGTCACCTGGGACCATTGATCTTCCTACTTTATTTCAACGATGTGAATTTGGTCATCGAAGGCCCACGACTATCGTATGCAGACGATCTTAAAATCTACTTTCGGATTCGTACGACCGATGACTGCATCTTCCTCCAACGTCAATTTGAAGCTTTCGCCAGATGGGGGTAGTTAACCCTGCGAAGTGTTCGGTAATCACGTTTTGTCGGAAGAAAGAACCGATCATATTTACCTACAGATTCAAAGGATCAACAATAGATCGTGTGAATCAAGTAAAAGATTTGGGAACTATTCTGGACTCTTAACTTTCATACAAGCAACACATCTCGTATGTGGTTCATAGGGCGTCGAGGACATAGGGCTTCATCTTCAGGATAGCAAAAAATTTCTCTGACATCTACTGCCTCAAATCACTGTACTGTTCGCTGCTGGTGCGATCCACATTGGAGTATTGTTCTACAGTTTGGAACCCAAATTACAACAATGGTGCTGAGAGAGTGGAGTCCGTTCAACGACGCTTTCTTCGATTTGCTCTAAGGAACCTGCCGTGGAGGGACCAGTTTCATCTGCCCAGCTATGAAAATCGTTGCCTGCTGATCGATCTGGAGTTTCTCCTAACCAGAAGAGAAACCTCGAGGACGCTTTTTATTGGAGATATATTACAAGGCAGAATAGACTGCTCTGCAATAAATGTCAACGTTCAACCTATAGCGCTTCGAAACAATATCATGCTGAGACTACCTCTCCGCCGTACTAACTACAGCATGAACGGTGCCATCGGTGGATTACAGCGAGTATTCAACCGGGCCTCTCATCTGTTCGACTTTCACCATTCACGCCAGATGTTGCGTCGGCGGTTTACCACGTTTTTCAACGTTGCTTCCGGTGTTGAATAACTATATGACCGTTTTTATGTACACGTATTTTTATTATTTGACCCTACGCTTTAAATTAATTTATTTTCAACATCATTGGGGCCACATTGAGCCTGTTGATGTCAATAACAAGTAAATAAATAAATTAGATGTTGCTTCAGAAACTGCTTATAACTATACCTCCGTGGCCTGGTAGGCATGGACAATGGTTTCAAAAGTACCTAGTAGTTCTATACCATTCTGCGCATTAATTCGGAAAAGGATGGCAATCATGGCACTGAAGGAACGTCAGTACGAGGAAGTACGGTCAACCTTGTGTGATCGAGGCATTTTTACTTTTTTCTACACCGTGTTATTGAAATGAGACTGTCAATACAATTGTTTAGAGAAATCAAAACAATAACTCACCCTTAAAAGTGCCAGCAGATGATTGTGCACTGCGGATTATCACCTTCCAATTCATGAACTCATACTTCAACGTTGCTTGCTTTTCTGAATCTCTTGTACAATCTGCAATGATTTGAAAAGTGTTATTAAGAAATCGAGACACATATTTCAAACCTGAAACTTGCAAAAATATGGAGTAATTCCAATCCTTTGACACGCTCATGAGCAACAGGTGAATCATACTAGAAGAGAAAAGCGTTGAAGCGTAACCTTTAAGGCTGACAATCCGTAGTTATTGGACACCTCAAATCGTTTTCAGATAAAAAAAAATAATAGAAACCGAACCGAAACAATGAAAACAACTGAAACACTTGAGCCTCATCAGCATCCACGCGGAACCAAAACATTATTTCACGAAATCAACGGATGGAACTCAACAAACCATGGCATAAAGCTAATTGAAATGATATTTCTCAACTCAAAAACAACGAAACAAAACCAACCCGAAACCAATTATCATTTTCTTCATTTTTATTAGACCTTCTTTTAATTCGAATTGAACAGGAATAGTCCTCATTTAAAAAAAAAAATATAATCAGATTATCTTCGCTGCTGCTTTTGAATAGTAGCAAAAAATAATAATATTGTGTATTTCCATTGATTAATCGAAGACGACAAAAAAAAAACGAAGAGTGATACTCTTATGATTATTATATGATTTTTTTTTTTGAATTATTTATTATTGTAAAAAAAGGGAATAAAATAAAATGAAAATAGGAAAACTTCCCACACCTTTGTCCAAAGAAAAAGAAAGGTATTTTTTTGTTTAGATTTAATCTTGTTTGTGTGAAGATTTTACACTCCTCTCGTCTGCTTGGCTCGTTCTAAATATGATTACTACGCAAAAAAAAAAAAAAATATTCATTCCAATAAACACTTTTTTCCCTGTCCGGAAAGCAAAAACAAACAAAAAATAATAGTCCATTTGGGGGGGTGGGAGGAAATTGTGAAACATAATCGAATGGGGGTGGGGGAAGGCAGGGGGACGACTAACTAAAAACACTTAAGACACTTATCAAACTTTTTCTTTTGCTTCACTTTTAGTTGTAGTAGTAGTAGTAGTAGTAATAGGTAGGGTTTTTTTTCATCTCAGTTTTAGGTTGATTACTTTTACTTCCTTAACGCTCTGCTTTGTACAAGTCCTGACGAAGAATAATAATGCTTTTTTGTTTTGTTCTCTATTTTATCAGTTAATATAAATTGTCAAACACACAAAAGGGGGCGAGAGGCTGCTGTTTTTTGGTTGGTTTTCTGGTGAATCAATCTATTTCTAATGCTTGAAATGATGTTTGCTTAAGTTCTCGTCATTTGATTTGTGTTGATGTGTTATGCTTTATTTTGTTGAATTTGCTGCTTGAGCGTCGCATTTCTTGTCTCTTAAGTAGGAGATTTTCTTTTTTAATGATTAGATTTAGAAGTTTTAACTTATTTCTTTTTCTACAGAGCTTCCTTAACCCGTTCCGCTGTTCTTAATCTTTCTGTTTCGCACTGTGGGGGAAAACAAAAACGCAAGAAATGATCGGCTAGTTTCTCATTCTATCTCTCTTAATCAGGTGACTCAACTATATGTGTACGATTTCTAATATAAATTTGCATTTCTTCACTTACAGACAACGATCCTTGGCTCTAATTTGTTGGTTGTTTGTGTTGTTGTTACTTTTTAATTTACTTTTAGTGTGTGTGTTTGTTCTTATCAAACTTACCCATAATAATTTATCGCTAGACTTTTTCTCTTTCCGCACCACAGTTTGTTTGTTTTTTTTTTTTTGTCTCAGTGAATGCGATTTTCGGTTGTTCTGCTCTATCTCAGCTTATATATCGTTAAAAGGTTTTAAATTTAAAAAAAAAAATCATATTTAACCTCTCATCATCATAGTCATCAATCTCTTGTTTCTAAAGTTAAGCTTAAACACGACTTCTTGGAGGATCAAGGAGTTTCCATATATTTTAACTGTTTACCGTTATACGTTACTTTATATCCGAAAAAATACGCGACTTTCGGCCCTGTAAGGGGGATCTACACTGACTTAACCAGCAAAACAAAAAAACACCGCACGCCAAGGTCGATCAACCAATTGGCTGGGATAAAATATTTAAAATATCTCACTTACTTTTCCGTAATTGTGTTTGTGTCTGTATATGTGTGTGTGTCTGTGTGAGTATGGTAAGTTTACATTTAAGGGGGCTGTGTCCTACACATGTTTACCAAAAGTCCTCACATAAGAAGATTAGATCCTTAACGACGAACAACGAAAAACTTAAGAATTAGTTTGCGAAAAGTCGGGCAGACTGCGGAGAGTCCTGCCCTTTGAGTCTCATCATTTTGCTTTACTTTTTTATTTTTAGTTAAATTGTATTATCATGTCGTTTGTGTACGTTTCTTTTCTTTATTTCCTTAAGGGAGTAGTAGTATGTGATAGTGGTAAGCTTAATACGAAAACGAAAATCAATCACTTTACACAATTACTTAAACAATAGAAACAAACAAAAAAAGGGGGAGGGGGTGGGGGCTCGCGCGCGCTCCGCCGTAGTGTTTCTTCTCCACGTTTAAAACTCGATTCACTTTTCACTACTATTATTATTATTATGGGTACCTGATTAAGTATTTTAGAGTTATGTTATATTAGTCCTTATCGTTCCGTTCTAGAGCAAACAAACAAAAATCTAAAGAAAACAATAGAATAGAGTGAGACGACGGGGGTTTTGCTGTTTTTTTGTTCTTGTTTTCTCCTGACACCATATAAGTTTCCAGAAAACAAAACTATATGGGAGAGGCTTTTCCAATTTAAGTTAGACTTTTTTTAGGTTAGAAAAAGAAATAAATTTTTGCTGAAATTTTTCAAGTAATTTCCATCTCTTTTACAATTTTTTTTGCAATCATTTTTTTGTTTTGTTTTCTTTTGCGTTAAGTCTATTTTAGTGTTTTGTATTCACCTACTTGATGTTATTATTTAATCTTAAACGAAAGAGTGAGCTGAACTGAAGGGGGAATTGATTTTGGAAAGAGGAGAGGATCGCTTGGGAAGGAAATAGGTCGGATCGAATGCAAATGTTTTGAGTGTTGCGTCTATTTCTGTCGTGTATGTGTTTTCGTGTATACTTTCTTAATAACTTCTTGAACAAGTTGTCTTAGTTTTTGTTTTTGTAATTCCACTTCCAATGGAGTTTATTATTCATGTCAAATTTATAATCAATAAGCAATGAACAACGACTGCTTCCTATTCATGTTGTTTGTTTTTTTTTATCCCTTTGATAGATATCTTCGTTTTTGCTTCACTCCTAACACTAATCAATAGAGGGTTTCATATATATTAGGATATAGATGCATTTTTTGTTGGTTTCTGAGTGTACTTATGCTTGTAGAGTAATTTTTTGCCTTCTTTCCAATTGTGTGTTTTTCTCTGTTTATGTTTTTTAAACTCTTCTCTGCGTTTATTTTGCTTCATCTTCTCTTTTTCATTAATAGTAAGGATATATTTATAATTGTTTTGCTTCTTCATCGATAGTGCTTTTTATCTTCTTCTTCTTCTTCTCCCTTTTGTTATATTATATGTATGTATAATTAGTTTTGTTTTCATTTTTTAAAATAATAAGAAATAATCCACTTTCACCTCATCTCTTCATCTTTACGATTTCGTTCCAATCAAGCTGCGATCGAAGGAGGAGGGTGCAACTGCCGCCTGATTGGCACCGCCCGGAAGCTGCTGCTGCTGGGCATAGTGCTGTGGCTGTTGATGATGTTGGTGCTGCTGCTGCTGCTGAAGCGGGGGAGGCGGCGGTTGCATCCTGCTCGTCGTCGTCGGCGTCATCATCTCTCAAAATGCTGGATAGGGTGGCTGCGAGGTGGCATCGTTGCCGCCACCATATGCCGATCGTGGTCTGTTGTAGGCAGCCGCTGTGTTCTGTTCGTTCTGATAGTACCCACCGTAGCCGCCAGCTGCACCGGAACCGTACGCCGATCCACCGCCGTACTCGGATCCAGGCTTCGAGGGTCCTCCGGCCGTAGGGCCAGCCGAACCAGCCGGACCAGCCGTTGGGCCGGACTGAGGCCTCGAATACATTTCGGCCGATCCAGTCGATCCAGTGTTCGGGGGCATGTTCCACGAGTTCCAATTGCCCGAACCGTAACCGCCGGCACTTCCAGCACCGGAACTGTTGTACATATCGTAACCACCGTAACCTTGGGTCTGCTGAGGTGTAGCATTATAATTGCCCCACTGTTGTGGCGGAGGAGCTCCCCAACCTTGATACGCATTGGCCGCTCCAGCCGACGCACCATAACCTCCATAACCTTGCTGTGGCTGGGATGCACCCCAGCCCTGGTAACCTTGCATCATGTTCGACTGCATGTTGATTGGAGGTCCACCCATCTGTCCGTTACCCATTGGCGGTGCCTGCGGCGATCCCCACTGGTAGGAATCGGCACTCATGCTATTGTTATTGCCGCTACCATCTCGCGGTTCCGCCTTCTTGATCTCAACCTGTTTGCCACTGATGTTGACAAAGTGTTCCGCCGTGGCTCGTTCCACAGCTGGTTCGTTCTCGAACGAAAGGAAACCGAACCCACGACTCTTTTTTTTCTCCTGGTCGTACATTATGACCACCTCCATTACGTTACCGTACCGACTGAAGAAGCTTCGCAGATCCGTCTCGGTTATGTTCGGTGGTAATCCACCCAGAAATACTTTCGGATACCCACCGGTACGCTTCGGCTTATGCAGTGACCTTGGATTGCACGGCTTCGGATCGATCGTACGCCCGTCCAACGTATGCGGACCGTTGTCCAGTGCTCGCTCGACATTGTCCGGATCGGCAAAGGTCACAAACCCGAACCCACGAGAACGGCCCGTCTCGTTGTTCTTCATTACCACACAGTCAATGACCTCGCCATACCGACCAAAGTAGCGCTGCAGGTTTTCCTGCGTCGTTTCCCAAGATAGTCCTCCGACAAACAGCTTGCCCTTCTCGTGGTCATCTAATTCCGCCGCGTTCATCTTTTTCGACGGATGCATCCTATTACCCGCGAAAGCACTAATTTTTGCGGCCACAAACAAACCACGACGCACTTCCCGATAAAATCTTCTTCTTCAAGAGCTTCTAACTACGGCACGCGCGGATTCCCGTACACGATGCGTTCGTCTTCTTCTTCTTCTTACGCCGAAATCACTTCACTTCGCGGAGCGAGCAGCGAAAATTTTCTGCTTCTTCGAAAAAAATGGTGCTCGCAATCTAGCCACGGATATTTTTATCTGTTTTGCGATAAACTAACTTACTTACTGTCTATATTTTATCGGTATCGACTTCTTTACGTTTCAGTTATTAAAATTATTATACTTAAATCTCTGGTTTAATCTTAATAATGCCTTAAATACTAATTAGAAAACTAAAAAAGATTAAACTTCTTAGAAATCTAAATAACATGTAGGTAGGCTATGATGAGTGAGTGGATAGGTAGGCTGGTTGGCTCCTATATTTTTAGGTTAGAACGAAAAACTGCACGAAAGGTACAAGATGGCCGCCGCACCACACGTACGAAAGGGAAATTTTCTACCTCCGTCAGCAAAACGCGCGCGCACACACACCTATGCACGCTCCGCTCATGGTTTGCCATTGGCTTCGTCGCGTGATCCAACAACCAACACACCAACACCAATGCACAAGGTAGTAAAACTGGAAACCAACGGAATCGTGGGTAACTTTTTCGACAGAAAATTAAAATTTGATTTTTTCTACCCAGCTTATGAGTTCATGTTGTAAGGTAAGAATTAAGGAGAGTTGTTACTAATTTTACCTATCTTTTCGTTGCTTTCGTGCTTCCGTAAGAAATTTAGCAAGAGCGACATATAGAGGGCACTTTTTAAAATGAAAAGACAAACGGACATGATAATCCAATATAACATAAAATAAAATTTTGTTCGATTTTACCCATGAGCGGCCGTTTCAAATTAACCGATGGTTGTCGATTCTGTCACGAGTAGGTGGTAACCGACGTCCCTGTGTATAAGCTTGGTGGTTTTGCCCTTTGTGTCGATAATTTTACTGTAATATCCGCGCCATCCTTCGCGCCACTTCGGTGATTTGTATAAACTAGTTCGCGTTTTCAGCGTACCCCAACAAACATCAATGCTGAATAATTGTTCAGCTTTTCCTTCTAGAAAGCTAAATAACCTCAAAATTTGTTTGAACAAGCAGTTATTCGACACTGATGTTTGTTGGGACTATTCTTTGGATCATAAGGATGTATACGCCCTAGGGGGCTATTCATAAACCACGTAGACTTTTTTTTTTGGGAGGGGGGTCTGACCAAAGTCTACGCTCCATACAAAATTTTAAAGAAATGTATGCAGAAAAGTCTACAAGGGGGGAGGGGGGCTCTAAGGTTTTCAAGAATGTGCTACTTATGATATACCCGATAATACTCAGCAGCGCGAGACTCTGAGCTAGTCACAGGGTCGGCGCACTACTGCGCAATCGGAGGGGCTTCGCGGAATAAAAGAGGCACTCAAAGATTCAAATTAATTGAAGCTCAACGGATTTTCCTGTTCAATTGTTATATTTGTCTGTAGTGTACACTGGATTACCGGCACGTACCTTTTGATGCTATTACTGGACACCGGCGAGCGCTCGCGGCGTCGATGCGAATCCAGCGATGGCTGACTCGCCGTGGTGAAATATGGCGATCTGCAGTGACGACGGACAGCAGAATGGCGGTTGTCGATGGGCTGGAATTAAGGGATCCTTGATGCAGGCGCTTCTTTCAAGCGAAGTCGGTCGACGACGGCAAGGCCGCCCTTTGTCGAACCGAGAAGGGTATTCCTCCTTGATGATTAGGTCTCACTGCCCGAGAGCGTTGTCCTCCTTTATAATTATGGCCCGAGGCCAGAGGAACAATAGCGGTCCTTAACGATTAGAAATGGACACCTAACAGATGCCAAAATCGTAACGTGCAATGGCAGGTCTCACCTCGCCAATCAGAAGGCTCACTATTTTTCCCGGCACTAACTTAGCCACTGGCGATACTTTGTAGCACATCTGATCTACACGCTCGCCTGATTCAAACTCCCCGATGGCCGCCAACTGCGAGTCCTTCGAGCCTTCAGCCAATCACCCATGTTCCGCGACGTCAGCATGCTGGGATTTTCTTCACGCCATGTTTAGCTGTCGTTGATTGCAGCCCAGTGGTGTTCTATCCTCTAAAGTTTGGTAACCGATTTGAATCTTCGATTCACATGGCGCATTAAAAAAAAAAACAATTCAAATTTCAACGGCTACAAATTAATCTACGTGGTTTATGAACAGGCCCTAGACAATAACCCAATTTAACAAACAACTGAAGTGACGCTGAAAGTACCGTAAAATTTTTGGCGCCAAGGGAAATATTCAATCTGAAGATTGGAATAGTTTTTGGATTCGCTCGGTTCGCGCAATAAAATACGTAGTTATTCGGTTATACCACAGAGAACAGACATCCAAGCTAGAGTGCCCTCCGTGTGTAAATTTCTGTAACTGCCATTTTAAAATTACGCCTCGTTTCCGTTAGTTTTGGTGATTTGTATGTTGATGGCGCCACCTGCGCGCCTTAAGATTTGATAATCGTAGACTGTCTGTCAAATTTAGTTTGGTGAAACTAGACTAGGCGGCGCTGTTTTTTCAACGGTTCGCGTTTAAAAATTTACACAGTAAATCGCAAAGAAAATGTTCGAGCCTGGATGTCTGTTCTCTGTGGTTATACCAATACAAAATAGGAATCAATTTAACTAAAATTTTAGTTTGAATATGGACCAATAAACTGATGAACTAGTTCAACAAAACCTTTGAGTTGAAATAAAACTTCATGATTTATTGAACTAAAAGTCATGTTTCATTGTGAAAATTAATTATGTTTTCTCACATTTTGGCAGTCAAGTAAAAATTGCCGCAGCAATGAAGTTGACAAGACAAGACGCTAGTTAGACAAGTGGTTCTCTACGGTCATGATATCTACACAAAATAGTCAAAAGGTCAAAAGCAACATTTGTAAACAATAAATTCTAGCGTATTTTTCTGGGATCTGCTTGCTCCCACAAAAAAAATTGGACCGTAAACAGATACAGGGAGTTATTACCATCCCGTCGGTAGTACACAGAGACAAATTTGATCCATCCATTTTCTCAAACACTTTCAAACCAAAACCATTCATTTTATTGTTTGATTTTACTATCGAAATTTTGACTACAATAGACTTTATTGTCTATTTATTATGGTGACTATAGAGTCATTTTGATGGAACTATACATGAACAGTATTGACCAACAACAAAATTAATTATAATTTCATGGATTTGTATTGTAATCTAAGTGTAGTTTTTTTATTCGGACCCCTTTAGTATGACCATGGACCCAAAAGGGGTCCGTGGTATGACCAAATTAATATTCAAGCTAAAGAGTTACTTCACTTTAAAAACATAAGATTCAATAAAATCACTGCATCAAGCATAAAAAAAAAAAAAAAAAACAAAAAAAACCAAAAACACAAAAAAAAAATTATTGTAAAAAAAAAAAAAAACAACACCCCCCCCCCCCCCCCCCCCACCACACAAACAAATTATAAAAATAATATACAAACACCATCTATACTCTCTTTTTTAAAAAAAAAAAAAAAATGATGTTTATAACAAAAAATAACAAAATACACAATACAAAATTATAAAAAAAAAGGAATATAACGTTATACTTCGAGACACCCCCCCCCCCCCCTCCTTTTTTTTTTTTTTCCTACACACAAAAAAAAAAAAAAAAAAAAAAATTATTTTATGTGAGATAAGAGATTTGTGCCTTCAAAGTTTCATGCTAAGGCCAATATTTATTTGGATATTTGTTTTAAAAGCCACCAAATGATTACAAAAGAGTTATATCAAAGAAGAATGCTAAGATGGAACAGTTGGTACAAATATTTTTTCATTTCAGTGTCCTTTTCAAAAATTAAAATCGGTCCCTTTCGAATGAGCACTCCCCAGTAAACGGGTTGACAGATCTTGTTATGCCATGCTGTTCCCTCGTTCTGCAAACAAAGACCAAAGTACCTTGAGAACAAGGTAAAGCATATTGCCAGCTGTCATATTATTCTCACATACACGCTCACTCGATCTTACTCAATGTTGAGTAACTTTTACTCAATTTTACTAATTATATCTAAAACGTCAAAAGCTAAGTGGTCGTATTTTATGAATTTTATTTATTGTTATTCAAAACACAAGAAAACTGCGCCAAACTCAATTTTGAGATAGCTACACATTTTTTTTTCAATAATTTAAAATGGGTCGGATAACGTCTTTGTCAATTTGCGCTTCGGAAGTTAATTTAAAATCTAATTCGTATTCGAAAAATAATTACCAGTCACGACATGGAGCAGATAGCAGCCACTGTAGATGCGGAAACGTATCTTAAAAATGCTAAGCTGTTTTATCTTGACTGGGGTTCGTTGATTTTTAATAGTATATTACATTACAGATGAACCAAACATTTTCGAAACTCTTTCTGGCGTATGAATCGAAACCAGACTTATTGGCAAAATGGGTTTTGTACAATGTGGTTAAATTTCTTAGTGTTGAAAATGGAAAGCAAGCATTTCATCACCCTTGCCTTGTCGTTTGATTTTACAAATGTAATAATCGATCCACCAACTCTATACTTTTAAAACATAATATTCATATTATACTTACATATTACAGAGCATACTCGGGCATTACTGCGGATCAACGGCGAAATAAAAAAGACGAAATGAAAAAAACTCATTTTCATATATTTTTGTTTTAATGTTTATGAGTTAGGTCAACTCGAAACTAAATAAATACCAGGATTAGGAGATTTTTTTACTATCGTACAGGTTTCGTCCGAAAAACGCAAATTGAAGTTTTCCGATTTTCAAGAACCTCACCAAATTCAAATATTCATAACTCAAGAACGCTTCATCGTAGAACAATTTTTTTTCCAAACTTCAGTGAAATTTTCTCAATCTTTCGGAAAATATAATCATTAAAAAAATCCTGCAAAATTTTCCACAGTGGAGAAAAACTTCTTGGATAAGGCCAGTATTCAGCTCAAAAGTAATGTGCATTAGCATAGGACAAATAATGGTCAAGAAATGCTTGCTGAAAAAGTAATCTTGCTTTTACTGTTGAGATTTCTTTTTTTTTTTGTTGGGGTGAAGAACCACTGCGTCCACACACACGAACTTTTTTTAGTAAATTTCTTATCTTGTATAGGCTAGTTTGCAGCTAAAAAGTAGTGTGCATTAGAATAGGACAAGTAATGGTCGAGAAATGCTGTTACTGTCGGAATTACTTACCTTGTATGCAGCTGAAAAGGAAGGCAAACTTCGTAACGTTAGTAACGCCGGCCCATGTTATCTAAATGGGACTGTCACTTTTCCTTGCGGAATAATATACCGTTCGATTATTCCGCAAGGAAAACTGACATTTCACCAATACTGGAGCATTTGTCAAAATTACTTCGGTAGAAATGGCAAAAATTTCTTCAGGTGTTTACTTGTCAGCTGCATACTACCCAAGTAACTACAAGCATTATATCATAACATTAATTCGACTGACTATCAGCAACACCCAACAAACATCGGTGTTGAATTAGAGCTTGTTCAAACAAATTTGGAGAAGCTATTCAGCTATTCTAAAACAAGCTTGAACAAGCTCTAATTCAACACCGATGTTTGTTGGGCAGTAATGCCATATCAAATTTTTTCAACAACTCCTATGCTATGTAGCATTACCTTAACATTAAAAATGTTATGATGCATTACCATATATCTACAAACAACTTAACTTTAAATACGCATTAAATGATGCATTATTGCATTATCTAAATAAATGCTTCATCGCTAGCTAAAAAGCAGCATTGGTGCAGTATCATCTGGATGACGTTTTCCAATTTGACTTTAGAAATGAGAAACATATGATCGAGCCGAGCTGCCTGTCAGATCCAGAATCGTCATCTTCATTTTCCTTCACCTTGGACTTAGCAGCAGTAAATTTGGTTTGGAATATGGCTGCATTATGGGGAGCCGCAGGTTTTTCTGGTTGTTGGTATTCAGAGGACTGAGCTGTTATACAACGAGGAATCTTCATTCTCATATATATGATATACCATTTTCATTTATGATCTAGTTTCAACCTGCACCGGGTGTAAAAATTGTGTTGGCTTGTTGTGTGATGAACGGCAGTGGGTATGATTTCATTTGTAACTCGTATCGGGTTGAGGTTTGCACTGATAAAAGGTTCGGGTATCGCAGTCTCAACGACGTGTTTAGCCAGAATCTAAAAATAGCTGCATGAAATATGTGTTTGTAGAACGTCAAAGAGGGTATGCTTCGCTTATATTATTTAGTTGTCTTATATAACTCTATTGCTCTCTTGGCTAAGAGTGTTAATGCAACCGGCATTTATCCATCAGTCGTGAGAAGCGTTGGTTCGAATCCCGATGTAGGAAACACATTTGAGCTTATAAAAAATAAATCCCATCAATGTAACGTGAAGATGCCGTAAAAATATGAATTAATATCCCTAAATAAAACGTAACAGAGGAAATGAATTCAAATAGAAGAAAATTAAATACATTTTTATGTTTTTTTTTAATAAAATATCCCAAGCTCTATTTATGCTTTTTAAAATGCAATAAAACATTTCAGTAGAAGCAGTAATTCAACTGCTGAAAAAGTTACTATGCCCTAATTATACTTGTTCTCGGGCTTCAATAAAGCATGTGCAGTAGCTTTAATTTGACAGGAGTGAGGCCCTTTTCGACTTTAGTTCTACTTTAAGTACGCATGTATGATTAGACTGCTTTATACCATAAACTTATATCGCAATATAATGCAAAATTGATGTATCTATATAGAGCTTCATGGTTACTTGGGTAGCCTTATGCAGTTGAAAAGTAGGGAAAACTGAAGACGGTTTCATAACGTCAGTAACGTCTGCTCATGTAAACTAAATGGAGCTGTCTCTTTTTTCGTGGAATAATATTCGGTTCGATTATTTTGCAAGGAAGATTGAAATTTCACCCATACTAGAGCAGTTGTCGAAATTACTTTCGGTTAAAAAGGGCAAGAATTACTTCTGGTCTTTACTTGCCAGCTGCATACAGGGCTATAAGCAGGAAAAAACATTTTATGATTTATGGAAAATTAAAAAATCAAACAATATGATAATCATAAACAATATGATAATCATAACATAAAAATTAAATTCTTAAGTTTTTACCTACGCATGCAGATTTTATTAAAATAATAAAATTGGTATACTTTAACTTTATTTAAAAAAATAAGCTTTTTCATAAAACTTTTCAGAAATAATGCCTGAATAAGTGTGATACTCAAAATTGAGAAACAATCATCATCACGTTTTCGAACACCTCAAATATCCGCGCTAATTGGCTCAAAAATATTCAGTAATAACGTATTCATCCAATCAATTTGTATACTTAAGTAACGTACAAGAGTTACTTAATACCTACATGCAGAAATTAAAGCAAGAAACATGCGTTTGGCTGGCGTTTGAATCGAAACTGCTTAAATTTCATGCATTTTTGAAGACATTTCATAACTTTTTTTTGCTTTTGTCTTTTTCGTACCACTACATAAACATTGCAGCGACTACAATACCTTGTACTTTATGTACGTTGGAAACAGACATCACACTGACGTTTCTCTTTGTCAATCTTGACAATTCAAGATGTGTTCAAAAATTACGATACATGAAATGAAAGGGACCGAGGGTCAATCACAAATAACGTTTGCGATTTCTGAAAAGCACACGAGTATGTAATCGTTTATCGTTGTTTATTTTCAAAAAAAAAAAAAAAAAAAAAAACCCAAATTATCCCCCACCAACAACGTGGTCCGGCCCCCCCACTTTATTTTTTTTTTTACCGAAATCTCAATTTATATGTATTAGCCGAGTACGCAGCTGAGAAGAAATCGCAAAAGAAATTTCTTGATATTATTCCCAAAAGAATATTGCTCAACAATAAAGAGATAGCCAGCACTCAATATCAGATCATAGGGATGAATCGTCAAATTCAAATTCAGTCAATATTATCTAGAACCTAGTACGCAGACTAAGTGCTCATATGAAAAAAAGTAACGTACTACGAGATAGGAAACGGAATTCTAAAGAAATTGTGACGGCAAAACTTATCTTGACCCAGTAAGCTGTTCAAATGTACTTGGTAAAGGCCAGTATCGATTTAAAAAGTATAGAGGTTACGGAATTTTGTTCAATATTACCAAGCGGAATTTTGACAATTGATCTGCATGGAACGAAATGTCACCTTCACTTACGGAATAATCAAGCGGAATATTTTTCCGAACGTAAAAGTGACGGCTTCCATTAGTTTGCGTGGACCTTACAAAATTCCCATTTAATTTTTCGTTCTTTTCATTTCTTTTCGATTCTATACTTTTCCGTTTCAGTAAACGGAATTTAACATGGGTTTGGTATAGAAAAAGGAATTTCTTTCAAACACGATACCGACCTTAAAGAAAAAGTCTATAATTCTAGTAACATAAGTGACATATAGGGGCGTATTATGACTGATTTTGTTTCATTCGTTTCAAATGCGATCGTTTATTCCGTAAGAAGCTTAGGACGGCTTTCACCGTCACTTTTTTACCGAATACTTTGGAACTGCATACTACACTGAGGCAAATAATCTTAAGAATTTCATAAGGTTCAACTTATGAACGATGCTTTGGAATTTCATATGGTTAACTTATGAATGAATTTTGTTTCACATGACGTTGTTCTTGTACGCCTTTAGGCTTTCCTGATTACAAGTGTTGATATAAACTAGTGGGCAAGTCACTGGACCCATAACCTCAACGTTCATGGTTCGAATCCAGATTGCTCCATGTTTTTATTTTTTCAACATCGTTAATTCATAAGGCAAATTTATGAAATTCATAATGATTTCCTATAGCAAATAATCATAATGCAATCTTATGAATATTGATAGTTTATTTCGCTGAGTGTAGGTCCGAAAAAAAAATTTTCCCTTCCGTTTCCCTTCCCAACCCACTCCTTTTTTTTTTCTTTTCTCTGCGGGCCTAAGCATATCATATCCATATCCCGTGTGCAGAACAGTGCTCGTTTCTCTATCTGTGATAAAGCGCACAACCATAACTCCCTATCCCCATGTCTCTGAGGCGCAGCGCCACAACCCCCCCACAACTCATCACACCCTCCCCTCCCCCCCCCCCCCTGGTGGCAGCAGAGGGGGAAAGTTCCTATCTCCTATCTACGATCGTCCCCTCTGCCTCCTCGCTCCTCCCACAGGGGGGTTTTTTTTACAGGCGGGCCCCCCACAGAAATACATTGCTACTTTTTTCTATTTTTGGTGGTATTATGACTATTTATGGAAATTAATTTTTACCCCCCCGTGTTCTTTCCCCCTAATAAAAATTTAGCCAACAATTTTCATAAATCCGCAATTCGTGCATTTTTTGGTTTTTTTTTCCCATTATGTAGATTTTTCCCCTTATTCCCGCAGGGTTTTTTCCCCCCTTTTTTCTCTCGGTTTATTAATAGAATTTTTTTCAGAGTAGTGTGCGTGGGAATGCTTCTATATACGGTTGTATGCGAGAACCCATTAATGGGTAAAAAACACCCATTTTCAAATAGCATGCCTATCTGTCATAAAATGGGGGAATTTCTCAATCATGCAATGCGCAAAAAAAAATCCCATTAGAGGAAAACTCGTACAACAAAAAACGGTTCTATGAACCCCAAGCTTATCCGTTACATCGTTGGTGGAAAGCGCAGCTTGTTTCAGTTTTATTAAATTTTATAAAAACTAAAATAATACATCTCGGACCAACGCAAGTAAGACAAATGATATTTTTTGTAAATGAGTAATTTAATGGTTCAATATTATGCTTCCAGATCGTCGATTGTAAAAATTTAATTTTCACATAACGTTAAAAATCGTTTTGTGTGCTCGGAACACGGAGGAACTTGTAGGCAGTCGAACTACCAAAAAAGTTCAACTCAGTGGACGCAGTGGTCAAATCCATAACTCATAAAAGGCATGAATATAAACAAGTAAATGTATTTAATTTTTTATTTTTAAAATTTATTGATTGATTACCATGAACATCATAAAATTACAATCTACCAAACTGCTACATAATCCAGGACATAATCTAAATGCAAAAATGGGTAATTTGTTTACCCATTTCACAGAGAACAGACATTGATGTCCAAATACCTTTTCTTGAAAAACGTGTGTAAAAGTTAATATGAGCAGTCGGTATAAGAAGCGAGCGCAGAGAAAAGCCCACAAAACTTTTCAGGTTATGTGCTAGGCTTTTTATTGATAAACATTTACATGACATTTATCACACAACTGCAGCGCCGCCTACCAGGAGCATAACGACATACATTTGAAATGTCGGTTTAAAGTTTTACACAAGTAGCAGACCGAAGATGAACGTCTGTTCTCTGTGCCCATTTTGGCTTCTGTGCAATGGGTGAATAAATACCCATTTTGTGACATAAACTGCTTTTACCCATTCATGGGTAAATCGGGTTAACCCATTTAATGGGGAGAGGCATTTGTACTCTGAGAAAAATTTCATCGTTGTACCGACAATTAAATCATGGTCAGGATGACTATCGCATATAATGGTTTCAATAACCATGAAAATGGTCGAATTCACCACGTTCATGGCATTTTTGACTATGATCATGGTAACAAGGACTATTCCGACATTATGGACAATGTTGCATCAACTATTTTTAATGGTAGTTTTGACCATGATCATAGTCGGTTAAAAATCACTATACTGCAATGGTCATCCTAACCCCCAATAATGGTAAAATTGACTATCAAATTCCTCTCTGTGTAGCGAAAATTGGTGTTTTTTCACCCATTAATGGGTTTTTGCAAACGACCGTGTAGGTGTGGTAAAAAATTACCTCCTTCACGGTAATCTTAATTAACGCTATTATGACTATAAAGTCTAGGGTTTTTTTTTTTTCATTAGGGCGAATCTACAATTGAGAGATTCTCTCCGGGCTCGCTCTCTTTCATTCATATACCAATCACCTTTACGTTTTTCATTCTACTATTTGTAGAGTATGCTAGCCAGCACTGTCGTGTTTCGATCTGCATGAAAGAATCCCTCGACAGTTTTATAATGGCACTGTAATGAATGAAAGAGAGGGAGCCCGGAGAGAATCTCTCAATTGTAGATTCGCCCTAATGAAAAAAAAAACCCCTAGAAGTATGCTTTTTCGAGGGAAACTGGGACTACACGGTAAATCTGGAAAACTCCTTTTATGACTGTATTTTGCACATTTTCAAGATTATAGTTGATACGTCAAAAAGTGACTAGTTTTTATACACTAATGAAGTGTACTCCTTTTTGGCGTTTACGTATATAACTTTTACTCCCTTTTGCGTAAACTGAATATACGTCAATATGTGCATACTTTTTACTCCTTTTGGAATGTGTAAAATGCATACTTTTTACTCCTTTTGAAAAGTAAAATATGCATACTTTTTACTCCTTTTGGAATGTAAATATGCATACTTTCTACTCCTTTTAAGAACATAACAGATGTATACTTTTTACGCATTTCACAAAATCAATAATGCTCGAGTATGGCTGAAAACGGCTCAATTCCGAAATTCAAATTAGAAAGTAATATAGACAGCAATAAATTACACAGTCATGTTTATTAATTTAAAAATAAAAAATACAAATCATATCTAGTGGTTTTGCGCAAAAATTTAGTCACGCATTTTGTTACAGAGTTGAATAACAGACGTTCTGGAACTATTTATTTTAACCTTATAGCAGTGGCTGGATAGTCAAGAAGAAAATGAATATAATTGTTTTGCTCAGGAAGTACAAGCACATCGGCTCCAAGTTTGGTCCCAAGCTTAATGATTCGTCCCTAATAATGTATCCGGCATCCGGCCACACGGCATGGAAGACCTGTTTTGTTTCATAAGTGTTAGACATTTGTAATTACTGAAGAAAGCAAATATTTAACTTACCTGTCAACTTCGCGAAAACGTCTGTATCCAACGTATTGGATATTTCCTCCATTTTCTATACACTGTAACCGGTCAGTACCCATTAATGGGTAAATATGTACCCATTTTTCGATAGTATATGAAACTGTCAAAAAATGGGTACTTTAAAAATCAAAATAATGCATACTAAAGACCCATTTTTTATTTTTAATGAGAGATCCAAAGATGGGTATTTTTCTACCCATTAATGGGTAAAAAATATCTTAGCATTTTCCTAGCTCGCTTTGTTTATTTGAAAGTGCGGGGTTCGAAAAATATAAAAACTTCGCGGAATGCATTCCACGAAAACGCGAAGAATATGGAAGAACTGAAGGTTAAACTGGATAGCGAAAACTTCCAAAAACTAAGAGGTACGTTAATAATTTAATATTATAATATAAAATGCTTCAATTTCATCAGTAGAATCGTTCTTCCGAGTATGTGTCTCTTCCGGGGCGTAAAATCCAAGCTTTCATCAAGTTGACGTCAAAATCATTTAAATCCTTTCAGATATATTCCACGGATATCCTCTCTGGAGGATAACGATGTGATATGGACCACTTGAACGTCGCCGGAATATTTGCCGGTGTGAAAACTCCCGAACGAAACTTAACATACCTGATAGGTAAAAGGTCTGAGGCTAAAGGGTTGTCCAAATACAAATACACATTCAGTTATTGTGATCTATTATGTTTATTCTAATGCTCATTATTCAATATCACAATTAAAAACAAATCACCAAAAATGGGTATTTCATACCCATTTCGCAAATAACAAACATTTCGAAAAATGGGTATTTCATACCCATTTCCCAAATAACAAACATTTTGAAAAATGGGTAAAAAATACCCGATAGACTGACGTACAGGCTCTTTACCCATTAATGGGTAAAATCCTTTTACCCATTAAAGGAGTTAACCCACTTAAGTTCGAAATGGGTGATATTTTACCCATTAATGGGTACTGGCCGGTTTCAGTGTACCCCAACAAAAAAAAAAAAAAGACCCCCTCCCAACAGATCCGTGCCCCCCCCACCCCCAGGGGGGGGCCCACACCCAAAAAAAAAGCCCTTTTTTTTTTTTACCCCACCCCCCCCCCCAAAAATTTTTCACTTTTCTTTTCTTTTACCCCTCCCCCATTTTTTACTTTACACACCCCATATCCATCTAATATATATAATAACACAGAAAACCACCCCATCCCATTTCCTCTATTCAATAAATTTTAATTTACCTATATCGCGGGGATTTACTTTAAATTACCCCCCAAAAAAAAAAAAAATCCCAAATTTTTATAACCCTCCCCAAAAGAAAAGCCACTTCCCCCAAAAATGAATTTTGCCCTTTTCCCCCTTGGGAAAATTTACTCATATTTAAGTAAACTGATCTTAGCGTGTAAATCAATTCCGGAACTTAAATACGGTGCTTACAAAATAAATGCTTTTTTGAAAATGGCGTCAGCATCAAGTCACGGGCAGAGTTAATTTTCTTTTCTCAGCTGTGCCTACTTTTTACGCATTTTTTTGTCGCAGTTGACATACTTGAAAAGGCGTAAAAAGTACTATTCATTAGTGTATAAAAACTAGTCACTTTTTGACGTATCAACTATAATCTTGAAAATGTGCAAAACACAGTCATAAAAGGAGTTTTCCAGATTTACCGTATTGACTGCTAAAATGCGATGCTACTGCAAAAAACATTACACGCTATTTCTAAACAACCCAAATTTGAGTATGATTGACTCAAATTCGTCGGAAGTATGGCTACTCAAAAGTGAGTAAAGATGGTTAGGAGTAACACGTTGACAATTCGTAAACATCGATCGGATTCAAGCCGAATAACTTATTTGCAAAAAATTATTTTTTGCAAATAACCCGCATAATCACAAACCATTCCTGGATCATTTCCCTTATTGTTGACGACCGTTTCCGTTATTGTTACATTTACCCTGTTAGTTGACAACTATATACTAACAATCTCCTATATAGTTTTAACAATATGTCAGATGGTAAAAGGCCAAATAACAATATGCTGAATAGGCGGTTAAGACTAGGGTTAAGATAGGTTACCATAAAAAAATGGCAATTTTCACGAGCAAAATTTTCTCTGTACTCTATGCCAAAAAGTTGGTATATAATCCAGACCGAGTGCAGACAATAAAAAAACATTCAATGAAAATATGGCATGCATTAACAATATGTGTTAATGTAGAGGTTGTATGGTGTAAATGAGATTAAACTATTCGATAACAATAACATAACATGTGATAATATATGTTACATTCGAAGTATAGTTTTGACTATATAGCAAATTGTTTTTCGTTATGCGGGAAGTTATTTTATATAGTAGAAAATTCATATTATGTAGTATGAAAAGAAATGAATTATTAACAAAACTAACGTGATATTTATAATTATGGTAATTTCAACTCATACTATGAGTTTGGAGGTATTAGCAGGAGTCCTTCCTTTATCAGATCGTTTTGTGGAGGTATCGTTCCTCATCCGCTGTGAGGTGCTAAATCCATTGGTAATTGAAAATTTTGAAAAGCTAATCGAACGAAATCCTCAAACTAAGTTCATGACACTGCACCATTGGTACATGGCTCTGGAGGTGAGCCCTTCTTCGAATGTTTCTAATCGTGATTTCTCCCAAGACTTCTCTAGTTCTACTGTAGTTTTTGATCTAACCATGAAACAAGAAGCTCGTGGAATACCATATCCACTCCGTTCGGAGTACATTCCATCAAATTTTGCAAGCAAGTTCGGCCATATCAGAAGTGACAGAAAGTTTTACACCGACGGGTCAAAAACAAATGATTCCACTGGATTTGGCACAGCGCCTCCTTCAAACTTCAAAATCCTTGCTCCGTATACTTCGCAGAATTGGCGGTTATACACTATGCATTAGAGCGAATTGCCTCTCTTCCCTCTGATCAATTTTTCATTTTTACGGATAGTCTCAGCTCACTTCAGGCTATTCGTTCAATGAGGCCGGCAAGGCACTCCCCGTATTTCGATAGCGAAATACGATCTCTTTTGAGTGCCCTATCAAACAATTCCTACACTATCACTTTGGTTTGGATCCCTTCTCATTGCTCCATTCCGGGTAATGAGAAAGCGGACTCACTTGCCAAGGTGGGCGCTATGGTAGGCGATATTTATAATCGACAAATCGCCTTCAACGAATTTTTTGCTATTTTCCGTCAACAGGTCTTGATCAGCTGGCAACAAAAATGGGATGCAGGGGATTTGGGCAGATGGTTACATTCCATTCCCAGACAGGTATCGAAAAAATCATGGTTCAGAGGGTTGGATATTAGCCGGGATTTTATCAGGGTAATGTGTCGTCTAATGTCCAATCACTACTCGTTAGGGTCTCATTTCTATCGAATGGGTCTGTCAGACACCAATCAATGCTGCTGTGGTGCAGGTTATCAGGACATCAACCACGTTGTCTGGCATTGTCTCGATTACGAAATTACCAGATCTGATCTTTGCGCATCCCTACGGGCCCGAGGGAAACCAGAGAAGGAAGATATCAGAGATGTGCTGGGTAAGCTGGACTTGGACTATATGGGGCTAATTTACAAGTGCTTGAAACAAATAGATGTATTCGTTTGATCCTCTCTTAGCTGTCGCTTTAACATGTCCACCTCGTCCCCTCCCCCGTAATACCGCTTCTATTGTATCGTTACAGCTTAACGCAATGCAACATTGAAAGCCAACGTTAAGATTCCTACTTCCCCATTCCTACCCGAATCATTGTAATCCCCAACCTCAACCAAGCCGCGAATTTTTCGGCTTTCCAAAACTAACCTAGTTAGTAAGTTATTATCGTTGTAAAAATGAAAAAGAACTCGGCTCCGTTATGGCACTTGAGCCTTATAAATAAACAATCAAGTTAAAAAAATTATGGTAACTAATATTATATAGTTGTAATGAAAAATAATAATCAAAATAAATAGTTTGAAAATGTATCTTCCCCACCCAAACTCCCTTGTCCTTCGCGTCAATTGTTCCAGGTAGCATGGTCTGTTCCGGCGTCAACATCAGGCTCATGAAGTGCAGTTCATCGCCGCTTGAATCCAAGAGAATTACACCCATCCTCTGTTTGTATACACCAGATTTGATAATAGAAGTGTTACGCAAAGAGAAACATGTACATGTACAGACTCTAGGGCACATGAGCTCGTGACCAATGAGATGCTTAAGCAGTGAGCGGTTATCTTAAATCGCTAGTTAGTTGTTGATTCAAATAAAATCTACTACAGCAGCTCATTATTCATAGTTAAATCTCTTTATTTTTACCCATTTAAATATTAAAATACATATTAGAAAATCAGCTCATTCGTAATTCAGGTATTGGTCCCACCGAACCCTGCCCGCTCCCATGACAGAAGAAGATTTCTCCTCACTGCTGATGGCATCGGCCAGCTCCTTGACGGGATAGATCTTCGCTTGTCGAGAGCTGGGGTTGATAACGTAGTTCAAGTAGAGGCTGGACAGTTTAATGTTGGCATACTTGGACCGCGATAGGAACCGGTCAACGGTTGCACTCAGCGTGGTGTACATATTGCGCAGTTCGGGCGACAGGAGTTTTGTTGCTGAAAAAAGAAGGGATTCAAATGTGAACAATTATCGTAAGAGTGTGGATACTAACCTTTGTTGTCGTACTGGTTCAAGTCGAACATGTAGCTATAATAGTTGAGCTGAAGGTACAGATCCGATTCCGAGTACTGCTGCACCAATAGTCCTTTCTGGCAGTGTAGGCAGTGGGGGTTGTTCTTGGTGGCAACCTGAAAAAAAAAGTCGTTGACGAGAAATTGTATCAGTGCAAGAAATATTGCATTCCAATTACCTGAGAGTATAGTCTGGTGTTTTGATTGCAAATTGGATTGTCGCAAATCATCCACCGTTCATAGAATCGCTTTATGTCCCTTCGAATAGCCAGTGTCAGCTCGTTTCTTATCGCCGGTAGATACTGCGGGGGCAGCACCTTGCAATTATCGTTGCAGCACTTTTCGAACACGGGTTTGTGCCTTCCTCCATCCCGCTTGTAGCCACTGGCGACAGGATTTTTCGTGCCACACGAAACACAGGTGAACTCGAACCGATGGCATAGACGGTATTTTTGAGTGATGGTTTTCTGAACCGCTTCTCCGTCAGCGTAGTCCCTTTCGCCGTCTCTAAGGCCACCTAAGCTTTGGAACTTCTTCGGATCCAGCCCGAGACACAGTGCTAGCCGACAAGCATCGGTTCCTTCCAGGGGTTCACAGATACGGAACACAACAGGAAAGACCTGCTGCGATAGATAATAATCAACGTCCGGTTTCAATTTGTCTTTGTTGGCCGGATCTTTCAGTTCGTCTATATGATAAGCGCGTTTCATTGCAGCAGCGGATGTTCCGTCTTCACAAATGATATAGCCCACCACGTCACCACGCTTGAAATTGCGGTTCCGTTGCTTGTTCATGCGCATTGCTACCGTAACGTGGGGCAGCTGGGAGGCATCCGAGTATTCATTCAACGGTCGCGTCAATTGTTTAGTTATTTCCAACAATGAAGGATACGTCACTCCACTCCGAAGATCATCTTTGACCTTCTCCAACTTCATGTGAATATTTTCGATGCGTTCATCCATCGGTTTATCGGATAGGATTTCATTGAGGATGAAGTTACCGGCTATGACAGCCAGTTTGGACCAATCACGTCTTACAATGTCCAAACCTTTCAGTTCCTGAGTACACTTGAAGTCGTCTCCTACCTTGGAAATCGTAACGGCAGCATATTTCTTCTTTTTCAACAGCAGCAGATATTTGTAGATTCCATCCACGTCCAGTTCGAGACATTTGTAAGTCTTGTTGACGATCTGTTTGATGTTGGAACCGATCTTGAAGACCTGCTCGTAATCGATGCTGTTGGTGTTGATCATGATACTATCAGTGTCTCCGTAGATTACCTGAAATGAATGAGTTGCGCACTTCTACCATTGAACATTCATAATTCTGATACACACCTGATAGTTCATTTTTTCCACGATGCTCTTGGTGTTCATCAGAATCTCCCGTCCCTTCAGCGTAATTAACGCGGCCATGTGCTGTGCATAGAACCTCGATCTGGTGTAACCCAAACAGCCATATAGCGAATTGGCCGTCAGCTTGAGCGCCATCTGGCGGATGTTGTACTGCATCTTCAATTCCGGTTCCAATCCGGCCGCCTTCATAAGCTGCTTTACAGCCTTGCGACTCTCGACCAGCTTCCGAATTTGACGTGGCAAAATTCCCATTTCTTCGGTTTGAAGAATGGTTGCACCGCCTTCCTCTTCATCCCCGGCAGCCGGTGGCAAAACGGTGGTGAAGCAAATGTTGTACTCCTGGATAATGCTCGGGTAGAGGGAGTTGAAGTCCATCAACAGGATGAATTTGTCGTAGAAGCCTTTGATCGGGTCCAGCACCAAACCACCGGAGTAGGCAGCTTTGCTTTTCGGCTTGCGTCGTTCCGCGGCCGCTTCCGGACCCTCCTGGGTGAGACCTTTGAATAGAGGCATTAAGTTTATTACGGAGTAGTTTAGCAGATTTATGGATTTTAGGAGCGAATTGCCTCCGAAAAAAAGATGTTGGAAAGCCTGAAATCTTCTACTTTTACTACAACTTACCCAGTCCCGCTCTGGGGGCCTTATCCGGTACGATGAAGTCCTTCTCGCTGAACGCGTGCAACAGCAGGAACTCGTTCCGCTCCGCTCGGCCTCCGTGCAGGGTTCGGTTCATCAAGTTGCCCGCGATTTGCGTAATCTGCAGGGCCAGCGGCAGCACGTTTAACTCGCACATCAACCTCAACGTGTAGAAATTATCCTGCATGGTCAAACCGATTAGCTGCTTCAGATCTGCGGCGCTTTCATACATCCCGGGAATATCGTCCAGCAGGACGTCCTTCCGTTCGCCTTCCTGGACTTTGAGCACCTCCGTGCAAAGTGTGTTTAGATCGTAGCTTCTGGACTTGATCAACTCCTCGGCGCTGGTTTTCACATCACAGATCATTCGACCCACGAAGAAGTCATCGACCCTCTTGCTTGCCGGGGTCTTCATCTTCAAACGTCCGATCCGAGCCCACTGCTGAATCTTGATGGCCATCATCCGCTGACAGATTAGATCCAACTGGAAGCCATAGACATCGTGTGTGACGATTAGATCCGGGTCAATGTTTCCGTACATCGAGAGGAACCAGTTCAGCAGAGTTCGTTCGTTTTCGCACTTGGTAACCTTAGTGTTGATCTTGGGATCGTTCGGATTGAAATCGAATGGCCAACTGGTGCCACTCGGTCGAGCCACTCCGCAAAAATGACGATTAAATGGGGGATTCGGAGGCGGTTTGTTCAGAGGGAAACGATCGTGTACCAGCATCGATATCATGGCAATCTCGTTCGTTCCTTTATTCAAGATACTTCTCACATTGATGGCGCAAACGACCAATGGGGGAGGTGCTGCAGTAGAAGCATCCTGGGCAACGCTTATGCAATTGATATCCGGGATAGTATATTCCACCTTACTGTGACTGGAAGAGCTGGAATTCTTCTTAAAATTCTTCAGCTCCATCCAGCAAGGACCTTTAACTTTGCGTTCTAATAGAAAATGTTCCACGACGTTCGTATTGGTTCCGAAGATGTGCGAAATCGTGCGATACTTTCGATCAACTTCCGGGGGAAGAAGTTTTGCACTGTAGCGAACTTCCAGGTACTCACTTTGTGCTGGGATTTGCAAGTTGGCCATTCCACTTGTGTAGGCAAAGTTCTTTGTTACCACCTTGGTCTTGTACTTGGTCACCTTCAGCCTGGTACTGATGTCGTTGCAGAACTCGTTAAAGACGTCCAACATACTCACGTCTTTATCTGTGTCAGTTCCACTTCGAGGATCATACTCTTTCTCTCGCGCCAACATGTACATACAACGGTCTACGTTCTGCACGTGGATGCAAACCGACTGAAACTCATTTTGCTTTTTCCCCGTTGCCATCTTACCAAATATATAAAGCTCCCCTTGACATTTGGCCGGATCTGTCCAGGCGTCCCAGAACCAAAATTTTACTATCTCATCACCATCCGAGGTGCTGATACCCTCCGAAATACTCGTATCCATATCGGCCATCATGTCATCGTCGAATTCTGAAACGCAAATGTTTCCCCAACCGCTAAGCAGTTTCTCGGACTCGGTTTTGATCTCCTCTTGAACTTCCTTAATCGGACTCATCGGACGTCTCTGTGTCACTTGTGTTTCGACTTCTGCTCCGGTCAGATCAAAATCGTCATCCAGAAAATCGTTACCCAATTGCGAAAATTCCGCTTCCTCCACTCGCGGTGGCTCAAGCTTGATTTCAGTCCTACTAATAGGTTTGACTGGAGATGCTTCCTTAACAAGTCTGCGTGCATCGTTTCTCACCGCCGACACCGCGGCCTTTGGTTTACCAACCGTCGAGCTTTCCTCCGTAAGTCGATGCAACATTTCGTCATCGCTGTTCGATTCCTCCACCTTCTCGATCTTTTTAATATGCTTGCTGAAATTTTCCATATACTTCCGCATTTCTTCATCCTTATCAACGGGTTTTGGCTTCGGAATCACCTTCAACGGTCGAATCTCCTTCGAATTTGCAGCGATGGCCTCTTTTTGACCGCCATCCTTCTCGGAATTAATCTCTCCCAAAATATCCGCCAGAACATCATCGTCCACTATTTTCGCTTTTGCTTCACGTTCCTTGTTGAAAAAGTTCTTCAAGGACTTCTTTCCCGTAACGGGGGTTGTTTCATCCCGCGTTCGTTTCTTTCCTTTTTGATGCTTTTCCTTTTTACTACGACTGGGTCCCTGTTCATCCAGCTCATCTTCGTCGAACACTTCCCGCCCATTCTCCACGTATCCGTAACCGCTTCCATCTGAAAATTCGAAACGTAAATTTATCGGAAGATTATTCCGCCCAAATCCTTACCATCATCATCAACAAAATCATCCCGGACCCTTTCGTTTACAATTTTGGCATACTCGGTCTCATCCACCTCATCGTACACATTTTTTACTTCGTCCACTTCGTACTTGTGCTTGCCACCTCCCGCCTTAACGTTCCTCAGCTTTTCCAGAGCCGCAAACCGACCATGTTTATCAATTCGTCTACGCTTGCTCCGCTGCTCTGAACCTGCTGAAACAGAAACTTTTGCAATCCATCATATTCCATCCAGAAAGCGCAACATTTTACTTACTTGGCGAGTCACACATGATTTAAGTTCTTGCAATCGTATTTGTATCAAAGATTTTTAAGTTAAAAAAATACAACCAAATTCATGAAAATTAACCCGCGGGAAAATGAGCGATGCGCTGCAGCGATCGTTTTCGGTGACGTCTGTTTTGCTTTGGCGCCAAACAGGTTCAACTCACACCGCGGCGCCGATTGCTGCTCTCTCTATATGTCGTTTCACGAAACGCACTTGTCAACAATAGAAAAATCGATATTTTTCAGGGGGCGATTCAAAGCATTTTTTTTCTTCGACTAAGCAGCACGGCCATTCTTTTTACTCAAAATTCATGCAAGTTCGAAAAAACGTTTTATTTTGAGGTACTTCATAGGCCATCTGCAATACTGATGGATATATTGATCCAAAATCGAGGGGATTCAAAAATATAGATCTTCAGAATTTAGATCAGAACAAGGAATTCTTCACCGCTACTGTATATAGATCTAGATCATTCTGATGGGTTTGTAAAAAAGTAAATGGCAACCCGGATGAATCAAATGTCATGTTGGATTTGCTTCGCGAAACGTTCCATCCGCACTTGCTTACTTTCGAGTGGTTTTAAGGCAGGTAAGTTTGATTTAATCTTTTTTTTATTATCTGATAATTATTTAATGAATATTCAGTATGAGCTAGTTATTTTTAATCTAGTGCTGCTCTAGAGATTTTTTGTTCATATTTGTATAGAACTCTTTCAAAAGAATTCGGAAGAAGCATCTCCGTCTCCACTGCTCTGAACCCGTTTCGATTATTGTTTTTCTTTTCTTTTCTATATCCGAATGTTCAGGATATCCAACAAAAGCGAAAAACAAGTAAACACTAAACTGATGAACATGAGCTTGAGCATGATTGACTGCCCACGGATGCAATTCAGTTATTGCCAGATCTGCTGTACTTACACAAGGAACCAACAGATGATGTTTGGGGCTAACATACATCTTCAATGTGTAAAAACTGGTGACCTATTATAAAGCAATACCGGCGCCGGCCGTGCCCAAATGCTGGTCAAGTAGGGAATAGGAAGGAACGTGTTGACATGAAACTCGCTTTAAAGGAAGCCGAGAAATCACTGGGATGTTGGATAGTTGGGGAAAGGTTAGCAGCAGGGTTCGTTTTGGTTAACGATACGCTGAAAGTATGTAGCACTATCCGCCAAAAGCAACGGACCGCTCCAATGTGACTGAAAAGAGACAAGCATAACGAAAAACAAAACAAAATAGACAACATAAAATAAAACAGGATAAAAGATATTGTCTTCAAAATATGGTAGAAATAAATTATTTGTTGCATTGTAAACCAGCTCTCCTCGATGTCCTAGATGGCCAAGTCCTGCTGGACCCACAGCTGCTGCCGTCGGTACTCGTCCACATCAACCGACCGTCACCGACGTGTCGGAAACCTTCCGGTAGTAACATGATATCTGTGTCTAATACACTCTTCTTGCACCGATTAATTTACAAACTAAGCCTGCACACCGAATCAAAATTCACTTTAGCACGGTTGTGGTATTTTCCTCTAAAATTTTGTTCTAGATATTGGCACTTGGTTGCAGGAAACAGAATCAATAAGAAAAATAAACTCGCTTATGACCTCTAATTTTCGTTAACAATATAAACCATCCTCCCCCCCCCCCCCGCACGCGCCCCCGCTGCGCGCCCGTCCAACCCACCCCCACACCCACCACGCATGATTGTATGCTGTTTTTTGACTGAATCGCGACCACGGCGCGATCCTGCGACACGCAAAACTCTTCTAACTTCAGCTCACCGGAGCCAATTGCACACGCACACTAGTAATCTGCGACGCGCGACGAGGTGCTACTCTCCTTGATAGTTGTTTATTAAATAATGAACATTAACTGAACGTATTTTGAATATTGTTAAATTGCTATATTAACAAACGCTTGAACCATCAAAAGTTGAAGTGTTAACATAATAAAAAACCTCGGTGTAATTTAATCAGCCCCCCACAACATGACAGATTAACTTAGTTTCGTGTAACCACTTACAAATCGTAGATGTCGCCCCCAACAAGTAAACACTAAACTGATGCTGTTAAGTTAGGAATCTGTTCAGGTGTTAAATGGGGATTCCAGGTTTCATATAAGGACTTGTAAAACAACGTCATCATTGAGTCTCCCCTAAGAACTCTACATCGGCTTTTGGATGACGGTCCAGATTTTGACAAATATGAACATCTGCAACAATCGAGGTTTGTCTGCTGTATGTTATGGAACTGTTGATGATTCCGGATGTTAACCGTTGTTTGCATAAATCTTCAGATGATGACTGGTTTGGAAGGGATGATTATTGTAGGCTGCTGCTGAGGGGCAGTCATTATAGCTTTGAGCCAGCATACTCGGGTGATCAATGAGTAGTTGGTTGGAAGAATGTCCCATAGGTACCTGACCACAGCTTGGACAGCCGTGGCATTGAGCTGGCCATAGAACAGGTGGCTTTGATGTGATCGCAGGTTGCATTATAGGAACGGTTACTGGTCCAGTATCAACAATGATAGCAGCGAGGGAGAAAGCCCACATTTGCAGCGATGATTTCCGGGACCTAAGACGAATGTGGATCGACTAAGGCGGATAAATGATCGGACGCTTATTTGACAGCAGTATAAAACGTGAGTTCGGCAGTGGTTTTTAGGCGTCTGGCCAATGTGGCCTCATACAGTTGCTCCAGAACACTATTGGCAATTCAATCTTGCAAACTCCCTTAATCTCCTGGTAGTCGCAAACGTCTACTTCTGTGAAATGCTTAAAAACGTCCTAGACGATCACTACTTCATGTATTTTCGCATTTTCCAGCTACAATCTAATAAACACGCTCCGCTAAGTCCAAGTTGTTCTTTCTCCGCCAGAAATGTCCGCTAAAAGCTTGGCCAACACCGAGAAAATGCTGCAAATAATTACCCAGTTCAAAGTAGTAGTTCTAGTTCTAATTGATGAACTACGCCTAGACCATTTAAACGAAAAAGAAGGGTCAAAGGGTGACGGATAATGTATTACGTGATTTGATTGGGAGAATGTGTTTAGTATACATGGATTATTGCACACTAAATATCTGATCAGGAACATATTACGAATCTGCGAAAGGTTATTCGATACCCTACAGAATTACAACATTAAAATTTAGGTTGGCAAATCTGAATGTTTATGTAACGGATTGGCATTCTCAGGTCACAACGTTACACCAGAAGGGGTGAAACTCAACCCCGACAAAGTAACCGGTATCAACAATTGCCCAACCACAAAAACGAAAACGAATAGGTTTCCTTGGAACTCTGGGTTATCATCGCCGTTTTATTAAAGATTTTACCAAAGTTATAAAATCATTCGGAAAGGCGAGAAGGTTGAACACACAGGTGAATTTATCGAAACCTATAACAAATGCAAAATCTTATTGAAGTAGCCATGTTCTGCAATGTCAGCGGACTCTTCAAAGTCGATTATTCTTACCAAGGATGCTAAACACATTGCTTGCGTTTCTCCTCCACCACCACTTCTTTAATCACCGCAACCGCAAACACGAGAGCACCACACGCACAAAACACTGAGCGATCGGACCGCACCACATCATAGTCAACCCCACGCTCTCCACCTCAAATAAATTAGCCCCCGCCACAACCACAAACAACAATCCCATCACAAAAAAAAACATCACACATTAAAAGAAGAGAAGCAACAAACTTATAAACTATACAGTTCCCCCCACCGGCGACAGCTCAACAAACGAACATTGCAAGCTCCACACAGTCCCCACCCCCGGCATCCGGCGTTACACGACACCATGCCCACCGCCATCTCGCCCCTTCTAATACCTTTAATTTTAAACCCACAACCCCCCCCCAGGGCCAATTTGGTTTTATAAGGTATTTTAAGATATTAAGGCTTCTCTGAGAAAAAATAATGTTCAATTTTACCATTATTGGGAATTAGGATGACCATGGCAGTATAGTGATTTTCAACCGACTATGATCATGGTTAAAACAACCATAAAAAATAGTCAATTTACTATAATGTTGGAATAGTCCTTGTTACCACGACCATAGTCAAGAATGCCATGAACGTGGTGAATCCGACCATTTTCATGGTTATTGTATTCATTATGTGCAATAATCATCTTGACCATGATTTGTTGTCGTTACAACCATGGGATTTTTCTCAGTGATAGCACAGAGAACAGACATTGATGTCCATATACCTTGTCTTGAAAATCGTGTGTAAAAGTTAATATAGGCAGCCGGTTTAAAAAGCAAGTGCAGAGAAAAACTAACAAAACTTTTCAGGTTATATGCTAGGCTTTTTATTGATAAACATTGACATGACAGTTATCGCACAACTGCAGCGCCGCCTGCCAGGAGAATAACGACATACATTTGAAATGACGGTTTAAAGTTTTACACAAGTAGCAGACCGAAGATGAACGTCTGTTCTCTGTGGTGATAGGTTGGTATCGTGTTCGAAAGAAATTTCTTTTTGTATTCCAAACCCATGTTAAATTCCGTTTTTTGAAACGGAAAAGTAAAGAATCGAAAAGTAATTTATGCAGCAGTATCCACCTGAACAGAACGAAAAATAAAATTGGAATTTGTAAGGTTTCCACTAATGGGAGCTGCCACTTCTACTTTCGGGGAAATATTCCGCTCGATTATTCCGGAAGTGACGATGACATTTTTCTCTATGCAGATCAATTGTCAAAATTCCGCTTAGTAATATTGAACAAAATTCCGTAACCTCTCTACTTTTTAGAGGCCAGCATTGACTTAAAAAGTAGAGAGGTTACGGAATTTTGTAATATGCTATTCTTGTGGATGGATTTTCCAGACCACCCCATCAAGGTGATGGTTACTGACGTAGCCATTTTTGGGGCAACCTGCTCACCAGTGCAATCCCAGTTCGTAAAAAACTTGAATGCAACAGAACACGAGGAAATGTACCCGAGGGCGGCTGTGGCAATTAAACACAAACATTACGTTGACGACTATCTTGAAAGTGTCGACACCATCGAGGAAGTGGTTCAGATAGATACAGAAGTTTCCACGGTGCACGGAAAACCTGATTTCTTCATCAGAAACTGGATGTCAAACAGACTGGCAGTCCTCGAGCGCATTGGAGAGGCCAATCCAGTTGTGGTAAAGCAATTCGCGATCGGCAAAGATTGCAAGTTCGAGCGGTTGCTTGGAAAGATTTGGTCACCAGAACGTTGGGGAGTAGTGTTCACGTGCTTGAAAATAAGAGCCATACACATCGAGGTAGCAAGTAGCTTGACTGCCGATTCTTGCAAAAACGCTATGCGAAGGTCCATCGCTCGACGTGGGGCTTCACTAGAAATTTATTCCGATAATGGGACCAATTTTGTCGGACTCAGCCGGGAGTTGATAAAAAAATAATAGAAGAAATCACCACGGAGCTAAGTAGTACTTTCCAGACACAAACACGCAGTGGAAATTTAACCCACCCTCAGCATACGATTCACCAAAACTAACGAAAACGAGCTGTAATTTTAAAATGGCAGTTACAGAAATTTACACACGGAGGGCACTCCAGCTTGGATGTCTGTTCTCTGTGTCCATACTTCACACGCCAAAGTCACGAATTCCATTCTCACCCCCGGACAAGTTACGAAAATACCCAAAAAGGTATCTGAGTGACTACGACGGAAGATGAACCAGCCCAGGGCTGAAAATCTCGATAATCAAGGAATTAAAATTGTTTTTATCAATTTAAAATAGATATCATTCGTTAATTTTAACTAGCTAGTTTTTTATTGAATGTTGGTTCTACTCAAGGATCAAATACACACCCCATGTGCTAGAATTTTCAACAATTATATCTGGGTCAGACATACAACGTACAGCGTCGTACTCCTTTATTCTCGTACCTGTTTTTAGTTCTGGATTAAAGTATTTGACAGTTCGTACAACGCTGGCTGTACGTTGTATGTCTGTCCCGGGCATTATGGAACAATACAATTAATAGCCATTGTCATTCAATTCACAATAGATTATATTGGGGGAACAATAACTTTCAAGGTTATCGTATCGTTATGAAAAATACGATTAATTACTGTTGATTCTGTTTTATGGTTACAATACATTTAATTGTAAATCTATGATAATTTCTTTACGGGCAACAATTTAGTAAAACTGGGTCAATTTCTAAAGAAAGAAATTCAGTCCTGGTTAGTTTATTTTTTCCGTGTAATTTTGAAATTCGATATAAAAATCGGTAAAAATCGGCCTACCGAACTGTCAAAAACCGTCGCCTCGCAAAGTCACCGCCAAATCATAGCTTCATCTCGTTCTATCTTACTCCGAAACCTGGACCTGGGTGCAATTTCATATTGAATGTGTTCTCGCCTCGCCGCTCGGAAGTGTGGCTGCTCTCACACGCATTTTCTTCTGTTTCCCGGTTGGTCGTGTCGTTGGTTGAAGAAGAGGCAAGGCGAATAATTCGGGTTTTTCTGGCGTTTTAAAACCTTTCGGAAGGACTTTCGCTGTAAAGGAATTTACGTGTGTGCCACCAGAACAATCTGTTTCCTCGTACTTCCGTCCGCTGACCAGCGTGTTTCAGGAAGGGTATCTCCTGTGATAAAGAACATAAGTTTTTCCTCAACCAAGGAAGGTAAGTCGCAAAATGGAGAAGAATCCACATGTGCTTTTTTTTCGATTTTTGTGAGTGCTATCGGTTGCGGTAGGTACATGTATACATGTACTAAAAATTTGCGTGATAGACGTTCTTGAGTGGTTCGTCGATTTGGGCAAACAGGAATAATTCCTTTTAGACGCTCGAACATGTAATTGCGGAAAAACAAGAAAGCCTGTTGCCAAGTGAGAATTCACTGCCCAGCACTGTTAGGACGAAAAGCTATCGAGTGAGAACATAACCTTGATTTTCGGTGGTTGATTTTTGTGTGCTCCATTCCAGCATTAAAAGTGCGTCATTTCCTTAGACATTTTTCTCTCATTTCAATATAATTGAAAATTCGCCTAACGTAACTGACAGAACCTACGTAAAGTTATAAAATGAAAACTAATTTTTGTTCGATATTTGTTTCTTTTCGACGTCTGACAGTTCTGTTCCTAGCCAAATAAAAACAACATGACTGGAACCGGAAGCAATGCTGTACAGGCTGTCGAGTCTGCCTCCGATGGCGAAGACCGGATTTCGGACATTCTAGCCGATCCGGCTTACATGTGTTCCGCTTCGCGTCGCATGATGATGAAGGAAGTGATTAAGGAACTGCCCGGTAACGTAAAGAAGAGAATTAACGCCCTGAAGCATCTGCAGAAGAAGTATCTCAATTTGGAGGCGAAATTCTTTGAGGAAGTATACGCCTTGGAGTGCAAATATCAGGAATTGTATCAACCGCTGGTGGACCGTCGAAAGGCAGTCATCGCTGGGGAAACCGAGTTGGCAGCCGGTGAAGCCGAATGGGAAGATGAGAGCGAAGATGAAAAAGATGTCGATTCCGAAGTGACGGATCAGTTCAAACGTATGGCGCTGAACTACAAGAAGCAGCATTCTAAGGTTATCAAGGAATCGCAAGGTATTCCGGCGTTCTGGTTGACCGTGTTCAAAAACACCCAGACCATGGCGGATATGATCCAAAAGCACGATGAGCAGCTCCTGGAGCATTTGACCAACGTCAACATTGTGTACAAAACCGATCCGATGAGCTACGTGCTGGAGTTCTACTTTTCCCCGAATACCTACTTCAAGGATGAGGTTCTGACCAAGACATACTTCATGCGGTGCCAAGTGGATGAGGAGGCGCCCTTCAACTTTGAAGGTGAGTTTAGTTAGATTAATTGGTTAACCTATTTGTAATGCTGGTAGATAAACTTCTCGTTATGCCTTTATTGGTATCAGCACATGTACTGCTTTAAACTTGTATTGGAAGCTCTTCTTGGTTGTTGCACCTATTTTATTATAATTAATTTCGTATTAACAGAGTATTCCCAAAATCTCATCATCTGAACTGTTCGGTAAAATTAGGGCCACTAAGTCTGACTGCTTTGATCGAAATGGGCTTTGATCAATGTTTTGTTTTTCAATTCATTCGAATCTCTTAAGTCCTTGGTCTTGCATTGGTTTGAGTTATTTTGTTTTAATGGTTTATTTTCGCATAGGTACGCGTATTTCGTTATTGTTAGTTCCCGCAGAGACCCGTAATGCACCTAGCGATGGTTATGTTAGCAATTATAACGGCATTTCAAGGAATTGACTCAATAGACAAGAAGTTTTTCATCGGTATTTTACCAAACGACCAGAGCCTAAAAGGACTCAGTATGGACTTTTGCTGTCTGTTGTCGTTTCACCACTGCTGGATGTCATTCAGATTTTCAACAGAATTTTGCTAGCGTGGGTTTTAATACCTACACACTTAGAAAATATTACAGTATTCGGTAATTTTTTACCGAACTTTCAGCAGCTGAACGTTCGGTAATCCGATTTACCGGATTTCGGTAAAATTTTAAAGTATTCCGGTAAAAAAATTACCGGAACTTGTCAAATTTTACCAAAATCCGGTAAATCGGATTACCGAACATTCAGCAGTTGAAAGTTCGGTAAAAAATTCCCGAATACTGTAACATTTTCGAAGTGTGTAATAATAATTCAGCAAAGTTTTATATAAACATTCCGTCATTTAATTCACGTAAACCAGTAACTTTTATATTCTGAATTATAACTTGACTTTCTACCTACTTATCGTTGATGTATACTTCTAATAAACAAAACAAGTTGACTGTTCTCGTAGGGAAACAGCCTATTGCATTTTTTAACTCTTTAACTTTTAAACTAGTCGATCGGCATTTTTAAAGCCTTATATTTGTGCAAGAATGCACAAATGCATTTAACTAAACCAGAGTGGATTGAACCGGCAAAATCGGAAATCGGAAAACTAGTTACCCTATTCCATAATAACCATACTTAACTCTACTATTCTCTCCTGTCCCGGTAGGTCCCGAGATCTACAAATGCACCGGTTGCTCGATCCAGTGGAACCCGAGCAAGAACGTGACGGTCAAGACGGTCAAGAAGCAGCAGAAGCACAAACAGCGCGGCGTGATCCGCACTCTGACGAAGACGCTGCCAAACGATTCGTTCTTCAACTTCTTCAACCCGCCGCAGGTGCAGGATGACGACAAGAACGTCGACGATGAGACCCAGATGTTGCTGGCGTCTGACTTTGAGATCGGACACTTCCTACGGGCTCGCATCATCCCGAAGGCTGTCCTTTACTACACTGGTGAGGTGATGGATGAGGATGATGATGGTGAAGAAGAGGAGGAGGAAGAAGAGGAGGAAGAGGAGGAGGAGGAAGAGGAGGAGGAACAGGAGGAGGAAGAAGAGGAGGAACGGCCACGGCCTAAGGCCCGAAAAGGTGGCCGCGGAGGCGGCGGCGGCGGTGGCAAAAAACCAAAGGATCAGAATCCTGCCGAATGCCAACAGCAGTAGGGAATAGTTCGATATACTGTGTAATCATATTATTTTCTTATCCGCTTTTTTGGAATAATATGTTTTTATTGTTCGCATATTTACACTTTCACGCAGAGCTACTTCCTGTCATTCTGCTTCTTAATAATTTCGAAATTATGCAAGCATTGGATGATATGATGATATTTTGTACCAGGTACATTCAAGAAAAGGATGCTAAGTACGCATAATTTTCAAACTCCTATCGTATGACTAGATCAAAATATCAGCAGCGTAAAATGATTCCAAACTGTCTGAAAATATGCATATAGCGAAATGAATGGTAGTAACCCTGCTAACACATAAACACAGAAGCGCGCATACACGACGTCATATAATATGCATTATAAAATATATAAAATAAACAGGATTGTTGCGGATAGCTCGAACCGCGGAACTGGAGTTGATACTTGCAAAATGTGTTTGCTCTAATAGACACATTAAACGACGGTCTAACAAATTACATCCGTTGCGATGCGATTTCTACCTATATAAACACGTGAACCTTTCCGGATTTGTGAAATGTAATGCAGCTTACAATAGAAAATTAAAGAAGAAACAACACCATCAAACGCAGCAGTCACGACTGCCAATACCGATAATTAACTAACGATACATGTTCAAGCTGTCAGTTCAAAGAAAATGCGTTATTCTTTTGCTTCGTTGGAATGTAAAACACTGCTAAAGCAACACACACAACCGTATGGACTATCGAATTCTCAAACCTCCCAAGTGAATATGTTAACGATTAGCAGTTTCCTTTACTATGTCTTAAGATAATTATTATTTTTTCTAATAAAAAAACAATTAGTACTCGTATGTTGGTTTATTTTTTATATCTTTGTTTCTCTTCTTGAGTCGTAACTAAAGAAATAAATAATCCCTCTGTTATCTATGGGCGCGAACACGCTAATTGTTGAAAACAAACGTATTTGAAAAAAAAGTACTACAATTACTGGAAACAAATTGTCAATAAAACCAATTTCGCACCAAAATCGAAAAAAATGGGTTCTTTCATTCATGCCGGACCTAGGCGAGAGAACTGCCAGCCTTATTCTGCGTGTCTTGTGAGTCGAGACGACTCGCTCTCACATACGAGGTGACAATTGTCGCCTCGTGTGAGGTGACTCCCTCCCCTCGTCCCACCCCTTTCACATACATCAACCATCCAACCATGGAATCACGTTCTGACATTATACAAATTATAGGCAACGTGTTATTGAGGTGACGTCATTTGCGATTTTGTTCCGTGGTTTTTGTGCTACCTTATGTGCGTGATTAGCGACCCTTGATTTTTGTTGTTATGACATTTCTCGAAACAATTATTTTTTCGAGACTAAAATACGGAACAAAACCATATTATGCGGAGAAAAACTTATGCAATTCCAAATTGCTTCAGCACATCAGCATCCAACAATATTTCCTTCTTTGCACTGGCTAAGAGGAAAGTGAATTATAAATTATTTTGAACTGGTCCTTGTTATGAATAACGTTTACATCGTTTTGCAGGATTTTCTTCACAATTGCCCAATAACGTTCAATTGGGCGGAGCTCCGGACAGTTTGGTGGGTTGATGTCCTTTTCCACGTAATCGATATGGTTTCTTCCAACCATTCAATCGTCGAACGAGCATAGTGGCCATAGGCGTAGCCAACGAATAGGGGGGCAAGCTTAGTTTTTTTAAAGACAGAGAAAGAGAGAAGAGAGAGAGAGAGAGAGAGAGAGAGAGAGAGAGAGAGAGAGAGAGAGAGAGAGAGAGAGAGAGAGAGAGAGAGAGAGAGAGAGAGAGAGAGAGAGAGAGAGAGAGAGAGAATTACACCGCCTTCAACCAGTTGCTGCACAGACTGAACATTTAACATTATACAACGGACAACACAACCCCCGGTGGACCCATATAGTAGGGACATTATCGAGTTCCGTCGGCTGGAGCGGGAATCGAGCCCTCACTTTGTGACAATCCACCTGAACGACGGGTGGATTAACTTTTCTGCTCTCACCCAAAGTATTTTACAATACCCGTCCGATTTTGGCAACAAGATTAAACTCTCGATTTTCCCCAAGTTTCAAAATCGAATCCCATTAAATAGGAACCATGCTGAAATCTTACAGTTTTTACTGAAAACGTACTTTTCCTCGCTCGCCCACACTGAAAATTAAATTTCGTTTTTATTACGAAATCGAATGTAGAACTAACAAATCTATTCTTTGTTTTCTACACCGAAATTGAATTTTACTTTTCAAGAAACTACCTTCGTATTCAATGCCACAATGCTGTTACATAACTGTTAAAAGCACGAGGCATTAGTTGACACAGAAAGAACACTCGTTCATTGTACGAAAACAATACAAAATGCTACGAATATTTTGTTATCAATAAGAATGCATGGTTATATGATTGACTGACAGAACTTCTATATCGACTCAGTATCGAATTGAAAAAAAAAGCGCAAACCACGAGGAGTTGTTCAGATTTTTTTTTTGAATATTTCTGAAATGAGGTTCGAACCTGTATTTTTGGGAAGACTTGTTATTGAATCCGTGGTTGATCTCACTAAGCCATGGTGACTCGTTAGAAGTTACTTGATTAATGAGTATGAACTTATAACTCTCGATAGCGCTTTAATTTTTATTTTGGGATAAATCAATGATTCCAGCCCACCCAAGCAGCAAAACCAACATGTAAGAGTACGATTGAAGAAAAGCAGTGATAGGTTGGTCTTCACAAAATTCATTTCGTGCATTGTACAAAAAGGTGTAATGACAACATTTCACCAGATCACAAGCCTAAAGAATGTTTCATACAAATTACGAGGAATTTATTCTATGAACAAAATCCATGTTTGCGAAACAAGGGAAAGCTAATTCACGAAAATAAATTTTCAGTGCATATACCGACAAAGTAAAACCGCAAAAACATCGTTTTTTTACTCACCGTGCTCACACCGTTTCAATAGAATTTTTTTAATAGTTGTTCAAATAATAAGTGGTTAGCTTTTAACAAACATACATTTTGAGTTTTGGTGGTTTATAGTTTGTGGTTTGTGTCCTCTCAACTTACCTTAAGTTTAATTATTTTCTCTGTTTCATCTAAGCAGGAAAATCATGCATAACTTTACAAACCGACGTAAGTTGCAGATTGTAAGCAAGCTGAGATTTTTGTGATAAATTGTGGCTACTTGTATTCTTAATACACGAGCAATAAGAAATAATTTAGGAAGTTTTATTCATCAATGACGAAAAGGAATTCATATGCGTTCTATCTGCTACTTCTCAATATTTTTAAAATTGTTCAGATACACTGGTGCATCTGCGTTTTGAAATTTGAACCGACTTATCTGATATGAACCAAGCGAAACACGATCTGTCGAAACGGTATAGTGTCGATGGTATAGTGTCGTCGTATCAAGTGGAGTGTATATGAGGAGTATAAAACAAAAACGGTGTTTTATTGAATGTTATCAAAATTGTTGTTCAAATTCGAGGAAAACCATCATTTTGCATAACTTTCTCTTCGTGGTTATTGCAGCGGCATTTATTTAGTTTTGTTCGTTTGTTTCTTTTAATTACATTTATGGTACTACTAGATAACAATAAATCAAAGAACTGCAAATAATTTACAAAAATCATTGCGCAATTCACACAATGTGCACTCACCAGCAGAGCACTTTTCCGAAATCAAATTTAGAATGAGAAGTAATGAACATCGACTTTAGTAGCTTTCTTCTGGGTTCATGCGAGTGTTCTCGACTTGTTGTGGTATGTATTTGATTGATGAATTTCCTACTGTCGTGTACGTGATAGCAAGAATTCACTGTATGCTCGAATATACTGTGGCCAGAATTGGAGAATTTAATTGTATGCCGATCAAACTATAAAGGAAAATATAATAGAAGAGATGCTTCACTTGCAATTGTGCGGAGCTAGCGTATAGACGTGTTTGCCATTTTGGAGCACATTTCCCTAGCCCTGTAAGTGACGAACATAAAAGTTGGCGACGAGAAAAAGTAGAAAATGTGTTAAAGTGTATTAGCGAACCTTATTGGAGAAGAAAAGTTCATCAGTTCGGGCGAAATTCAACACATTCGTGTGAATTTTGCCAGTGCCCATTTTAAACGCCATACTGAACTAAGAATATAGTTTTCCATCCATTGTTCTTATTGATATGAGAATATAATTAGTGATACGAACAAAGGCTATTGTTCGTCTCAGAGTTGGTCATTTTGATAATTAGACAGCTGTTTGGATTTATTGAACTTATTGAAAGTTTCTTATATATGCTAAGAGAGTTTCTTTTTTTTTTGTTTATTTAAAAATAGGTTTCGTTGCCACCCACATCAGCCTTGAGTGAATCCAGGTTGATTCCCAGACGACGTTGGCGTGGTTCTAATCGGCACTGGTATCCACCATCTGGGAGACGAGCCAAGGTTGGTTGTAACAGTCATTATTACCGGATTGCTTAAGATTCTGGAAAAGTGTCGAATTGTAAAGATCAAGGTCGGCCAAGGTCGAACAGGAAGAAGTTGAAACATTTGGGTGAGTTTTTGAACCTTTTTTTTACACCAGCGTCTAAATTCTTTCATTGATCAACTTTTGTCTGCTCGTTTTGTTAGGTTTTGAATTGCTTTCGATTAACAATGGCCCAGCCAACTATGGCTACAGTAATTGAACCGTATCGCAGGAGCGTCTCCTTTGCTGATTGGATAGAGAGATTAGACTATTTCTTTGAAGCTAATGGCATTGAAAATAATTTAAAAAAGCCGCATTTTATTACGCTTGGTGGGCCAGTTGTTTATAAAGAAATAACGTTACTGTACCCAAATACAAGTGTAAGCGAGGTGTCGTATACTGATTTAGTAGCCAAATTGAAAGCGAGGTTAGATAAGACGGAATCTGACTTAATACAACGTTTTAAGTTTAACAACCGCATGCAACAGCCAGATGAATCACTTGAAGATTTTGTTCTCTCAGTCAAGCTTCAAGCAGAATTTTGCACGTTTGGTAGTTTCAAAGATTTAGCAATCAGGGACCGTCTTGTGGCGGGCGTACGAGAAGTTGCGCTGCAACAGAGATTACTTAATGAAGAAAATTTATCCCTACAGATAGCAGAAAAAATCATTACCACTTGGGAGATGGCTGGGGTTAATGCCAGAACATTGGGTGTTGCTAGTAACGGTGGAACAGTCCTTAATAAATTGCTAACGACATACGCCTTTGCTAATCAAAATTCAGGACAAGTGGCCTCGGTAAGAGGGACCGTGAAAAATAGATTAGGGCTTAGACCGTACGATGTAAGGCGTTCAAATGACAGACAATGGGTTAACGATAAAAGATGGGGGGAAAGCTCCCAACCAGGCGATTGGAAAACAAATTTAAATAAAAGACGTCCAGACTATTCTGGTTTTACCTGCGATTTTTGTGGTGCCAAAGGGCATATTAAACGAAAGTGTTTTAGATTAAAACAAAAAATGGAATCGTATAAGCCGGGCCCTAGTGCAGACAAAAATCTAAACCAAATAACTAGAAAATAAGAAGAATGATTATTAATTTCCATTTAATTCCAACTACCTTTATTGCTTATCTTGACAGATACGCGTATTTCGTCTACAATGTGCAGACTTCTTCAGTGTCGTGTACTAATACTCTATGTATCTGTCAAGATAAGCAATAAAGGTAGTTGGAATTAAATGGAAATTACTAATCATTCTTCTTATTTTCTAGTTACAGGTATTCCACTAAACAGCTCACACTCTCCATAATTCTAAACCAAATGCTGAGCCGTATGACGACGCGTGATTCTGATAGCGAAGATGACGACGATGACAATAATGCAGGTGATTTTTCATGTATGTTAGTGTTATCCATCAACAACATTAGTGAACCTTGTTTAATAGATGTTTGTATTGACGGAAAAATGATTACGATGGAGGTTGACTGCGGCTCTGCAGTATCAGTCATGAGCAAAAGCCAATACTATTCCCAATTCACGAAGCCTTTAAAAAGAAGTTCTAAGCAATTGATTGTAGTCAATGGGTCGAAGTTGCAAATTGAGGGTGAAGCCACAATGGTGGTTCAGTATAAAGGAGTCGAAGCCAAATTAAAAATTTTAGTTTTGAGTTGTACCAACAATTTTATACCTCTTGTTGGTAGAACTTGGTTGGATAAATTTTTTCCTAACTGGAGACAATATTTTTCAAATTTAAGTTTGGTTAATAAGATGACTGAGCCTGAGAAAAGTGAAACAATTGAAGAAATTAAGCAAAGGTATGGCAATGTTTTTGTAAAAGATTTTTCTTCACCTATACTTGGTTATGAGGCGGAATTAGTTCTCAAGGACGATACTCCGATTTTCAAAAAAGCGTATAACGTTCCCTACAGGCTCAGGGACAAAGTGATAATTTATTTAGAAAAACTGGAAAAGGAAAAGGTCATAACTCCAATAAAGACCAGTGAATGGGCTTCACCAGTGGTGGTAGTTATGAAGAAGAATAATGAAATCAGACTTGTTATTGACTGTAAGGTATCAATAAACAAGCAAATTATACCAAATACTTATCCACTCCCCACTGCTCAAGATTTGTTTGCAAATTTGGCAGGGTACACATATTTTTGTGCGCTTGATTTAGAGGGTGCATATACACAGTTAGCTCTATCAAAGAGATCGAAAAAGTTCATGGTCATTAATACTATCAAGGGATTGTATGTGTACAATAGATTACCTCAAGGGGCTTCGTCCAGCGCGTCAATATTTCAACAAATCATGGACCAGGTATTAAAAGGAATAAAAGGTGTTTATGTGTATTTGGATGACGTTTTGATCGCGGGTACAGATTTACATGAGTGCAAAGAAAAGCTATTTTTGGTGTTGAATAACCTTTTGGAGGCAAACATTAAAGTTAATTGGGAAAAATGTAAATTTTTTGTGAAAGAGTTAAAGTACTTAGGTCATATTATTGGTGAAAAAGAGTTACTACCTTGTCCGGAGAAAATCTCAACCATTCAAAATGCAGAAGTGCCTAATAATGTTACGGAATTGAAATCCTTTTTGGGGCTAATTAATTATTATAACAGATTCATTCCTCACTTGTCATCAAAATTGTTTTGCTTATACAATCTATTGAAGAAAGAGGTGAAATTCGAATGGAATGACAAATGTCAGAAAGCATTTGAAAGAAGTAAAACAGCGCTATTGCAAACGGATTTTCTTGAATTTTATGATCCAAAAAAACCAATTGTAATTGTATCAGATGCTTCAGGTTACGGGTTGGGAGGTGTGATAGCACATCTCGTTAATGGTGTTGAAAAACCCATTTCGTTCACTTCTTTTTCATTGAACGATGCTCAAAAATCTTACCCGATACTTCATTTAGAAGCTCTAGCTTTAGTGTGTACTATCAAGAAGTTCCATAAATATTTGTATGGCCAGAAATGTTCAGTTTACACGGACCATAAGCCTTTAGTTGGAATTTTTGGCAAGGAGGGTAAGAATTCAATATTTGTTACAAGACTTCAGCGATATATATTGGAACTTTCTATATATGAGTTTGACATTCAATACCGACCTTCTGCAAGAATGGGAAATGCAGACTTTTGCTCCCGTTTCCCATTAAAACATACCGTGCCCAAAGAATACGATGTCGATCGTGTTTGTAGTATCAATTTCGGCGAGGAGCTCCCAATGGACTTCAAGACTATTGCAAAAGCAACAAAACAGGACGAGTTTCTTCAAAACATCATTTCATTCATGAGAAAAGGGTGGCCTAAGCGATTGGAAAGACACTTTGTTGATGTTTTTTCTAATCAACATGAGTTAGAGATTGTTGAAGACTGTCTTTTATACAAGAACAGGGTGGTAATTCCGCAAACAATGCAAAGTCAAATATTGAAACTGTTACATGCAAATCATTCTGGTATTGTAAAGATGAAGCAGCAGGCAAGACGATATGTATATTGGTTTGGCATCAATTCAGGCATTGAGAGATTAGTAGCTGGTTGTGATGTTTGTAGTTGTATGGCTAAAGTACCGAAAACAAAAGTTTTATCCAAATGGATACCTACTACCAGACCATTCAGCCGAATTCATATCGATTTCTTCCATTTCAGTCACTGTACCTTTTTACTGATGGTAGACAGTTTTTCAAAGTGGGTAGAGATTGAGTGGATGAAAAAAGGAACTGACTGCAGTCAAGTGCTATTGAAGCTGGTAGAAATGTTTTCTCGATTCGGTTTACCAGATATTTTAGTCTCGGACGGTGGTCCTCCATTCAATTCATTTAGTTTCAAGCAATTTTTAGAAAAACAGGGAATAATTGTTCTAAAAAGTCCGCCATATCATCCGTCAAGCAATGGCCAAGCGGAAAGATTGGTTAAAACCGTTAAAGAGGTGCTTAAGAAGTTTTTGCTGGAACCAGGATCGTCGGAAATGAAATTGGAGGACCAGATTAATTTATTTTTATTTAATTATCGTAATACGGCCTTAAATGATGGCTCGTTTCCTTCAGAAAAAATGTTGTCATATCTTCCAAAAACACTGATTGATCTTATAAACCCTAAGAAAGGTTACAAATGTTACTTATCCACACCTCAAATAAATGATGAATGTAGCACAATGGACAAATGTGTTCAGTTAAAACAAACTGATCATTTGAATGAGCTTACTGAAGGTGATGAGGTGTGGTACAGAAACTGTAATCAACATCAGTATGCTAGATGGGTAAAGGCAATTTACTTAAAACGATTATCAATTAATACATTCCAGATTATGATTGGAAGCGCTCGAATAATGGCACACCGGGCCCAGCTGAAAATATGTAAACGTTCACCACCACCAATGCGTTCCAACATTTTGATTTCTGTACCGGAAACTGAGGAGTTGCTGCTAATCTACCAGATGAACGGTTACGCAGGTCAAAGCGGGTGCGAACTCAGAAGAAAGATAGGGAATTTGTGTATACATAAGATGATTTAAACTCAGAATTTTTCATAAACATAATTCAGCCAGTCTGATATCGAATTACGGATCTAATCAATATATTTTATTCGCTCGGAACTTCCTGTTACTGGCAAAGGTCAGTTCGAATAACTTTGATTCTAATTTTGTTTAACTGTAAAACATAGCTTAAGAAGGAAGAGCTGTCGTGTACGTGATAGCAAGAATTCACTGTATGCTCGAATATACTGTGGCCAGAATTGTAGAATTTAATTGTATGCCGATCAAACTATAAAGGAAAATATTATAGAAGAGATGCTTCACTTGCAATTGTGCGGAGCTAGCGTATAGACGTGTTTGCCATTTTGGAGCTAAAGAAAAAATCCCACATTTCCCTAGCCCTGTAAGTGACGAACATAAAACCTACTAATGAACCTATTCAATTTAGTATTGTTTTAAAATCGAGTGCTAACCGAGTGCTTATTGTCGTGCACCTACCGAAGTTTTTAGCTTCGATTATGTTGCTTCACTGTGGCTGCTGCTACTGGTCCGTCGCTGTCAAAGTTCGTTTCAAGAATGATCGAATCAGCACAGCTGCTGGTATTTATAGCTATCGGCCTCTCATGTCAATGCGTTGCGTTGGTTTTGTTACTCTTCGCGGGAGATTTTCGCATAGCTTACTACAAATTATTCGTTTCAAAATTTATACATATCTGTATCTACCTTATGTTTCGTTTCGTTTCGTATTGTTTCTATAATCTATAATTCAGCGATGCGAGTGATCGAGTGAATAGAAAAAAAAAAACAAAAATGCTTCATGGTGAGATATACCTTGGTGAGACTATACCTTTTTGTGAGTGACTCTAATACCATCCTTACTATTGGTTTAAATCGGTTCAAATCGGATTTCCAGCATTATAGAGAATCTTTTTGTTTTTCCAATGAAATAATCAGTCACCACCACCACACTTTGTGAATGGCCCCAATAGCATCCTCACTGTTGGTTTAAATAGGTTCAAATCAGAAATCGGTACTAATATTTAAATATTTCACTAAACGCCGCGTGAATTCAGCTTATCGTTTACCAAAAAGAATCCTGCTGCCACCCAATCCTGTTATCCAACATCCCAGTGAAAGTGCAGAGGCGATCTCGGCTTCCAATTAAACGAGTATTACGTCGACACATTCCTACCCTTTTCTTATTTGACATGCATTCGGGTGAAGCAGGCGCCAGTACTGCCTTAGTTTGGGATCACCAGTTTTTACACATTGAGGATGTATGCTAGTCTCAACCATCATTTGTTGATTCTCTGTGTTATAACAGCTGATCTGGCAGCAACGGAGTAGCAACCTTGGGCGGTCAATCATGCTCATTATATTGCTCATGCTCATAGAAAGGGATAAAATCTTTGAATAGGATAAGACCACTGCAATTTCTCGCACTAATTAGCATGCTGCCTTGCTTTCGCACACGGTTATCAAATTACTGGTCTGAAAATCGGATACGATTCGTCTCGTTTCACCTGGAATATATCGTAGCATGTGCTTCATTAATATCTCTTGGATACAGAATCAATATTTAAAAACACTAAATCAAACTTTAAGATATGATTAACATATATTCTCTATAATACGAAACTACGGTACCGTAAAACGGGATATTATTGATCAGCGGGGTAACATTGAGTGCTTTGGCCCATATAATGAATAGTTCAAATATACATCTTCCGTTGATACACTTTCTAACTACACAGCAAAAAAAGTTGATGAATATTACACAGAATCAGATGCACATAGGTCATTCCATCGGTTGTGTAAAATGATGCACTACTTATCGATGTAATTTGGTTGATGTAAACGAGGCAACGTAGCTGATCGAGTCAACATGAATCAATCAGAGGACTGAAGAGAGCGTTAGTTCTTGAAGCCTGCAACTTTTGGTGTGGCGCTAGTGACGATTTTAACATTTTAAGCTCGGTTCACAATGGATTATATTTCTTTACAATATTACTTCTACTAAACTACTAGTATGAGTAATTTAGATAAAACATTATAATACCTGGCTGATAAACAATGAAAAATTACTATCGTTGGGATAACTACTGCACTAAGTACAACACGGAAGATTTTCTCTGAGATCAAATTAACGACAAAACACGACAACTTCCGCCGCGAATATTGTGTTTGCTGCATATAGCCCTCAAGAAAACCGAGCTGTCAAATTAGCACCACTCGCAGTACCAAGTTTTCGGCTTGACGATTGTTGTTCGTGGATGACAGCCGCTTCAGTCCTGTGGAATCAATGCGACGTACTTCATAGTCGCGACGCAAAGAGAGCAATGTAAAAGGTATAGTGTAAATGTAATTTTCGGATGTTATTAAATAATAAAAAAAGGTTTACAGCAAAAATTAAAACACAAAGATGGTTTTATTCTTAAAAATAACCCAGATATCTAATTGACAAACATAAACAAAATAAACTGTTACCGATCATCTAACCCTACATTATGAAGAATTACATGAGAACTACCATATTAAGTCTTTATCATTGCGTGTTGGTTAACAATAACTTATGCAAACCCTTAATTTAACAACGATACATTCTAGGCATTAACGGGAATTACATTAATTTTGATCATGTCACCTTAGACCTTCATTACGAAAGGAAGATGCTATGAATGCATTTATAAAAATGTGAAATTGTACATTAACAGAAATTATGAATCAAACGTATTGCATTCGGTAAGGTCAGTTTATCCCCAGTGGGAGTTTGCTGTAGGCGTCCAATGTTTCCCACAGGGGCGCTTGGCGGCATCGACATTAACGAGAAGGAGCTGTTCGGAGGCCTTCAAGAAGTCTGGGAGGTGACGTTGGTGTTGATACAAGATTTCCAAGAGCGCTTCCAAAACTGAAAGCACTATTACCAGGAACACCCAGGTTCAATTCGACCGATGGTCCTGGGAAGATTTGCACGCCAAGAGCAGATGCTCTGAAAGTACCTTCCAGAACACGATGCGGCCTGGCCACACCTGGTGGGGGAGGCTGTTGTTGCTGCTGTACTTGTTGGGCTCGGTTCTTACTAGACAATAGCAGGTTGCACTGAGTCATACTCATTATGATTTCAGTTACTTCTTGGCTAACATTCCCAACACACGCCTGCAAACAATATAGTGGTCAACGTCCCCTTGGGTAGCTGGGCCGAATTCGGGATCTGTTCGTCGGCAAACTTACCCATCATAATTTGCGGGAAACGTCGTTGGAGGAACTTGATGTTCGTAATGACGAACGGCTCTCCGTGTTCGCGAATTTTGCCCCCTAGCAACTTCTCCAACTTTAGATATTCCCGCCAGCCTAACAAATAAACGAACTGATTAATAAAGATATTCCCGCCTGCGAGCCGGACTAGCCAAATCGATAATGAATATGAACGACCGCACGTTTAAGAGATTCGATAGGGCACACGATCCCGAGGGAAGCCTCGACACAGCTGCTGTACAAACCTGCCGTAAGTTACGTCCGATAAACCGAAGTCCAGGTGTTTTTCGTTGGATATAAGCGATAGGATGTGCTGCAACAGTTCCGGAGAAAGCGGATCACTGTATTGGCGAACAGTTGAGTGGTTTTACGAAAGAGAGTTTTTTTATGTCTTTCAAAAATAAATTTATTTTTTTTTTTTATGATGTGTTCAAAAAATTTATATAAAAAGAATGGGGAAGAAAAAATAATTATAAAAAAGAAAAAAAGAATAAAAAAAAATGGTAAACTCATACTCTCTTATCCATTAATTTGTTTTCTTTTTCAACTGTCACAAACATTCTGGAGAATATCTTATTCTTGGCCTATTCAAATTTACACATATTCATTAGGTCGTTCTAATTTTGTAGCAATTAACGCATGCATTGAAAAAATGGATTATTTTAGCGATCGCCAATCGTAGCAACCCTGTTTTGTACAGAACCAAATTGACAGCGTTATCAATCACCCAAATGGAGCGGCTGAAGGTGCTGGTTAAATACATCTTTTCGGCAAAGTGCGACGTTGTGTTCATAATGGATGACGAAAGCTTGACGTCAAATATATCTTCCACTCTAAGTTCCCGAGGAAGGCCTTTCTGTAGCTGACGATCGCCGAGAAGGGAATGTCCAAGTCACTTCTCTTTCCATCGTGGCTTGCGGCGAACAAGGAGATATACAGTACGACGTGCCTGCCGGAAGATGCTTCCTCCATTAAAACGTATCGCGCGAAGGGGGATGTGGTGTTTTGGGCGGACCTGGCCTCAGCCCCTTATTCCAAAAGATCCATTGGAGGAGATGGACCGGCTGAAGGTAAACGTTATATTGAAGACCGCTAAGACTCCCAACCTCCATAAGCTGCGACCGATAAAAAACTGTTTGGTCGAACCTCATATAGAGGATCTACTCCAATAATTTCGTGGCCGAAATCCAACTTTTTATCAATTATTGATAAGGTAGTGGCCTCAACTGTACGACCGCTCCGCAGAACGTCAAAGCATTTTTGTGGAAACTCCAATAAACGTATTCTGTTACGAAACATTGTTCAATTGAATTACCTTTTATAGTTTTTTTTTTGCGAAATTTGGTCTTGAAACTCTTTTTTGTTTTGATTCTCAGAACGGTTTCGAATCTAAAAAGTTTTTGAAAACTTATGATCATTTGATGCTACAGTATAACTCATTTATAAAACCTTCCTTAACTATGCTTCGTATTCAATTTTGTATTTGAAAATTTATATAATTATCTGAAGTTTTCCCTAGTTTGACCCACATTTAGTTAAAGTTTACCGCATTCATTTGCTTTTATTTCAGTAATATATTAAATAATTTATTCAATAAATTCCCAGAAATGCAGGACAAATTTGTCAATAGATGTCGGAAGGTACTTAAAACCATTTAAAATGCGGATTCACAAGAAAATAGTTGTTGAAATTCAGTAAAGATTCTACAGGTTCTCAAGAAAAACTGCTTCCATGTTTATAAAAATTCAACTTTTTTAAAACTAAAATATGTTTTTAATATACTATTGAAGTTCTGATAGATTTCGCAGATCTTTTAAAATTATAACAGCATTTTGTTTTACAATACTCGATTATTAAAGTTAGTAGAAACCCTAAACAGTTCTTTGAAAATAATATTGGATTCGCTACATTCCAAACAATCGTCATTTCTTAATTTTCTGATAAGTTTCCTGAATTTCTATGGGATTTTCCAGTGGAATTCATTTAAAGTGAATGTGTTGGCATCTTCAAAACGGAAAGACTGTAAATAGAGTTCTGCGAATAATATTCACCACCACCACCACAACAAAATACCGAAGCCCCAAAACCCTACAACATTCCCCAAATTATCAAAAAAAAAAAAAAAATAAAAAAAATAAGAAAAAAAAAACAAAAAAAAAACAAAAAAAACAAAAATAAAAATAAATCAACAAAAACAACAAACACCAAACCATACTATAAAAAAAAAAACATCACAATACAATAACCTTCATCTTATTGATATATATGTATGTCTAAAAAAACCACCGACTCTATTGCAATATCTGTATAATGTCCGTAATCTGTATGAGGTCTGTATGCATGATCAAATGTCTGTATGAATACAGACAAGTCTGTATATCTGGCATCCCTGTTTACGAAGCGGGTTACAAGACCTATCGACGGTGTTGAAGTCCTTTGATGCGGTAGCGGATTGTCCACCTCAAAGCAAACCGTCCCGAACTTATAGTCAGCGCAAACCTCAACCCGATAGTTGTAACTCCTAAAAACCGTATACACTGATGTTTAACACACAAAAAGCCAACCCAATTTTGATACCCGATCCAGTTTGGAACTGAATCGAAAACGAATTCGCTAAAAAAAAAGAACAAGTTTGGCAGTGTTGCGAGATTAAATTTTACGTAAAACAAAATGCGATAAAGCATCATAATCGTGTAATATTTGACATTTTTTTTGCGGAGTTCTTTATGTGCATTGGTTTTTGTGTAATATTTATGTTTTTAATATGTGATTATTACATTCATGCAACTAATATTTTTTTCTGATGTAATTTGAAGACCGATGTAATATTCCACTAAGTGGATGTTATTGTGCATCGTATTTCCTTGATTACATCAGTTTTTAATACGTTAGAATCAATTACGTTGATGTATATTACATTTTTTTTTGCTGTGTATGAATTATGAATTATGTTTCTCAATCTGGTGTTATTTGACTTCCGAAAGCTATAACATTGGTTTAAATATTACGTTTTTTTATTGCCAAGAACTGAAAATTGAACTGAGCATAACATTTTCCACTTTCAGCTAGCGGGAAAAAAAACCAATCAATGCTTGAATCATAGTTAACATTACTAGATATTTTTTTTGGATAGATTGGGTTTACTATTCAAAAAAAAACTCATGGATGTCCACTTTTTGCGCTTTTTTGCTACAACTTTTTACAAAATCGAGGCGACTTCGCGCTTTTTCATTGAGGTAAAGGGACAATCTCACAAACATTAAAAATAAATAATAAAAAATTAAAACAAACTGCCCCCCTCTGGCTACGCCTATGATAGTGGCAGATGGCAAATCCGGCTACAACAATTGCAAACTATTGAAATTTACGTAAATAAAAGGTGATGTCTACAAATTAGGGATTGCAGACTCAATTCACTGAATGCCCAACATTTTCCTTACACAAACGCAGAAGTTCGCTCCCTAAGTAACCAATAGTAGCCATCAAACTTCATTAGTTCGTTACTCTTGGAGCAGTTGGACGATGGCCAGTTGCCACCTGCTTTTATAACGGTAACCGCTGCTTCTGTAGCTGTTCTGGCGTTTTGCGTACTTGTATCGGCGTGCGAGAGCGTTATAAAGGTTTGAAACTACTACTAAAAGAAGGATAACACTTATGCAAACAATATATTGATTTGTCTGAATCAAAGTGATTCCAAATTTAACAAATAAATTCAGTATCGTTTTATTCCATCCTCCAGTAACATGAACTATACTCGTTTTCAATTTTTGTTTTGTTTTAACCGAAGCATACTGTGATGATCATATGGCAGCAACAAGTATACCACTTATACCAGTTGCTTTGACGTTTTTTCAACACTATTAAAATAGAATGAGTAGAGGGCTTCAAATGGTGAGTTGACAGCATTAAAGAAGGATACGACAGACCTTTGGTCCTCACAAGTCCCTACCTCACGCCCCCACGAGTCATATGATCACAAAAGTCTGCCAGCTGAAACATGGAGACGCTGGTTGGCGTAGCCTGGGCAATGTTGTCAATCTGACAATAGCGAAGTGAGGGGGTGCGATCATCTACATTAAATTTATCAATTCACTACGCTTTGGGATCATCTTTTCGTTCTAAAATCACTTATCTTATGAGCATGGAGCAACATTACAATCATTAAAGCACAGAACGGAAGTATATCTTGAACGACAAATAATGATGAATTTTGGGTGCTCTTAGTCGCGACATCCTGCGGTTGAGATCACACATTTTACACAGAAAATAATTTAATGCTCCAAGCTTAGACAACATTTTTAGACCTGCTAGTATAAAGTAGCAAGGTACTTGCATGAAGGTTTGTTCCTCGTAGAACGAATATATAAATATAAATAAATAAATATTATTAAGGATTTGATCTAAGTTAGACTTCTCTGACTTTTGTTTTGTGTGAATAATAAATTGGATGTGTATGTACATCGAGTTCTTCAGACAATATATAGATCATTGCACGATGGCGTCATCAATGCAGTTTTGACAGTTCAGGGAGCTTGTTTAAATGGACTTAGAATATTTTCGGTAAGATCGGTTTGAGATTTTGTTCTCTAAATTTACGATTGAAGTCTAAATTACGATTGAAGTAAAATAGGCAGAAAACAGACACCAGTGCTTATTTTGTCCGTCAAAACTAATGAAAACTTTTTGAGCGGTTTGAATTCTATTATCTTGTAAACTGTCAAAAAAAGGTCAAAGGTTAATATATTCCGTGAAATGATCTAAATCACACCCCATCACATCACACTTAGGCATTTGTAGAAGTCTATATTTAGACTTTAATACTTCTTTTAAATTAACAAACCGCTGTTTTATTCAACCAATTTGACAGCTGATTCCACGGTTGAAAATAATAAGCAATTTGGTATAACACGTATAGCCTGCCACGTTTCTAACAGTGACAATTTGCGGTGTAGAGTCAATTAGGAGCATTTCCAGTCAGAATGGCTTCATAATGGGTGACATTTTAATCGACTTTCTTATTTGAATAAAATTCCCCACATGCATTTGAATAAGGAGCTGGGGTATTTCCAAAATGTTATGAATTTTAATGTACAGGAAATATTTTGTGCAAGTGCGACTGCATTTGAAAAAAAAAAACAGTATTCATACACCCCTCTACGGGACTTTGTATGGGTGTTAACTGTCACTTAATCTTTTTAGGGTCTAACTTTCTTGATCAGCAACTGGTGTATTGAACTTGTGCAGGTTTCATATAATGGCATGGTCATAACTTACATGATCTACAAATGTTTCCTATAACGCTTTAGGGAATTCTGCCTAAAAATTAATTCAAAATCGTAGACAAACATTTAAGCTAGAACGAAATATAGCAAAATATAAGATTGAAATGAAGATACATAAAAACACTAGCAGTTTTTACTACACTGCGAATTGCGGTTCTGTATAGCAATTCGACAAAGATTTTTAGTAAGGCCTAACTGACAAACGTAAAAAATTGCTTTTTTCGCGAATTTCTCATCATTGAAAACTCACCTAATCAATCCACCACGGTCATTTCGAAGAGGAAGAGTTCACCTATACGATGGAATTGGAGGCTTACATAGGTAGCTTTTGTGCCACGAGAAATTTACGGAAGAAGCCATTGTTTGCGTTTATCAGTTAGGCCCTAATGCAAAATCATTGTAGAATTAATTAATTCACCGTTCTATATAAAGGGCGATACGGTCAAAATTTGGTCAATATCAACTTGACGTATTTCTTTCAATTTTGCATTTAAAAAACCTGAACACCCCTCATTTTGAAGGTGTGTGTGTGTAGAATGTTGCTCCTATTTTGATTTTGGAATTCACTCTTGAGTTGTCAAAATGCCGTCCAAGCAAGAAGAGCAGCGTATCAAAATTTTGCTCGCGCATCGCGAAAATCCGAGCTACTCGCACGCAAAGTTGGCAAAATCGCTAAAAGTTGCCAAATCCACCGTTACAAATGTAATTAAAGTGTTTGGGGAACGTTTGTCGACAGCCAGGAAGTCTGGATCGGGGGGAAATCGAAAACCGGAAGCCGCTGAGACGACAAAGAGAGTTGCCGGTAGTTTCAAGCGAAACCCTAACCTATCTCTCCGAGATGCCGCAAATAAGCTGGGTGTATCGTCTACAACCGTGCATCGAGCCAAAAAACGAGCCGGACTATCGACTTACAAGAAGGTAGTGACTCCAAATCGCAATGATAAACAAAATACGACGGCCAAAGCGCGATCCCGGAGGCTGTACACGACGATGCTGACGAAGTTTGACTGCGTGGTAATGGACGACGAAACCTACGTCAAAGCCGACTACAAGCAGCTTCCGGGACAGGAGTTTTATACGGCAAAAGGAAGGGGAAAGGTAGCAGATATTTTCAAGCACACGAAACTGTCAAAGTTCGCAAAGAAACATCTGGTTTGGCAAGCCATCTGTACCTGTGGCTTGAAAAGCAGCATTTTCATAGCTTCCGGGACTGTCAACCAAGAAATTTACGTGAAAGAGTGTTTGAATAAACTTCTGCTGCCTTTCCTGAAGAAACACGGTTGTTCCGTACTGTTTTGGCCGGATTTGGCATCTTGCCATTACGGTAAAAAGGCCATGGAGTGGTACGCCGCCAACAACGTGCAGGTGGTTCCCAAGGACAAGAACCCTCCCAACACGCCAGAGCTCCGCCCAATTGAGAAATACTGGGCTATTGTCAAGCGGAACCTAAAGAAGACCAAAAAACTGCTAAGGACGAGCAGCAGTTCAAGGCAAACTGGCTTTCTGCGGCGAAGAAGGTGGACAAGGTGGCTGTACAAAATCTGATGGCAGGGGTCAAGCGTAAGGCCCGGCAATTCGGATTTGGAAAAGCGGAAGCCTAACTGAATATTTTTCCTGAATTTTATACTAATTGAACTTGAAAAAGAAATTTAATTTGATTTTTTAAATAAACGATTTCACCGATTTATACGCGTTTTCCCTTGACCAAATTTTGACCGTATCACCCTTTTATTAATCATTTTCCCACCCATCAATTTATTGTGTAGTTCCCTCTTTTTTTTTTATTTTTTATTTGTTTTTTTAAGACCTCTATTTTTGTTGTTAATAACATTTTTCTTTGTATTTTTTCGAGACAGAAGCACGGAAGAATAGAGAATAATCCGGAAGAAACATATGCTATTATATATGAATTGATTCAGCACATCAGCATCCAACAAGGTTTCCTTTTTTGCACTGGCTAAGAGGTACGTGAATTATAAATGTTGGCAGAATTGGTTGTCGTTTACTGGTTCGAGTGTTCACGGTAGCAACCATATATTCGTGTGCTCCGAACATTTTATTCAATCAGATTGTATAAATGAATCCAACAATTCAAAGGTGTAAGAAGTAATAGTAATTTTTGATGAGATTATCACAGAATAAAATTTGCTCAATTTGTTTTTCACTATTTCAGCATAACGTTCACATTAGATGTGCTTGGATCGTTGGATGTCAGGTATTTTTTGTACATTAATAAATTATATGCTCTTATTATTATTGTGTTTTGGATACAAATATTAATCTTACTTGACATTAATGCTAGCTGAAAAAGGTGAAGTCTATCGACGAGAGGATGAACAGCTTATTCACAGATATACATTCTATTATAGATAACTGTCGTGCTCATGTTATCATTTTGTTACGTCATTGGTATGATATGAAAGTATATTATTACATTTAAATTAATTTGATTATTTAAAATCACTGTAGTACCTATGAGATCCTCTACAAATGATTATTGCGATGCAAGGAAACGGAACAAGATGCCGAAATTTAAGTTACTCTATTATATAAAAATTATTTCAGGTCATCCATGGAACTACTAAGTTATGTAAAATCATTTTTAATTCATTTATTTTTCTCATGGTTACGATACATTGTCTAAATTTTCAGGTTTTTCTGCAGGTTTTTCTACAAGTGCAGTAGGCCAGCAGTATGCAAACATGTAATTTAAATAAAAATCATTTAGGAAATTTTGACATGCAAGGTGTACAATTCGAAAACATTATCCAGTCCAGGCTACCCAATTTTCCGTACACTATATATACTCATACGCACTCCATATATATACTTATTTCTTTATTATATTCTATATTTGATATATATATTGTAAAAACCTAATACCTTATTGATTTAAAACATAACTGGGATGGGAGGGTGCATCAGGGCATCATTGAAGTTGCAATTGGACAATGGAGTGGACGGCCAACCCGAGTCTAGGAGGGGATGTGTTTATCATTTATGATTGGTACATTCCACTCCAACAGTTGTAATGAATTTGACGTGCCTTTCTTAAACAAACCATCTAGTGGAAAGCTTAACTGAATTGCGTATTTTGTTATTTGTTTTATAGGATTATATTGCTGGAAGGAGATTCTCTTATTCTCGCAGGTTTCGCGTAAGTGTGTCTGCTTACGGGCCTGCCCAACCCTTTTTGGCCCGTCATACAGCGATATGTTGAATTTAGAACGGTAACAAAGCATGATCTTTCTGTTAAGTGGAACCGCATGCAGGGCAAGGCCCACGCTAGGATGGTGGCTTCCTACATACGCACATACATACTATTAAAATAGAATGAGTAGAAACAAATGAAATCGAGATGCCTTTTCAAAAACAAAATTTTTCATTTTTCGCGTCATTGAATCATTCTAAGTTGTCCTTCCGTTCTGTGATCGTAGTCTAAGTCAACCATGTGCTCGCTCGCTGGTACTCAACCGCATTGATTCTTCACATCAAAATGAATGTTCCCATCGCTGCCTGCCATGGCTATTGGATTGTCCACTTGCACTCATATATTGTAACACACTCTATTCTTAATCAGAGTGAATCAAATCAAAATGTAGCAAAATTTGAGCTACACATTCCATATTACTTGCTAATCCGTTTGATTGTCATTCAATTTATTTCATGTTAACATTAAAACGTACACAACACTCAACAACAATCAAATAGCGGGAAAGTGTATTGGAAATCCAACTTGTCAGCTAGAGCTACAGGAATGTAATTTTATTTATTCATCAAACAAACATTTCACTGCCCTTGCTCCGGTTCCCATAGAGATAGAGAGGGTGATTGTTGGCAGTGAAATAAACGACTTCGCTTGCTGTGATATCGCCAGGAATTTCAATTTATCGTCCCATTTCTATTTATTGTGTGTGTGTGTAGTGCTTGGCCAACATCGGACTGTCACGCTTGTGTTAGGTATCTATGTAGAGTCTAGACCAGTCTTGCTATTCTATGAGTCTGCAATCTGAAATTTAAAAATATAATCTCAACAATCCGATCCATGCGAAGATGTGACACATGTCCAATACATTTGTGTGTTTTTCAAGACCGGATTCCAGGGTGGACCCGATCTGTTCGGTTTATTAGAAATAGATGGGCTTGGGCTGAAAAAAAAAAAATATGCCATTGATGAAGAAAAACTTTCCCGCTGCAAAAATCGATGGAAGTGATTTTCCCATCCCGAACGTGATATCCTTTTCCAACAGCTGTGCGCGTTCCGAACTGACCGAAAGTTAATCAAAGTTTAATTGGGAAATTATGCGGCATGGAGAAAGGAATAAGAGTTCGTGACCGAATAAGTTAATGGGTCGAAAGTAATCCAAAGCTCTTGTGATGCAAAGTATCATGATGTATTCCAGGCTATCGTACCAACAGATCCTTGTGATGGCTTTTTTCGAAATCAATTTACTGAAACACTTGGTTTCTTACGAACAATTAAGTTACTTGTTGGTTCATATAGGATGCATTGCACTGGACAAAGTTATGCAAAAGGAATTTTTAATTGACTCTCTGTGCTGTTGGGGTTTGCTATAGTTGAATTGTCACTACAAGGAAGGGAACGAAACAATTCACAGATGTTGCCCCAACAATACCCGGAAGTGATGAAACTACTAAGGTTATCGTTAATACATATGGTTTGCAGCAAGTTAGATTCATTCCCTTCACAACTGTTGCAGACAAATTACAGATCCTGGGAAGATCATTTCCTACGTTGATTCCAGCATTCTTGCACTCGTACGTACCCAACACGATTCCGTTTCAATCACTACTTACAAAGGGATGGTTTGCCCTGGTTTTGAAAATAAATAATTATTTTCAATTTTCACCCACCACCCAATTCGGAGAGCGCTCTGAGCCGGAGGTTGTATGGAATATGCGTTCAATTTCCTCTCTGACTGCCAAACACATGTGCTGACGCAGTACAAATTGGTTAGCAGAAGAGTCCCTGAATGTACACTTCCTGTACAGCAGTGCACATCTTAACCGAACCATTATTTATGCTTATTCAATAGCTAACAAATATCCGGGCTGCCTCTGTGTGTTTAGGGTGCAAGCGCAAGGCTTCTGCACTGACCTTTCTACCCAAGTTCAGGGAAGAACCTTTGAACGAAATTTGTAGCTTATTGGAACGAAGACAACTCGAGCAATATATCAAATAGGGATTCCAATGAACTTGTAGCAAATTAAAAACGTTTTGATACTTTTTGAATATGCACTCAGTGCCTCGAACGACAGGTCCATCCATTCGGCTTCCATTCCGTTACCCGAGTTGCTATGTTTTCGGATGTTTACTAAACTATTAATCATCCGAACTGTACTCTGGAAAGGTATATACCTAGTATGCAAA
>JAHHFK020003123.1:0-5000 GCA_024533555.2 Aedes koreicus | reverse complement strand
GTTATAACGATTATAAATCATAAATATGATCAGATAACTTATCAAGGTGAATCCTGATCCACCCTACTAACATTAAAAAAAACCTCCTTCCTGTAACCTTTTTGGGGATGCAGAGGTAAACACGGTCCCTAAGCAGCAAAGGTTACTCCTAGCCCCATTTAGTTGATTCATTGTGCAATCTCACTAAGGGCTTGAAAATATTATTATTGAATCTCTGCTGAAAATAGTACAAAAAAAATTTCAATATCTTTGATGGATGAATTGTCACATTTGACAAAATTACGTGGCAACATTCCGGTGTCTCTTTCGCATCCCCATTCTACTTAATCTTCTCGAAGCTTTCCGATGCCCCAACTTGTTCTCGATTGGCAGCAAAGAATGCAAAGAAGTACGAAATCTCCGGGCAATGAAATGAAATCGGTTCTATTCGATACTATAAAGAGGAGGAAAAAAACGAACTCGGAGTCGAAAACGTCATTAGCGGAAATGAGTCTGTGTCGTTTTTTGTCCCATAATCGCTTCGTCCATGTTTCGTTCGGACCCATATTCCGTATTTCCCCATTCAAAAGAAAGAGAAAAAATTCTGAAAAAAAAATTCAGCTAGCAGAATACAGCAAACGACCGAATCTGTGCCGAGTTTGTAAAAATAATCCCAGTGAGTGACGATGCCTCATTAAAATAATCTATTGAAATGGAACTCGCCATCCGAAGCAAAGAGGCAGCCATCGCTCATCGGATTGGAGAAAATCCCAATTTGAAATGCCATCACCAACTGACTGCTTCCTCCTTCGACGCACAGTTGTCCACGTTTTTTCCCCCCTAAAAATAAACCGCCCCGCCACTTGTTCAAATACTTATTCCACAACTTCGCACATAAAAAACTACCCTTTTTTTTTTCTCTTTCCAACCACAAAACCCCACAACAAAAAAAAACCAGCCCCTTTACCAAAAGGATTAAATTGAAATTGAACAATGGAACAATCCCCATTACGAGATGACCAAGGATTTCGAGTTACCGAAATAATTATTTCTTTAGAAGTTGGGAACAAAAATTTTCCAATTGCATAAGTTTCTCTCGTTATCTGCGTGCTCCCGGGCGTATTATTTTTGGTATTTACCCGGATAAAAATAACGATACAATTACAATTTAATAATATACAATAACAACAGAATGTATTGCCGACCATGAATCTTAATGTTGATGTATCAGACAAATCAAAAAAGCACATTGTAATTACAATAGATCGTCAATACACCCCATATGTAAGAATTTTCTACAATAGTGAAACAATACAATTAATAGTTATCAACTCAAATTTGTTCAGAAAAAAGTGATATTTTTTATTGTTAAGATACATAACAACCCCCTTATTCTATTGTTGATTTCTCAATTTACAATAGATTCTATTGTAGAAACAGTAAGTCCTAATGTTATCTTATTGTCGCGAACAATACGATCAATTGTACATACTATTGATTCTATTGTATGGTTACACTACATTTGATTTAAATTTATTATATTTTTTTTTCGGTAGATAGCGCGAACACAAAAAAAAAAGGAAATAAAACACCACCCACCAACACCCCCCAAATTAGGAGCACCACCACCCCAACCCGGCAAAAATAAGGCCCCTAAAAAAAAATAAATAAACATAGTAGTGAAAAAAAAACAAAAAGGAAGGTTTAAAACCCCCCGACAACACCCCCCCCACCGAGAGAGAAGACCACCTATAAATTTATGATGGCTATGATACGGGGGTCGCTCCAGTGTTGCCAGATAAATTTACACAGTAATCCTATGGAAAATAAAGTAATTAAAAAAATAAGCAAAATTTGTCGATATTTTAAAAATACTTGGTAATATTCAACAAAGTAAACGTTTGAAAATTGTCACTATTTTAAATGGAAAGGTTCGAGGATTTAAGGCTCCAAGAATACAAAACTGCCTTACAGGGAAGAAAAGGATAAATATCACAAAATCAAAAAAAAAATAATACGCGTTACAATTGAATCTTCTTAAGCTTTATCATAATAAGGCCAGTATCTACTTAAAAAGTAGAGAGGTTACGGAACTTTGTTCAATATTACCAAGCGGAATTTTGACAATTGATCTGCATGGAAAGAAATGTCATCTTCACTTACGGAATAATCAAGCGGAATATTTTTCCAAATGTAAAAGTTACAGCTCCCATTAGTTTGCGTGGAAACCTTACAAATTACAATTTTATTTTTTGTTCTTTTCAGGTGGATACTGGTGCAGAAATTTCATTCCGATTTTTTACCTCTCCGTTTCAGTTAATGGAATTTAACATGGCCTTGGGATAGAAAAAGAAATTTCTTTCGAACACGATACTGAGCTATATTATTTTAAGGAGGAGCGATCAAAAAACCCAACAGTTTATCATTTTCTAGTATGAGCAAACTTGTGATTTTCATAACTCACGGTATTAATGATTTTTTTTGCTAGCCATAGAGAAACAATGTGGATAACTTTAAGTATTTAAAAAAGGCACAACAAGAAAATTAATGATCTTTATATTTTTTAAATCGATTAATATTTATCATTTATTATTTCAAATATGTTCTGGAACAAATTAAAAATTAAACGGCAATTGGAATATTCCAAGTTCCATTGGCATTTCTTTTGCCGTTCGGGAAATGAAGCTGCATCATACTTAACGTTAATTTATGAGGTTTCATTGAATTGCATTGATGCTTACGCTGCAAATTCTGCTATGGGGAGAAAACTTGATCAAGAGAATGTCTTCCTCGCTTGCGTTCCAAATGCAGACCTTAACCCACTCTCGGCGAACGATTGGATCTCTCGGAAACCGATGAAAATGGAGACCCGGACGTAACACGTCACCGAGACTGCAATTTATCACTTTGCACTTCATTTCAAACTGATTTAAAATAAACCACTGCAAAAGTGAACTTTTATTTCCGTATATGTTCTAATTGTCACAAACGAAAAAGCAGTGACTACTAGCAACACGGCCAAACCAATAACAGACTGCCTGCTTGAAACATAACTCGACGGAGGCGGTAGAGGCGGTTGTCACAGCGACCAATAAGAAACGGTCTTTTTTGACAGGTAAATGGTCTTGTTTTTGCAGTAACAGCTGGCAGGTCCTGTCCTAGCCCTTCTCCATTTCTTTTCCAACCCCCCCCCCCCCCACCCCCTTTAAGGGCCCCAACACACCCCCTAACCACTCTTTCATTGTTACTACCAACCAAATAGCTCCTCTATGCCCTTCTACCATTATGACTCCCCGATTTTTTTAGAAAAACCTGAACGTTGGGAAATTTCCAGCCCAATGAGAATATATTTTCTGCCCGTCCTTTAATTATCAGGGTTGCACTCAATATGATGATAATTTCGATTGCAGGGGAATGTACTCCTTTCTTTCAAATTTTTTCCCACTCAATTCGAACCCCTCCCCTAACCTTTCCCCTGGCCCCCCACCCACCCCCCCCCCTCCTTTCCTTCCCCCCCCATCCCTTCTCCCCCTCCCCTTGTAGATCCTCCAGTTTGGGTTTTAGAAATAACGTGAACAGTCCGAATCCATTTATCCAATTCCCTCCTATCATCGCCAATATATATTTTTTTTTTCAGGGAATGGTGTACAATGAGACATGGCGTTGAGCATTGATGTCTAGCTCAATGTCTAGTGTGCTTAATTCAACATGTTACACGCTCATTCAGATTTACCCAAAACTGAGTTACTTCTACCCATTTTCATAAAACAGGCTGAAATGTCAAACCATGGGTAAGGCGACTTATGAAAATGGGTAAATCTCATTCTATTTTTCATAAATCTGGTATATTTCTACTGTTTGTAGAATGGACACATATTTGTACTTTTGTTAAAGTTTTACGGGGAAAAACCGTGATTAGTCCTTTAAATTCAGGTAACAATCTGTTTAACATTGAAGCTGGACATGGTAATGGAGTTTGTTGTTATTCCTTCTTCTAAAAGGGTGCATCGATTCGCAGCTTGTCGCCAAGGCAAAGGAATGCACCTTGACCATCTCGGATTTAGTCGCGCCGATGATGGCCAAATGCCTGCAGAATCAGGATACTATCTGGATACCCTAGTAAACTCATCCAACGGAGCGCCTGCGTTTCTACAGCGTTCCATCGAAGCTTCCGAACGCTTCCTGGAAGCTAATGTGGAGATTTTCGATTTGTTCCGGAAGCTTATCCAGAACTCGTTCGAAAACATCCATTATATGCAGTCGGCGTCGGTAAGTTCCGGGCGCGTGGTGCTCATCCTGCTGTATCTCCCCCCTGCCAATTTCTTTCTTCTAGCTTGCCCTTCTGTCCGTACGAATGGATTTGGTGTTTTTTACATATACTCTACCTCTCTCGCGCGAGCGCGCCACGCACCCGAGATAAGAAAACACGCCCACGCGGCCTCGCTGCGCTTTTCCCTCCGATAATTCCCTCCACTCTCGGTTTGTTTCTTCTCACATCCGTCACACCGGATAAAAACACCCACAGCTAATGAGCAGGCGCGATTATGTGAAGCATATCGTTGCTGATTATCGACTGTTACTTTTTAATGTTGAGATTGTTTCTTTGGCTTTCAGTCTTTTATGTAGGGGAAACAGATATTTTTTCTATTTTCCGACGTTTCGGCAAAACACATTGCCTCGAAACGTCGGAAAATAGAAAAAAAATATCCGTTTCCCCTACATAAAAGACTGAAAGCCAAAGGAAATAATCTCAACGTTAAGCATATCCTTTCTCTGTTTGGCCTTAAGCCAAGGATATGACCTAAGTAGGAAACAGCACAAATGTTGCAATTTATCTTGAATTCCCTTTCAGACATGACTTACGAAATAGAGATAAATATACAAGCATAAAGAAAATTCCCAGGTCTGGAAGTGACACAGAATGTAAGGGTAATAAAAACTAGATTAACCTCTTCAACGACGAATGTAGCGTCACCTAGAATAAGGCCGAATGATAGAAAATCAACGGCATTTAATAGGTT
>JAHHFK020003122.1:8149-125032 GCA_024533555.2 Aedes koreicus | reverse complement strand
ATAGGGTATGTGTCCCTTGACTCAGCCTAATATGCAACGATCGATTACATTTTTTATTATTACTCATACAAAATTTTAAGCTATAAGTGATATTTAGCCTGCTATACGCTTGCTTAGATACGTTAAATAAGATGTTTGGTAATATGTATCACGAAAAGTTACACAACTCTTTTTATAAAGTCAGAAACCTTCGAGGGATATGGATGTAATATCGGTCTATAAGCATCAAATTGGGCCTATTCATGGATGCAACTTCGTCCCATCCGATCGATTTTTTATTCAATGCAGTCTTTGTATGGTTTTTATTCAAAATTTTATGATTTAAGGCATTGCCAGCTGTATTCGCTTTATCCAACATAAAATTTCACAAAACCAACTTAACTTAAACTGCTTTGAAACACTTAAAAGATTTTCACATATGATTTATTGTCGGTTCGATAGTGAAAACATAATAATTCACTCTGCACAGGTTTTGTTCCTTTGGTTTTTCTTTATACGAGCCATTTGGAAAATATTCAACCGAAACTTATACATTTTTACTGAAAATTTTATCAATAACGACATTTTTACTAAGTTATCCAGACAACAGGCCAAACTTGGGAACAAAGAAAAAAATATGTCCTTAACATTGGGTCTACGATTTTCTTGTAAAATCATTGTTATTTTATCTATGTGGACAGTTAGTTTGTATCGTATGACTATTTTCTGTACATCTTGGTTGCATTAATTGGTTTGTTGCTTCAATTTTGCCAAATTTAGATCATTCGAAGATCAGGAGTTAATTTGTTCAACTTAACCAGTGAAATCATGATGTCTAAAAAGTTACGAAAATATTAAATTACATGGAAGTGAACAACAGTTAATTGATTAATAATGTCCGAAATGCATCGAATTAAATCGGTCATCATGATGGCAACATAATTTTGTTGACTATCGCTGAATTAATGACATATTTGGTACATAGGCCGAATGAATGATCTAGGCTAACATTACATCCCCTTACCCTATGTGCAATTAACCGATGCTGTTGGTAACTGCGGCGATATACAGTTTGTAATCAAAATGCACACGGAGTTTTATTTTTTTTTTTCTTTTGTTGTAAAAACCCGACTCTAAATTTTTGAAACCAATAAAGCCGAAAATTTTTGCGCCCCCTAATTCCCGCCTCGCGAATGAGTTCACAGCTTTTTGGAATTATTTTTGTTACGACAACCATTGGGTCGACTGTGGAGGTGCGACCGGGCACTCCCTCGACCATATCACTTCAAAACAAAACGTCAACTGTCATGACTGGTTAAAATGAATTGGTTGCGAGCTACAGAGTCATAAGTTTCTCAATACTCAATATTCTTGACTTAAATTAGGAGAATTAATAAGCTAGATCGTTGTGAATTAGTAAAATTATCATTTGAATTGACCCAAGGTGCAAAGTGCGTGTTTATTCTATTGCCTTAGTCTGGTAGGTTTGGTGTAAACCGCAAATCGATTGTAATTAATTATAATAACCTGTGTATAACCTATTAGGTCCTCATTGAACTACGAATAATACGTTAACTTCCAAAATTCCTACCGATTCTCACGTGAACACTGAAATGTGAGTATTATTTTATTATAATTTCTATCCCAATCTAATGAGCCCCAATAAATTGCAGTTTTGAAGCTGTCGTTGTACAACTCTCAAAAATCAGTGTGTTTATTTAACGTTGCCATAGTCAGCGGCAACATTCTTCAAAAATTTCATTCCTCACTCCGGAACGGAAGCAGTAATTCCACCCGGAGATTATGGCTCAGTCTCAGAATGACACTACCGATACCGCACGGCATTGTATGATGTGCAACAGACCAGATACGGCAGACAATCTGGTCCAGTGCAATAGATGTGATGGGTTCGTTCACTATTCCTGCGCAGGGGTGAACGATTCCATATCTGATCCAAATCGAAGTTTTGTGTGTGAGTGCTGTACGACGAATGATGAACTTGCATCGATGTCATCAAAACAAACAAGTAAGAGTGATCGCAGTAGTCGCAGGTCAGCAAGGCTCTCATTAGGTTTGCAGCAGTTGGAAGAAGAAACCCGGATCCGCATGAAGCAAATAGACGAGGCAGAAAAATTCAAGCAGCTACGGCTCGAGGCAGAGCAAGAGATGCTACGGAAGCGGTACGAATTGCTTCAACACGAGCTGGACAGCGAAGATGATGAAGGTGCTAGCAGAAAGAGCAGGATGAGCAAACGAATAGCTCGGAAGAATACTGAGAAGTGGGTCAATAAGGAAGGTCAGACAGATGGAGCGAACCGGATTGCTGCCACGTCGTCCAGCAAAGACTCGCCACAGTGTTCAACGAGCAATACTGGTCCCAGTGCTCAGAGTGTCGTTCCCGAATCACCAATAGTAAACCAGATAATTGAAGAGTCAATTCCTCCGGCAACATCTGCGAGCACGCCCAAGAATATCACGCCTGTACCACCAATACCAACTACGTCCAAGGAACCGTGTGCGACTCATCCACCCATATCAGAGGGTTTTGGTCAAGGTACCTCAATGGTGAGTAGCCTTGTCACCAATTCGTTAAATATTGCAGCATTAGCAGCTCTCCCTCCTGGAGCTGTCGTCATGGATCAATTAACGCGAAACGCATCGAAGAGTAACCCGAAAGCATGGCTACCGCAGATGGAAAAGGTTAATACTGATACAAGCCGTGGACCGTCGGCAGTTGCACCGCTCATTCCAGACGGTTGCAGTCAAAGCCCGCACACAACACCGTTCGCTGCCTTGCCACCAAGTGGTATATACACAAACGCGCCATTAGGGCAATCTGTCATAAATTGGTCACAAGTAGTCCCGCAATTCGATTTGGACAAAGCTGCAAACCGATTTCCTGTATGCACTTCTACCATGCACGTGACATGTTCCGGAGGCCAGATTTCTTCAGAAGCCGTTCAGCCTTTTTACCAGCGTTGGCAACCAGTATCGATGCCCCACGGGTTGGGGCAACATTTGCCAAATTTGTCAGTTGGGTATGAAGAGAATCGAAATACCCATCGATCAGTCACATCGTCGGTTTCGCAACCGATCTTAGGGCTTCACCATAATCCACCAGAAAGGGCGATGTTCGGAGAATCTAACGCAGCAGCCACTTTAAATGTTACACCTGTGTCAGTTCCGTACGGTTTGGCGCCAAATCCAACAACATTTCAATCTGGGCCAAATTCAACTCAAATTGCAGCTCGGCAAGTGATTCCAAGAGAGCTACCAGCCTTTTCCGGTGATCCTCAACAATGGCCGCTTTTCTACAGTGCCTTCCGCAATTCCACTGACGTTTGTGGATACAGCGACGCCGAGAATTTGGCACGTTTGCAGCGGTGTCTGCGAGGACATGCATTGGAAGCCGTGCGCAGTCGGCTTCTAATTCCTGAGTCAGTTCCACATGTTATCGCCATGTTGCAACGCTTATACGGTCGACCTGAAGTGATCATCAATGCTTTGTTGAAGCAACTTCGCAGCGTACCTTCACCTAGAGCAGACGACTTGAAGACGCTGATTCGATTTGGGATGGCCGTGCAAAACCTCGTGGAGCATATGGTCGTGGCCGAGCAACAACAACATCTCTCGAATCCCATGCTACTCTCTGAACTGGTAGAGCGGTTACCATCTAACTTTAAACTAGAGTGGGCCACCTATAAGTATGGGCAGGTAGGCGTTAATTTGACGACGTTTAGTACGTTCATGGCACGACTAGTGACCATGGCAAGTGATGTAACCCTGCATGTCGATACAAATCAAGTTCCTACTTCGAGGCAGGAGAAACATAAACGAGACAAAGGGTCCACAGAAAAGTTCTTTACTCATCATGCGGTAGTGGACGCGAAACAAGAAAAAAAATCGGGAGTACCGCAAGATTCAGCATGTTCGACAATAGCGAAAACGTGTTCGTACTGCAATCGTCCAGGTCATCGAATTGCGGATTGCTATGCGTTCAAGAGCCTTGATATTGATGGTCGATGGAGGGCAGTTCGTGAAAAAGGGTTGTGTCGCCTATGTCTTGTGCCTCACAAAACTTGGCCGTGTCGTTCCAAAAGGGAATGTGGGTTTGAAGGATGTCGGTTGCGCCACAACGTGCTGCTGCATTCCAGACCCACAAATAATAATCAGGCGAGTGATGCCCCTGCTCTAGCTAACGCTAACAACATTGCGCATCAGAATCACCATTTCTTCAAGTCAAATTCTCTCTTACGCTATGTGCCAGTTACACTCCACGGCAATGGTAAGACCGTGAAGGTTTTTGCCTTTTTGGATGACGGATCAACCTCAACCATGATGGACGTCGAAATCGCCGAGTACCTTGGAGTAAAAGGCACAGTAGAACCGCTGACTCTCACCTGGACAAGTGGCGTATCGAGAGTTGAAGGGAAATCACAGCGGATGCAACTAAAGATCTCTGGAGTGGATAAAGAGCAACAACATCCTTTGGTAGTGCGAACTGTGAACCAACTCAAGCTGCCGAAACAAACGATGGATTACAAAACCATTGCCCAAACACACCCGTACCTACAAGATCTACCGCTGAAGAGTTACTTCGATGTTATACCACGCATCATCATCGGTGTGGACAATGTCAACCTGATCAGTGTACTAAAAGTTCGGGAAGGAGGGCAAGGAGCTCTAGTAGCTGCGAAAACCAGACTTGGCTGGAGCCTGTACGGAAGATGTGCAATTAGGGATGATGAAGTCTACTACGTCAATTATCATCAGCATCAAATAGAAGCAACTATGGACAACGTAACCCTTCACGACTTAATGAAGCAGTTTTTCAACATTGAAGAGTCGTGCGTTACCGTCAAACCAGATTCGGAAGAGAATAAAAGAGCAGTCCGGATTCTTAAGGAAACTTCAGTCCGTATAGCAACAGGCTTCCAAGTCGGACTTCTGTGGAAGAAAGATGAGTTTGATCTTCCTGATTCTTACCCGGCGGCACTTCGCCGACTGAGATGCTTGGAACAGCGACTGCTACGTAATCCAGACCTGTACCAGAAAGTCAAGGAGCTGGTACAAAGTTATATCGAAAAAGGTTACGCCCATATCGCATCGAAAATCGAATTGGAGGCCACGGCACCAGGGCAGACATGGTATTTGCCGCTTGGAGTGGTGCAAAACCCACGGAAACCGAACAAAATTCGTTTAATCTGGGACGCAGCTGCACCAGTGAATGGCGTCCGCTACAATGACCTGGTGGTAAAAGGACCCGACCTTACTAAACCACTGTTAGCCGTATTGATCCGATTCCGACAACGAAACATTGCGATTGGAGGGGACCTGAGAGAAATGTTTCATCAGATTGCGATTCGGCCCGAAGATAGACAGTTCCAGAGGTTCCTGTGGAGAAATGACCCAAGCGAGCAGCCGCAAGTAATGGTCATGAACGTAGCCATCTTCGGAGCATCGTGTTCCCCATGCATAGCTCAATATATTAAGAATAAAAATGCCATCGAATTTGTGCACGAATTTCCTCGAGCGGCGCAGGCAATCATTGACAACCACTATGTCGATGATAACCTCGACAGTGTGGATAGTGTGGAGGAGGCAGTCGAACTGATGGAACAAGTTAAACAAATCCACGCCAACGGAGGCTTTGAGCTCACGCAATTTGTCTCGAATTCCAAGGACGTTTTGCAGAAGCTCGGAGTTGCACAAACCAAGACGGATAAGAATCTGAATTTGAATGCAGAGTCATCGCGAGTATTAGGAATGTTCTGGACTCCTAATCAAGACGTACCTACGTTTAACACCCCTTCAAACTGTCGAGTGTCGCTGCTAGCGACCCAATCACCTTTTCCGACGAAGCGCCAAGTGCTCCGTATCATTATGAGTGTGTTTGACCCCCTTGGGCTGATTGCTCACTTTGACATACATGGAAAAATCTTGATGCAACATATTTGGCGCGCAGAAACGAATTGGGACGAAGAGATACCAGAACACCTACAGCAAAATTGGTCCGCATGGCAGAGCTATCTGCCAAAGCTAAACGAAATCCAGATTCAACGATGCCTTCTCGGTCACCTTAGGTCAGAGACGTCAGCTACATCGGACTTGCACGCCTTTGTGGATGCTAGTCGAGAGGCCTACGCATGCGCGATCGACTTGCGCACGATCAGTAAATCTAGAGTGGAATGTGCTCTTATTGCTGCTAAGCTCAAAGTAGCACCGCTGAAACCGGCTGAAACCGTCGTCCATACCAAGGTTGGAATTACAAGCAGCACTGATACGGGTCAGGCTGATGGAACACGTACAACAGAGCCTCACAATTCCAATATCCAGGCGCTTCTTCTGGTCGGATTCATCGATAGTTCTTTCCTGGCTTCGTACGGATGGTATCAACAATACGTAGCGCTACGCGTCGGCGAAATTCTGTCTTCGTCTAAGGCAGATGAGTGGAGATACGTTCCAACGGGTCAAAATGTAGCGGACGACGCCACCAAGTCTTCAAGTGGGCAGTCGTTGGTTTGAGGGCCCTGAGTATTTTTCGCCTACCGGCGACAGAGTGGCCGACTCAACCACAAGTACGCAAAACTAACGAAGAACAAGCGCAGCAATTACATTTACACCATCAAAAAGTTTCTGATCCCGTAATCGACCTCAACCGTTTCTTCAATTGGCATCGATTGTTTCGAACAGCGGCATATGTATGTATGGCTGTACACTCGTTCAAAGGCGAGAAGACTGGCGAAACTGGTGAACGGTTAACTTCAAGGCAACTCGCAGCGGCCGAGAACCTGCTATGGCGTCAAGTGCAGAAAGAAGCTTTCTCGAAGGAGTATCAACTGCTCAACACAAAAGGTAACGTAAAAGTGTTGGACAAATCAAGTCCGCTTTATAAACTGTCGCCGTTCATGGACCAGGAAGGAGTAATACGAATGAGTAGCCGCCCACACCCCCCCAAAATAATATTTTCTTTTTTCTAAAAAAAACAAACACTTCCCCAATTTGTTTAACAAACAGTTATTCAGCTCTGATGTTTGTCGGGCGTATTGGGGCTGCTCCATTCGCCCTATACGAAACGAAGTACCCTATAATTCTACCGAAGAAGCATACCATTACGTTCCTTGTAGTAAACAGTTATCATCGTCGTCTGCTACACGCGAAAAACGAAACTGTGTGTAACGACATGAGACAGCGTTTCTACGTTCCTGCATTACGGAGGCTTGTGAGGAGCGTTGCAACAGAATGCCAAACATGCAAGATCAACAAAGCCAGTCCTTGAGTACCATGTATGGCACATCTACCAAGGGGCAAGGTTAACATCATTTGTGAAGTCTTTCAATTACGTTGGCGTCGACTATTTTGGGCCGATGATGGTCAAGGTGGGTAGAAACCAAGTAAAACTGTGGGTAGCCTTATTCACCTGCCTCACGGTTAGGGCTGTACATATGGAGGTCGTCCACAGCTTATCAACTCAATCGTGCATAATGGCTTTCCGTTGTTTTATTGTAAGATGCGGCACGCCAATAGAAGTATACGGGACCTGCTCTGTTGCTTTGTATCTAGGCTTGGACTCGGGAGATCAGGAGGCGCTTACTCCAAATCATTTTCTGCTGTATGGCAGCCAAGGAGTGAATCCGCCTGCAGTTCAATCTCTAGACTACCGAAGTGCCTTACGAGACAGCTGGAAGTTGGCACAGTGGATGATCGACGAGTTTTGGCGACCTTGGATACAAGAGTATCAACCGGTGCTTACAAGACGATCTAAGTGGTTTGAACCAGTTGACCCAATACACATCTCCTCCCCTCTCCCCTAGGGATGGTCAAGTTAGACGAGCCAAAGTGCAGACGACACATGGCGTCGTCATGAGGCCAACAGTAAAGCTGGCGGTCTTAGATGTCATCGGAAGTTCCAGGTCACACGGGTCGAGGGGAATGTTACGACAACCATTGGGTCGACTGTGGAGGTGCGACCGGGTACTCCCTCGACCATATCACTTCAAAACAAAACGTCAACTGTCATGACTGGTTAAAATGAATTGGTTGCGAGCTACAGAGTCATAAGTTTCTCAATACTCAATATTCTTGACTTAAATTAGGAGAATTAATAAGCTAGATCGTTGTGAATTATTAAAATTACCATTTGAATTGACCCAAGGTGCAAAGTGCGTGTTAATTCTATTGCCTTAGTTTGGTAGGTTTGGTGTAAACCGCAAATCGATTGTAATTAATTATAATAACCTGTGTATAACCTATTAGGTCCTCATTGAACTACGAATAATACGTTAACTTGCAAAATTCCTACCGATTCTCACGTGAACACTGAAATGTGAGTATTATTTTATTATAATTTCTATCCCAATCTAATGAGCCCCAATAAATTGCAGTTTTGAAGCTGTCGTTGTACAACTCTCAAAAATCAGTGTGTTTATTTAACGTTGCCATAGTCAGCGGCAACACCATACAAATTTCCACACTAACCTCTCACTCTCCTAAAAAACAAAACCACCCCCCTGCCTTTAATTTCTTTTTTTCCTATTTTTTTACCCCATCCTCAAACCAAAACTTTCTCTTATTTCCACACTACTGTCCTCTACATTCACTTTTTTTTTCCTCCTTCCTTTCTCTTCACTCTCCACCCCCATGAAACTATATACCGGACACGCCTTTTTTACACTTCTATACACTCTTACACTTTAAACAACTGAAACTCAAACGAATGCATCCGATGGATGTAAGGTGTCATGAATAAAAAATAAAAAATAAACAACAACAATAATACGTTGGTTAGTAAATATTATAAAATAAAGAACCTACCGTGCAATATTTAGAGAAATCTAAAGCTAAATTCTATGCTTTGAAGCCGCCATCTTGGTTTATTTTGCATACCTGAAAATCACGTTACTCTCGAATCGCGGAAATGCCACAGTTGCAAGTAACTAAACCGCATTAAAATCGTTTACGTGAAAACACGATTGATTTCACCTCAATTATAAGTGAGCATGACATACAATGCAGGTCAATCTTACAAACGCCACGTTATTTTGGAGATTTGTCAAATACACGCAAAAAAAAACGCAGTAGAAACTACCATTTCGAGGGTTAAATTAAGCGCAAACACCAACAATTTTCAGCTGACAATAAATGCGTTTGATTTTGATATGCCAGCGATTAGATGGTGCGGTTGATATCAATATGAGGTCTGTCAAATATACCACAAATGCTGAAGATTTTACCATAAACGTAGTAAATTTGACTGAAACTTCATGGTAGTTTTGAAGATAGGCATAGTCGGATAAAATGGAAGTTTCTAATACCAGATTTTTTTTCTGTGTATATATATATAAAAAATATATTTGTTACGTGATTTTTCATATAAATTTGTCATGAAGGATTTTCAGAGTGTAGAAATTAAATTTCAAAAATTTCCTCTCTTTTCCTCTCTCAGACACAATCTCCTTCGACGAAGATCTCACCATGAAGCCATCACCCATCGCTCGAAAAGTTCCAAATGTGGGCAAACCCAACGGTCAACATCAGAACGTGAACAGCCTCAAACTGAAGCCCGTCCGGGGAAGAGCTCCTTCAACTACGACAACTGCAGCAAAGCCAGCTACCAGGAAGACTACCCCAGTACACTCAGCGGTCGCCAGTAGAGCCACAGCAGCGCACTCATCGCCATCAGGCAGCCCCACACCAACGGCGACCTCCCGATCCAACTCCGCCAGAGTAGGCATTGCTTTTGAAACTCACAGCTGTCACCATTCTAATTTCAATCCATTTATTTTTCCGCAGTCCGCAACATCCCGTGTTAAATCACCAATGGCGACCTCCAGTGCCATCAGTCGGAAGCAATCAGCTACTTCGGCCCCTAGTCTACCGATTCCGGATGGTCCCGTTCCAGATGGTCTCGCTCGATGCACCATCTGTGGACGAAACTTCGCCGAAGAACGAATTGCCAAGCATCGGGAAATTTGCCAGAAGACCAAGACCAAGAAGCGGAAGGTTTTCGACACAACCAAGCATCGAGTGTCGGGAACGGATGCCGAGAAGTACGTCCTCAAGAAGAAAGTTGGCGCTGGTGCGAGTAAGAAATCCATTTCCGGTGGTTCCACTACGAAGGCTGCTACCGCTGCTTCTGCCGCGGCCGATGCGAAAAAGAGTGATTGGCGCCGCAAGCACGAGGAATTTATCCAAGCCATACGGGCGGCCAAGGAGATGCAAGCTCACCTGGCCAAGGGCGGCAAGCTTTCGGATTTGCCCCCGCCACCACCCTCGGAGAATCGTGACTACGTCCAGTGTCCGCACTGCTCGCGCCGCTTCAATCAGACCGCTGCCGAACGACACATTCCCAAGTGTGCCAACATGAGGCACAACAAACCGACACCGACTACGAAAGCGAAGCGATTCTAACTCCTCTGATCTACCAGAACTGCATCATTGCATTATGTATTTTTAACCTGATAAACTATTTGCCTCAAACGAGAATGAATTTCATAATCATTATTCTTATAAAACGACCAGAAATGCAACTCTTGTATTAATTGTAACACTTTGAAAAAAGAAACGAAAAACATTATCATTAACAGACCATTTGATGCTCGCATTCTATCCAATAAAATAAACGAAGAGACCTAACACCGCAGAGACAAAAATAACAATTATTAATTAATCGACCGTGTCGCGACGATTGCCTTAATAAATTGCAAAAAAAGCGAAACTCACGGACATTTTAATCGAACCGTTTGTGGCTGTGCACGACCAGTGAATAAATAAACCTTATACGAAAGCTTATTCGATTGCATTTATTCTTCACTTCGAAAGGGATTTCCTCGTTCATGAATGTGTGTGATACATCAACGGCCAACTTTTCCGTTCAAATCCAAACAAAGGTTACTTCAATGATTGTTCTATTCTCTAGAGTTACATCTTGCAAACGAAAGAAGAAAATACCACTTACTCATCCGACACTTCCTCCACCTTGTCGTCGCTCAGGGCGGAAATCATCTGCTTGACCGCCTCGGCCGCCGTCAGCATCTCCAGCCCCTCCAGGATGTAGGCCAACTGGTCCAAGCTGGCGTCCATGTCGTCTTCGAACCACACCTGCAACAGATGACGGCACTGGTCGCCGACGGTGGCATTTTCCGACTCGAAGTACTGGATTTCGTCCCCGTTGTAGCCGAGCTTGGTGGCGAGCTTCTTCCAGTCCTTGCCGATGCTCGGGGCAAGTTCGGCCATCTGTTCCTTGCTAACGGTGATGGTTTTGTGTGTGTTCTTATCCTCCGGTGTGAGCTGTTCCGTCTTCAGCAATTCCGATTCCATCTAGATGGGTTGGGCAATTTAGAAAGACACACCTCGATGGCAAATTTCACACTCACCTGATCCGTTTCCTCCTCGCCGACGAAGCCTTCGCCTTCCGCATCGTTATGCTCGTTTTCGTTCTGCGACGGCACATCCTCCTGCACCACCTGCTGTTTGATGTCCACCTTGTCTTTCTGGATCTTCTTGCGTACACTCTCCAGATAATCGGCCACCTTGTAGGACGGGCTGTTGAAGAGTGTGAAGAAGTGCGGCGATTGGCGCGCCAACAGACGCAATGCCCGCCACTCGAATGACGGATCGTGCTTCTCTTTCGAACCGTCCAGATAAGCTTCCAGTGAGGGCAAAAAGTTCCGATCCTCTCCCTTGCAAGCCTGCAAATTGTCCGGACAGGTATTCCAAAGCCTCGTCAATTCCGGATTTCCCATGAAGAATTTTCCTTGCTTGGTCGAATCTCGGATCAGGTCACCGAGGGGGCGACGAGAGCGCTTTTGAGGTAACCGAACCGGAGGCGATGCATCTTCACCACTGCCAGAACCTGAAGCACTAGCTGCCGCCGATGTTGCTGCAGCTGCAGTGGCCGTCGTTCCACCTGCTTCCGGGCGTTTGAATTCCTTACATCCTTCGTTCTTCCAGCTGTTCCAAAGCTCCTCGCGAGCAAGCATATGCCGCACGGATTCGGCAAACTTCTTCCCATTGGGCGGGGACTCGTCGATCAACTTATACACGGTGGTTTCCGTTTCCCGCAGCCAATCGATCTGAACTTGGGTAAGAAGATGATTGTCCGCTTTGAATTTGACCGTGGAATTGAGATACTGAAAAAGGATCAATAGCTGCACCAGCACCGATCGTCGAAAGTTGGAATCCGACAGCTGCAACGAGAGCAACTTCGGATTGGTTAGGAACTTAGCGAAAAAGTGTCCTGAATCTCGAATTTGCTCCTCCGGTGGAATGTCCATCGCAGTAGGTCCGAATCTACTTCTTACATTCGTACTACTGCTGGAAGATCGCGGCTCTTCCAACTTGAAGCTACTAAACGCGGACAATACGCTTCCAGCGTGCTGAAATCAAACACCAATCACTTGAAGTAGTCTAAAAAATACGAATCTCAAACTCACCGCTGCGAAAGTCTTCCACTGCACCTTGTTATAGCATTGATTCGGATTTCGGAAGAAGTCCTGCAGGGCCCAGAACTTGCAGTACAAATTATAATCGATCTTCAGCTGATTGCCGGATCCGTTTTCCTCCGAACTATCCAATTGATCACCCATCTCGCTTCCCTCCACGCCGTATTCCGTTATATTCTCCAGATTGAACTCGGAAATGATGTTCAACCCGGACCGCTCGCTAAACGGAAAGAACTTGGCCAAAAAGAGTAAAATCCGGCCGCAGAAAACCGTATTCTGTGACCGCGACAGCCTACGCAACAAATCATTGCACATCCGTAGCAGATTGTGCTTGCAGGCCGTGAAAAACAAATCCTCCTTCCAGGTGGCCACATTATTCTCCACGTAAGTGAAAATCTGCTCGCATTTGTCCAGTGTGACAGCATCGAAAATGTCCCCCAGCAGCACGACCGGAATAGTGGCCGAAGTCATCTCCAACCGGCAAGCGGCGACTGCAAAATTAATAAATCCCTCAATCGCAGGGATGTCATCCGTTTTCGTCAGCAGCAGATTCCGGAAGGCCTGATGCAGAGCGGCTTTCCCGTCGTTATCGCTGGAACCCTTCTGTCCGTCGTACACCACCTTAAGCTGATCAATGTCGTTCACTTTGTATGCCTTATTCAGAGTGTCCTACGGGTGGAAACTTTTAATCGAAAAATATTCACGAATAGCATCGCATAGCGAATAATCTTACCGTGAACAGCTTCAGCAATGATATAAAATTGGGCGTCGTCATTTTGTCACTCGTTTTGAACCGAAATTATCACTTAAATTGGAAATAATCTACAGAAATTTAAGCTAAATGAACGCGCGTTCAACGCCGCTTCACGATTTTCACAATAAACAAATCACCGTCAAACCAGGCAGCCAGTGAAGCACGGACGCCAAATAAGCCCTTGTTGATCTGTGCGCAGTGCCCAGTGGACATGCCAATATTAGTTTAGACTTGCATTTATGTTTCCAGAACATAATTTGATATACTCGTATTTCGACAATGATTTTTCATTAGGGCCTAACTAACAAACGTAAACAATTGCTTCTTCATTGAATTTGTCGACCTTGGAAACTCGCCTCATTAATATACCATAGCCTTTTCGAAAAGCAGTTCCTTCTATAGAGGAATCCAACTTGAAAAAAGAAGAAGACACCGAGTGGTGATAAATCTGACAGCTCCCATGCTAGAGCATAGGACGAAAATTTTAAAATGCTTCTAGAAAATTCAAATGAAATTTTAATTAAAAGCGGTTTGTTGTATGATGTAAGAAAAATCCAAAACTGCACTATAGCACGGAGAAAAAAGTATAATTCAATCAATAATATTTCATCTAAAATCAACTATATTGTTGCAATGATTTTTCGATAACCCATGTGCATGATTGTAACAATCATACATTTCAAGTTGATTCAACTATTGTATGCTTGAATCAACTTCTGAAAAATATGGTCGATTCAACTATACGATGGTTATGTCGAAAAAAAATATTGTTGATATTTTGACATTTGGCTTTCAGTGCCAGTAAAATCAACCATGATTATAGTTGAACCAACTGAATAACAATAGTTGGTTTGAATATGCTTGGGGTCAGTTCGTTTTTTTTTCTTAATGGGATTTTCGGATCCAAAATTGTTTGAATGAAAATGCAATTAAATACATCACATAATTTGCGATTGATCTATGACTGATTTTATTTCATATTTTTATTGTTTCAGTTATAGTACTGTTAAGCTCAACAAAGTTACACATTCGGAAATATTTCTTCTCATTTACATTATGTAAGTTAATTGGTTTTGAATCTAATTTTAAGATATTATAAACAATGCTGATTTCACGTTACCATTGAACAGCGCCACTTGTTTAGGCCATCAATGCACCTTGTTCTGTCAGCTAGTAATGGCGAGCCTCTACTTCCTCGCGCTCAATGATCATAAGAGCTGGAATATCGTAGCCATTTGCTGAAAAAAAAAAAATTATTGTACAATTATCGAATTATTACAAACAATACTCACTTATGAAAACCTCAATTGCTGATGCTGTTACTTGGAATGATTTTAATAACTGAACTAATTCTTCATCTACCACAAACTCAGAAATAACTTCCTCCGAATATTTTTCCTCGTCGGACGCCATGGTGAACTTTAAAGCGAACTGAAAACCCGCAGGTTGTTGTTTCTATATTTTTGTATAGTTGCTTCAAGCATACACACTGGTTGGAATTATAACATTTTTGTTTTGATTTAACCCTATAACAGATGTGTAATATGATGGCTCTATTAACTATGAAGTATGGTCAACAATCAATGTGCAACTAGCGATTTGAAATTGGTTCACTGTTGTTGAACCCCTAGGTCCGAAGTATACCTTGCAGTCTGCACCTTGCAATAATTCTTGCGCTTTTCGGTACCTTCCGGTACTAGAATCTTGGTTGTTGTTTTGATTCACTATGTTATTTTGACACAACATTTGAGAATGTGTTGGTGTGAGCTACGTTGTTAGGGGCGAATCATTGAGCTTGGGACCGATGTGCTAGTACTGACTGAGCCAAGAAAAAAATCGTATTTGTTCGGAACCTACTGGTCTTAGAGTTAGTCTATGGTATGGTTGAATCATTTCAAAAATTGCTTTGAGCTAAATTTCTTTTGTGGTTGTTTCAAAAATGTGTTTATTGTAGGTATCAACTATCGAGATTGTTATTTCAATCCCCCGTCATTTCTTTCCGTGAGGGGCATTATTTTAATTTTATTTTTATTTTTCTGAAAATGTCTTTATTGAGTACTTTTGGATTTTTCTTACGTCGTACAACAAACCGCTTTTAATTAGAATTTCATTTAAATTTTCTAGAAGCATTTTAAAATTTTCGTCCTATACTTTAAAATGGGAGCTGTCAGATTTATCACCATTCGGTGTCTTCTTCTTTTGTCAACCTGGATTCGTCCATTCGATAGAACTGGAAGCTTACATGGGTAGATTTTGTATTACGAGAAATTTACGGAAGAAGCCATTGTTTACGTTTGTCAGTTAGGCCCTAATGAAAAATCTTTGTCGATTTATTTTACTGTCGAGAACGAGGTCATGAATTTATTTTACTGTCGTCTTTATACGACTTAAAGATAGTTAGGAGTAAAATGTTGACAGTAAGTAAACATCGATAGGATTCAAGCCAATGTTGCCTGTTTGCAATCTTACGATTACGAACTATCTTTACTCACTTTTGAGTAGCTATTACACTCAACCAAATAATCCTAAGAAATTCATAAGGTTCAACTTATGAACGATGCTTTGAAATTTCATAAGCCTGACTTATAAATATATTTTATTTCACGCGACGTTGCTCTTGTACGCCTTTAAGCTTTCCTGTTCACAAGTGTTGATATATACTTGTGGTCAAGTCACTGGACCCATAACCTCAACGTTCAAGGTTCGAAACCAGGTTGCTTCATATTTTTATTTTTTCAACATCATTATATTTCATAAGGTAAATTGATGAAATTCATAACGATTTCTTGTAGCAAAAAGATTATTTCGCTGACTGTAGGCTTAGTGACGTTTAACGTACGCACACCCCAAGTAACCACGAGGCTGTAATAGCATGCATATATAGGGCATATGTATTACGTCTAGTGCATCATTGAAGTTGGATTAATGCTGAAAAGGGCCCCACTAAGATCGAACTAATGCTATATCTTTTGTAATGCCATAAGACATTGCTAAAGTAGCATTATTGCATTGGTAATGCATCACTACATTCTTAAGCTAATCTAACGCTTCATTACTTGACAACTGTTGAATTGATGCGATCCCGCATTACCGCTGTTGATATTGGGTTGAATAAGTGCAATAATATAATGCTTGTGGTTACTTGGGACTACAGCGCCATTTAGATCAGTGCAAGGAAAATAATTTGGAGGAAAACAAATCACCATTCCTCTGCATGCGCCAGAAAGGAAAAGGTGATTAAACGTCAAAAAGCCTAATACTCTCGACTGATTAGAGTCAAACGTACGCAATTTTGGGTTGTTTGTAAATAGCGTGTACACCTTGAATACACGCAAAAAAAACCCGCGGTAGAAACTACCTGGGTAAATAGAGCCGCAACCACCAACAAAATCCCCAAAATAAAAATGCTTTTTATTTTCCCCCCCCCCCTATTATTCTCTATTGTGGGTTAGATCACAATAAGAGTTCGGCCAAATATACCACAATAATTGATAATTTCCTTTACCAAAGTAAATTTGAGTGCAATTTATTGGTAGTTTAAAAAAAAGGAAAAGTGGTAAAAATGTAGTTTTTTTTTCCACAATTTTTTTCTGTGTATGGACGAATTGTCCTACACTGATCCCAAACATCATCCCAAGTTCGTCTGAAAAGTAATTCGATTGCGCCCTTTAACGAAAAGCATTCGGAAATCGGATGATTGTCTTACGGTTAGATCCGTATGACGATCATCCATGTTTCGTATGACAATCAACCAAATTTAATATAATGTTTCTTTCAAAACTGTGTAGATCATTAGCGATTTATGAAAAATTTGAAACAATTCAACGACATAAAATTATTTCACATTACACTTCCTCAACCGTTGAGCAATGATTGCAACGGGAGCACAAAAAATAAAGGATTTAGGAGATATTTTTCCGTGACTCCGTAAAAAGCGAGCGGGTTTCGATCCTTTATTTGTGATGGTACCAGTTCTGATAGCGATTGATAGGTTTTTTTTTTCGAATGATGTAAAATGGTATGTTTGTCATCCTCATTTCAAATGATTTGCGTTATAGGGCAGTTCCAATGCAATGCGCATTCCACTTCGGGATGACGATTTTTCATACAGCGTGTATTCGAATTTGAACGGGAGGTCTATTCACTTCACGTATTACTAGTTGTTCAACATTAGACCATCCCCACCGTTGGGATCGTATCTGGGTAATATTTTGATGACAGAGAGCGTTCCTATTTTGATTTAGCCACCCACTTTCGCACCGGTCGTTCAGAATAAGGTATTACAATAAGACTCAAATTTATTCTTGCACCGGTTTCGTTTCGCTAAATATTTCGTGCAGTAGTTCGTATACTCTTCCGTACAGGTTTTCGACGTTCTGGTTTGTCCCAAAGATTGCATCTTGAGAAACGTCCAGCCAGCCCTGCAAAGCACTCGTTCTCTTGTTGCGTCCAATTCCACGGGGTTTTGATGCACTCATTTTTTCACAACATATCACAATAAATGTGAAATTCGCAAATAACACTTTAAAAACAAATCGGAAACACCCGAATTGAAATGAAAGTCTTCAAGATGAACATGTTGTTTTAACATTTCAACTTATTTTGCTTATTTTTCTTCAAATTGCAACGCTTGACTCGGTTGGATCGGGTTGTCAAATTTACGAACCGGCTACTCACCGAGCGATCAAATTGTAATTTTCCAACCCGGTTACCAACCACCGGTGCGGTGTCGAGTTGTCAAACAGGGTAACAATTTACCGATATTACCGTATTGGTGCGGTTGGTCTTCAGGATTATCATCTGGTTTCTAGAAAATCGTCCTCCACCTGCATCTATCATTCGAAAATGCGATTTCAATGTCTCGATATCAACCGACGGAGGATTCATTCGATAAAAAGAGGATGTTTAAGTTCAGTGTAGGACGAATCCAAGTTGAAAAGAGAAGTAGACACCGAGTGGTGATAAATTATACATGTTAAAGTATAGGACGAAAAGTTTAAAATGCTTCTAAAAATTCAAATCAAGTTCTTATTAAAAGCAGTTTATTGTACACTCTCAAAACACCCTCTCTTTCATTTGTATTACTGTTCCTTTTTTCTCACGGAAAAGTTACTGAATTTTCGTAAAAAGTGGATCAACTCAAAAATTGAGTAGATCCACTTTTTACGTGAATTGAGTAACTTTTCCTTGAGAAAAAAGGGACAATAATACAACTGAAAGAGAGGGTGTTCTGAGCGTTTATGATTGATGAAACATCCAAAACTACTTAATAAAGACATTTTCAGCAAAATAAAAGTAAAATAAAAATAGTGCCCTTATTGTGCAGTTTTGGATGTTTCATCCACCCTATTACAAGCCGTTTTTGATTATAATTTCCAGAGACCGAAATTATCGCCTACTTAAGAAGACACTGATGAAAAAAAACTATTGATAATCATAAATTACGCCTTATGAAGTATCACAAATGTAGGTTGTTTAGACTTCATAAGATTATTAAGTTATTCATAAGGACTCTTACGGCTTTCTTACTTGCTCATAATGTTTTTTCTATGTTATCAGTTCCACAAAATTACCTTATGATTTCCATATTCATCCTGTGGATGAAAAAAAACCATAAGGCAATTTAATAAATCAACAACAATGGCAAACCACGAAATGTTGTGGAAAAGATTGAGGTGTTTGTAGATGAAGTGTCGGTAATGGTCGATCCGGGAACAACGGTGCTGCAGGTGAAGATGTTTAGGATGGGGGGTTTGGATTTCGCCATTAAATGTAATAATTGTTTTTAATTTTAATTAGTAGGCTGCTGCATTGGTGGGCGTTGAGATTCCTCGCTTCTGCTATCACGAGCGATTGGCCGTAGCCGCTAACTGTCGTATGTGCTAAGTGGAAGTGGAAAAGTCTCCCAAACAGGTAGCCGCTTGCGTCATGCCGGTTATGAAGGGATGGCGAATCAAGACCAATTCGGAAATGAACCGCACGGTTTACCGATATCGATCACAGCGGAAAGCGTGCAGTCGAAGATACGGACATTGGCCAGTTGGTTCACTGCACGAGATGCGTCTGATTCGCGTCGGAAGTTGCTGGAGTCAATGGTTTGGGTACTACTGGACGAGGAAATGATATGCAGATTGGAACTTATGTGGAGAAGTTCTCCCTGTCGGAGTTGTCCGGAAATGTGATCGATCTTTGCCCGGTTGGTGCTCTGACAAACAAGCCGTACAGTTTTGTAGCTCGTCCGTGGAAGTCGATTGATGTTTTAGATGCTGTGGGTCATTGTGAACACCCGTACCGGAGAAGTACTCCGTATTCTGCCTCGTGAAAATGAAGATATCAACGAGGAATGGCTATCGGACAAGTCCCGCTTTGCTTGTGATGAGTTGAAGCGCCAACGTATGATTGCCCTCATGCAACGTAATCCAAGTGGTGAATTGGATGCTGTCGAATGGGTATCGGCCCTGATAACCGTCACCCAAGCAATGAGGGGTGCCTTCAAGGGCAAGGTTGCAGCCGTTGCCGGAGGCTTGACCGATGCCGAAGCGCTGGTTGCCCTCAAGGAAACTTTGTGCACTGTTTAGGATCGGAAACTTTGTGCACTTTGTACACTAATAAACACTTCAAGGATTGTTAGAAGGTACCTTTTATTTACAAATAAAGATGTTTTTGGTCTCATTAATTTAATTATTCCATAAAATAAACCCATCTTTCTAAAAATAATATTCATGAAAGTGAAAATTGTATTTAAAAATCAATTTTAAAATGCATAACGGACACATTCAGTTATCATAATAAACAATAATGTGTTTCATAAGGCTGTGTTATGAAACTCATACAGGTATCATACCTAAAACATAGCTGGTAATGAAGACAAAAAACATCGCATTCGAATTCATAAGGTAAAAGTATGAAATTCAAACCGATTCCTTGTGGCTAAATTTCATAAGGTTTTTGAATGAACTTCTTAAGATCTTTTTTGTCAGTGATAGGTAGAAATAAAATAGAGATTGGTAAGATGAAAAAAAAAATCTTTTCCGACTGAATGGCGGAGAATGACCCTTTCGGTAGGCTCTCTGACGGAGATGGGCAGTAGAGCAGGCCGAAGAGAGTAAAAAAAAATAACTAGAGCTGAAAAAATACCTCTCCGACGGAAGGGCGGAGGAGGTTAAGACCCTTTCGGTAGGCTCCCTGACGGAGATGGGCAGTGGAGTAGGCCGTAGAGGGTGAAAAAAACTAGAGCTGATAAAAATCCCACTCTGACGGAAGGATGGAGATGGTTTAGACCCTTTCGGTAGGCTTCCTGACTGAGATGGGTGGTTGAGTAGGCCAGAGGACACATCCAAAATATAAAAAAAAATAAAAACCTCAGACGGAAGAGCAGGGACGGATAAAATTTAAAAGTAATATCACAAAAAAATGTTTTTAATGTAATGATTCAACATGAGTACATAAGCTGGTGATTGGTCTACTGTTATGGATACATTTCTAGAAATTAATGATATAATTGGAATTATTTGGACTTATTTATAACTAGTTGACAAAACATCCATTTTCGTAAGGATATGATGATGATGATGTTAGTTAATAGTGTAGCAACTAAATTAAATGTTTTTGTGGTTAATTTTCTGAATGTTACATTCAAATAATGGAGGCTTGGAATAGTTCCAAATGAAACTTGAATCCTTCCAATTGAAACTTGAAACGTTCCATTAGATGCTTGTAACGTTTTATGTGAAGTTCGGAAATTTGTACATTTTCTAAATGCAAATTATAAACACCTAGGGGGGAGACAACTTAATCTTGCATTAATTTTAATGCCAATATTATGAGTATTAGTGAAAATAATAAAATTATAATATCATTATACGGTATTATGATATCATGAACTGTCAATACAATGCTATAATTTTATTAACAGTGTATAGTTATCGCGCATGGTTTGCTTTTTATTTTTTTTAATTTGTTGACGTACGGCAAGTGGTGGCAAGTCAATTTCGTTCAGCTTAGGTCCAGCACATCGAGCAGTTTACTTGTGTTGGAGGCAAAAATATTGTAAACATTGCTGAGCACGTGGGTGATGACGTCAAACTACCATAACATTGGGTCTTACTAGTCCTATTGAGAATCAGGTTTCTCTTGATTATCTGAATATTTCCTCAAGGGAAAATATTTTTGATGAATCCTGGGGTACTGATTTGGATGAAGTAAAAACTATAACTAAAAAGTTAAAAAATATGAAGGCTCCAGGTGATGATGGAATTGTCTATATACTCATCAAAAAACTCCCAGTGAGTACCTTGTCTTTCATGGTAAAATTATTTAATAAATGTTTTCATTTGTCATACTTTCCTGGCAAATGGAAAAATGCCAAAGTTGTTCCAATTTTGAAGCCCGAGAAAGATCCAGCTGAAGCTTCTAGCTACAGACCAATAAGTTTACTTCCTTCAATCAGTAAACTTTTTGAAAAGCTAATTTTGAATAAAATGATGCTTCACATCAATACAAACTCAATTTTTGCAGATGAGCAATTTGGATTTCGCCATGGCCATTCAACTACTCATCAACTTTTGAGAGTTACTAATTTAATTCGTTCAAACAAATCTGAAGGCTGCTCAACTGGAGTTGCTCTTCTAGACATAGAAAAAGCATTCGACAGTGTTTGGCATGAAGGTTTGATTGCTAAATTGAAAAACTTTAATTTTCCGCTCTATATTATAAAATTAATTCAAAATTATTTAACTGACAGAACTCTGCAGGTAAATTATCAGAATTCCAAATCTGATCGACTACCTGTTAGAGCTGGAGTTCCTCAGGGTAGCATTCTTGGGCCGATATTATATAACATTTTTACTTCCGACCTCCCTGATTTGCCTCAGGGTTGTCAGAAATCCTTGTTTGTTGATGACACAGGCATCTCCGCTAAAGGAAGAAGTCTTCGTGTCATTTGCAGGAGACTGCAGAAAAGTTTGGACATTTTCTCTTCTTATTTACAGAAATGGAAGATTTCTCCCAACGCTTCCAAAACTCAACTAATAATATTCCCACATAAACCTAGAGCTTCTTTTTTTGAAACCTAGTAGTAGTCACATCGTTACTATGAGCGGTGTTCCAATTTCCTGGTCAAGCGAAGTGAAATACCTTGGTCTATTACTTGATCAAAAATTAAATTTTAAAAATCACATTGAAGGCATTCAAGCCAAATGTAATAAATATATAAAATGTTTATATCCTCTTATAAACAGAAAATCCAAACTTTGTCTGAAGAACAAACTACTAATATTTAAACAAATTTTTAGACCGGCCATGCTTTATGCTGTTCCAATATGGTCTAGTTGTTGTGCTACCAGGAAAAAATACTTCAAAGGATTCAGAACAAAGTTCTGAAGATGATTTTGAAGCTGCCTCCTAACTGCCTACTAACGAAGTACATAGAATTTCGAATGTTGAGACTTTAGAACAAATGTCCAACAAAATAATTAATAATTTCAGACAAAAATCGTTGCAATCTTCTATTGCAATGATTAATTCCCTTTATGCTTAGTTAAGATTAATTTTAGTTTGTTTTTAGTTTTAAGATTATTATTGTTATACTGACACGCAGGAATAAAAACCTGTTTAAAATACTGAACTGCTAAGGCATGAACAATGTAAACAAAATTAGATACATATTTTAACAATTAAGGTTGATACGTTACGGTAGTAGCTGGAGCACCTAGATTAACATGAAATGTAAATATGAATAAATTTGGAACAAATAAAGAGTTAAAAAAAAAAAAAAAAAACCATAACATTCCATACTGTGAGCTGATAGTTTGACATCACCATAATCAGCTGTTCCGTGTAAAAAGGTAAACATTGAGACGAAACACAAACCCCACTATACATTTCCACATCTCACGAATACCAATAAGCCAGATGACCCGGACCTGGGTATAAACGACATTGGTGGCAAGTGTCATCTCACTGGAGTGCACTCCAAAACGAATTTACTCTAAATCACATTATTGTCAAGATTAATATTTTAATCTTGAATTAGTGGTATTATAATACGATTTAATGCGAAAATTAAAGATGTCTCCCCCCTAGCTTGGAACGCTTCTTGGTGTAAGCTTAATACCATCTTATTCATGCTTAGATAAATTCCAAGGGGAATTTAGAAACTCTTTAACTTTTCCAAGAGATGCTTTGACTTTTTTGAAATAAAATTGTAACTCCTTCAAGCAAACCTTGCCAGTCAACAGAAATTTTGAATTTAAGAAAGATTGCAAGGCTTACAAGTGATGCAAAAGCTTTTAAGGGAAGCTCGAAATGATGAGTGAAGTTTGGAAAGCTTCCAGGTAAATGCTTTATACCTTCTTATTGAAGCTTGGAAACCATCAAAATTAGCCTTGCAAAACTTCCAAATGAAACTGTGAAACTTCAAATAGGAGCTGTGAATGCTTTATAGTGCAGATTTCAAGTGTGTTTCAAATGAAACGTACGAATTGAGGCTTGAAATGTTTGCATGTCAAGCGTGCAAAGAGTTTTTACGTCAAGCTTGCGGAGCTTTCAAGTGAAGCTTGAAACGCTTGCTAGAGAACATAGAAACAGTTCAAAGTGAATCCTTAATAACTATAAATTAAGTGAATCCTTAAAAAAATTGATAGATTTTTCAATGAATGCTAATTTGAAATTTGATTTTAATTTCAACAACGTAAAACATGGTATTGTTGGTATCGGTGAAGTAAAGAATGATTGAAATCATAATTAATTGAAATATTTTAGTTTCTTTCAGTAACGCAAAAGAGGAAGTAAAATAAGAAAAATATTAGATATAAGAGCTGTCACTAGTATAAAGTTAGTCGTTTCATAAATAAAACCACCAATTTTCTTTATAGTTTATTTCTTATTTTTAACCAATCATCAACTCTTTTTCTTCCTCCCCCCCCCCCTCATCCTCCTTTTTCTCTTTTTTTTTTTTTTTTTTTTTAAATAATTTTGTTTTTTGTCCCCTCCCCCCTCTCAAAACAAATCCTTTTTTTCCTCTTCCCCCCCTATATAAACATTAAAAAAAAATTCACGTTTTTGATGACATAGTATATGTTTCTATGAAAGGTAAGGATTTCTTATTTGTGTTAAAGGGTGATACGGTCAAAATTTGGTCAAGGGAAAACGCGTGTAAATCGGTGAAATCGTTTATTTAAAAAATCAAATTAAATTTCTTTTTCAAGTTCACTTAGTTTAAAATTCAGGAAAAATATTCAGTTAGGCTTCCGCTTTTCCAAATCCGAATTGCCGGGCCTTACGCTTGATCCCTGCCATCAGATTTTGTACAGCCACCTTGTCCACTTTCTTCGCCGCAGAAAGCCAGTTTGCCTTGAACTGCTGCTCGTCCTTAGCAGTTTTTTGGTCTTCTTTAGGTTCCGCTTGACAATAGCCCAGTATTTCTCAATTGGGCGGAGCTCTGGCGTGTTGGGAGGGTTCTTGTCCTTGGGAACCACCTGCACGTTGTTGGCGGCGTACCACTCCATGGCCTTTTTACCGTAATGGCAAGATGCCAAATCCGGCCAAAACAGTACGGAACAACCGTGTTTCTTCAGGAAAGGCAGCAGACGTTTATTCAAACACTCTTTCACGTAAATTTCTTGGTTGACAGTCCCGGAAGCTATGAAAATGCTGCTTTTCAAGCCACAGGTATAGATGGCTTGCCAAATCAGATATTTCTTTGCGAACTTTGACAGTTTCGTGTGCTTGAAAATATCTGCTACCTTTCCCCTTCCTTTTGCCGTATAAAACTCCTGTCCCGGAAGCTGCTTGTAGTCGGCTTTGACGTAGGTTTCGTCGTCCATTACCACGCAGTCAAACTTCGTCAGCATCGTCGTGTACAGCCTCCGGGATCGCGCTTTGGCCGTCGTATTTTGTTTATCATCGCGATTTGGAGTCACTACCTTCTTGTAAGTCGATAGTCCGGCTCGTTTTTTTGGCTCGATGCACGGTTGTAGACGATACACCCAGCTTATTTGCGGCATCTCGGAGAGATAGGTTAGGGTTTCGCTTGAAACTACCGGCAACTCTCTTTGTCGTCTCAGGGGCTTCCGGTTTTCGATTTCCCCCCGATCCAGACTTCCTGGCTGTCGACAAACGTTCCCCAAACACTTTAATTACATTTGTAACGGTTGATTTGGCAACTTTTAGCGATTTTGCCAACTTTGCGTGCGAGTAGCTCGGATTTTCGCGATGCGCGAGCAAAATTTTTATACGCTGCTCTTCTTGCTTGGACGGCATTTTGACAACTGAAGAGTGAATTCCAAAATCAAAATAGGAGCAACATTCTACACACACACACCTTCAAAATGAGGGGTGTTCAGGTTTTTTAAATGCAAAATTGAAAGAAATACGTCAAGTTGATATTGACCAAATTTTGACCGTATCGCCCTTTATAACCAACACCCCCAAAAAAAAAAAAAAAAAAACAACAACAAAAAAAAAAAAAAATTTAAAAAAAAAAAAAAAAAAAAAAAAAAAAAAAAAAAAAAAAAAAAAAAAAAAAAAATAAAAAAAAAACGGTTTTTCACCCCCCCCAAACAAAATATAGCGCGCCCCCCGGGGTGCCCCCCCAAACCCCCCCACCAAAAACCGCCCGACGCGCGCCCCCCCCCCCCCCCCCGCGCAACCCTTTTCGCCGCGGGCGACCTCTCACCCCCTCTCCCCCCACCGATATACGAAGTGCACACAGAACAACGTTCATCTTCCCTCCTACTTTTAAAACTTTAAACCGACATTTCAAATGTATGTCGTTATGCTCCTGGTAGGCGGCGCTGCAGTTGTGCGATAACTGTCATGTCAATGCTTATCAATAAAAAGCCTAGCACATAACCTGAAAAGTTTTGTTTGTTTTTCTCTGCACTTGCTTCTTATACCGGCTGCCCCCCTTATACTTTTACACACGTTTTTCAAAAAAAGGTATATGGACTTCAATGTCTGTTCTCTGTGCGAAGTGCTTGCCGGAAGTTGCGTCATTCTTCAAGAAATACCATAAGGGCGAAGACGCGGTGTTCTGGCCGGATCTTGCGTCGGCCTACTACTCGAAGCGATCGTTGGAGGAGATGGAGCGGCTGAATATCGACCTACTACTCGAAGCGATCGTTGGAGGAGATGGAGCGGCTGAATATCGATGTGGTACCCAAGTCGGCGAATCCGCCCAACGTCCCCCAGCTGTGTCCCATCGAGCATTTCTGGGCCAACCTGAAGCATTTTATTTATCAACGAAGAAAGAACTCAAAAATATGCCTACACGCATGTTTTCGCCCGCCATGGCCAATGTTCCGGTTAACTGCCGGAAGGCCGCTCGCAAGGACGTAGAATTGCTTTTGCAAGAAGGCTTAAATAATTACCTTCCATGGGAAATTTATCAAAAGCAATTATCTGTCTTTGCTTTTTTTTATCACCACCCGAAAAAAGTCCAATTTTTTTAATGCAAACGTTAGTTAACGAAAATGGTAATAAAGATGTTTTAAGCTATTAAATCATTTTTATTCGTAAATATGTATTTATAACAGAATTTCACATACAATCACTCTAACGTCAATGGTTATGTTTGTTCCTGGTGTGTACGGGTGTGGTTCATTTCGGAAGCATCACACACTCTTCGCATCTAGTTTCACGCAAGCATTTTCAAACTAAAAACGCCGTAAATCTTTGTCTAACATAATGCTAGTTTGGTGGAAGAATGTAGGACTTTTATGCGATATCAGTTTGTGTCTGTGTTTTGGTGCGAAATCCGTTCCAATGATGTGAGGTTTTACTGCTTGTACGGATGATATGCTCTATTCGATTTTATAATAGTTTATCGCTTTGATTTTAGTGATTTTAGTTCGTGTTCATCTCATAAATATTAAATCGTTTTCCAAGCTTTTTGTTCAAGCAAATTTCAAAGTGGTAATATCAATTGTAATCTAAACTTTGGAAGAATATTTCTAATACTTTCAAGTAAAACCAACTTTTTTTCTATGAAAACGGAGCATATCAGTGGATGTTATGTACTTTGCTCGGTAGACTAAGAAATGTGATAAGTGACCAATTTACGTTTCCGGATAACGACAATACGCGTTTCCTTCCACAGCCTCAAGCGGTATCCAGTCTTCAGACAAAGGGAGACGATTCTTGTTCATTTCAACCTAGAAGAATAAAGTTCTTGAGAATCATAACTTTAAAAAAGCAAAACCTACCATCACGCGTACCTCTCTCAATACTCGAACAATATTCCCACCAACCAATTTCTTGATTGCAGCCGATCCCCACAATCGATCTCGGGCCAACTCCGCTAGCAGCAGAGGATAGTTCTTCGGCGAGCCACTCAGTCCTACGTGGTCAACCCCTGCGATTACCCGAATGTAGTTGATGGCAGTAATGGCGTCCTTCAGAGCCATCGGTTTATCACCACATAGTTCAACATTCAACATCAGAACCCCACCATTTTGCGAAAGGGCACTGAAAAAGTAGTTTATTATTTTCCTTGGAAAATCCAAAAACCAAATATTCGCTTACCTCATAATATGGTCCGGTACAGCTGCAGTAGAGCCATTACAAGCCATCGAAGAAGGAAGTGCATTTGACAGTAGCAGAGGAGCTTTGGCGACGTTCAGTGCCACCATCATTGCAGGTTCGGAAAGACGCGAAATCTCAACCAGCATTCCAAGCCGATTCATCTCCTGAATCACAACCTCGCCAAAATTGGTCAATGTGGATGGAAGATTTTCATCGAAGAAATCCGTTCTAATGGAAGCACTAGCCCATGGAGTCGTGCAGCCCAGTCCAGTTAACGATACGAACCTAGCACCAAGTGAATACATCGAACGGAGCACGGCCAAACTCGAGCCCAGTGTGTGACCACCTTCTAGTCCAAAAATTACAGACAACTTACCGTCGTTATGGGCTTGCTCCATGGCATCTGCACTCTCCACAATAACCATGTCCGGGTTTTTCTTTACCATCCTCCTAGCATCGTCAATACCTTCCAACGTTAGCTGTACTGCGTCCAGATATTGCGCGGCACAGGGAACTGAAATAGGCCACAGCAAAGCTCCCACCATACTGTTCCTGATCTCGGCATAGCTTTTACTGAAATTTGCGCCCATTTGTGGTGCCCAGTAGCCTTCGACCAGCGGTGACTCCACCAGAAGTCGACGTATGAAAGCTAATCGAGCTTCCAGCAATGATGAAGATCTCAGTTGTAGTCCCAGCGGGATACCAGCAGCCATTGCAATGCAAACCAACAACGCAGAAACCGCAGCGATTATCTTCCGTGACCGCCTGGTGTTGGGAACCTTCGGCGGTGGTGGGGACATGCTATCCTTCTTGTACGAATGAATACTACCATTCTTGATTTTCTCCGGGTACTTGGTGATCTCCGGTGGTAGATCGATGTCCGCAATCTCGGTGAACACGAAGCAGTGCTGCTTGCAAGTGGACTGGTGCTGGTGGATCGTACCCAGTTCCATAAAGTCCGCATGGTTCGGCATCGAGTTCATCTTGCGGTAGTAATGGTAGTGGACGCGGCGTTTGCTATCACCGCCCGAGAAGAATGCGGCTTCCGTGGTCTCTGGTGGGAAGGAATTCAGCTTTGCAGACTCAAGTGGGAAAAACTTTTCACCAAATCGTCACAAAGGATGGCTGTAAACAAAGCAGATTATCCTATGTTTCTTTTTTCTCCCTTGACAGGGAGGAAGGATATTTTCCAGTCAATTTTCCGCGGGCATGCGCAGATGCACGGATTTTATTTTCGAGGGGGAAGGAATGTAATCGTTGTGCTGACCAGCTCGGTCGGGGTTGTTGATGTGTCTGATGGTGGTCGTTATACGTTAAACAACCGGGTGTTTCAAATAATACACATTCGATATCATTCCATTGTGGAATAAGCAATTATCTAATTATATTTCAATTGATGAAAAGGGCTATACATTTCCAAACTCGTTTAATAGCAACTTCGACAAAGTGTTCACATACTGAGAGAAAGATCATGAGCATGAGCATAAGCATGATTGACCGCCCACGGATGCTACTCCGTTATTGCCAGATTAGCGGTGTTTACAGAAAGAACCAACACACTTAGAAAATTTTACAGTATTCGGTAATTTTTTACCGAACTTTCAACAACTGAACGTTCGGTTATCCGATTTAACGGATTTCGGTAAAATTTGACAAGTTCCGGTAATTTTTTTACCGGAATACTGTAAAATTTCACCGAAATCCGGTAAATCGGATTACCGATCGTTCAGCTGTTGAAAGTTCGGTAAAAAATTACCGAATACTGTAAAATTTTCCAAGTGTGAACAGATGGTGTTTGGGACTAACATTCATCATCAATGTGTAAAAACTGGTGACCTCTTATTAAGCAATATCGGCGCCGGCCGTGCCCGAATGCTGGTCAAGTAGGGAATGGGAAGGAACGTGTTGACGTGATACTCGCTCTGAAGAAAGCCGAAAAATCCTCTGCACTTCCACTAGAAATCATTGCACAGTGGTCCAGTAAGCTACTTTAGGCGGATCTGAGGTTTTCAATGGAAATTTGTGGTTTTAGAGCTTTGTTTACTTCTGAGAACTTTTTGCAAACTTGTTGTACTACAATTTTTAAGAAATTATTTTTTTCTTGTATTGTGGCGTAAGAGTAATTTTAGTAAATAATCGTTTTTCGACTCAAAGTCATTCATTTTTAACTTTACCAGCTTGCTATGTTCTACAAAATTGTTTGTTTTGACATTTGCTAAAATTTGGCTGAATACACTATAGTTGTATTTCTTCTTGTTTTCATTTTATAGTAAATTTTCAGTTAAATTTGCGCCATACTATAGGCCTCACAACTTGAAATGGTGCACTGGAAAAAAATATGGCATACCATGAAATGATTCAACACACCTTAAAGTACGTTTAAAGAGAATCAAAAGACACATAAATCATGGTTATCTATGTGTAGTATATGACAACTACCACCTGTTTTTATAGAAAAAGGCTCAATAGGATATCAGCTAATTTATTCAATGATCGCAGCAAGCCGTGCTTCGAAACTGACGTGTTTTGTTTTTGCTGCGTCGTTTTCGCGAAAAAAATCAAACAATAATTCGTAATTTAACATGAACTAACAGTGAAATCATAAAATCTCCGCGTGCATTGTGTAAGCCGTAGTGCATACAATCAATTCCCTCTCGAAATGTGTGAGTGTCGGTAGTATTTCCCCGTTTTTGTTTTGTTTTGTGCTTCGCCCCCGCACCCGGAAGAAGAGTTACATCAGCTTAGTTTTGGTTATTAGTGGTAATATTGTGACACTCGGGCATAATTTATTAGTTTAGAGTGTTTTTGCGCTCTGTCGCGGGTGAATCGATGATTATAAGCAGTTTTGATGTTCGATATTGTGTCGCCTCGTAGCGGGGATTTGCATTATTGGCAGAGTGTGTAGTGAAAAAAAAAGAAGACTAGTGCAATGTAAAGAACGGCCATTTGCTGGTCAGAAGCAGCAAACGAAAACAACGCGCATGGGCGGGTGCAAAGCTTGCACATAATTTTAGGTGCATTCACCACGGGGTGTACAGAGTTTTGTTATGCAGGTTGCATATCTAGCGGGCGGTTTAGTAACGTTAATGTAACGTATGTATGTAACGTTAATGCGCATATTTAATCGCGAGTGCATGAAATTAATCACGAATCAACGTCGAAAGGTTTTTTTTTACGAATGAACAAGATAGTGTGATTGAGGAGGCGTACATGGGTGAGATGTATCTAACTATATAACAAAAATCTTATTTTCAAAAAAACTAAATACGTGCCTGGTTTGGAAATTTGAAATTTCCAAATCTGGAAGTGTGTTGCAGTGCCCTTATCCAAATGATATCGGTAATGTTTACAGGCGGGGCTTATTGTATGTGAAAGTAACCTCGGAATGGGCGTGACTCTCCAGACATTCTGAAATGGGTTGCTGGATCTGCAGTAGAGCTATCACTTTCTAGCTCCCGGATTAAAGCTGCTTCCAATGGCCACTTGAATCATTGTTGTAAACAGATTTCTTCCATAATACCATTGCCGGCCGATGGGTGTTAGATTGGACATACACACAATAGGATATCAGCTAATTTATTCAAATCATAGAAGTCATACGAAAAACAAACATTATATTGTGAGTTTTCAACATGGAAGTGTCACGCTGGGATTTGGCACCTTCTCGAAGAAAAGAAAACAATTGAATATTTGAACAATTTTCTTCGTCAACGGTTTCCCATTATTGATACTGATTGTGTTACATCACGAAAACGATTAAAGTGTTTTGCTCTGACGTTCAGAAAATTATGGTTGAAAAGTTGTCGCTGAAAGGATCGTTTTTAAACCAAGATTCAGTCCACAATCTTCGCGTTTAACCATTCAGTCTGGTTAAACGCGAAGATTGTGCTCAAAGCCAAGAAGACCGAGAAAAAGACGAAAGTTAAAACAATTTTCCGAATTGTGCCGAAGAAGCAAACAGCGTCGCTTGAAGCAGTTAACGGAAAATCATACGACTGAGGAACTCGGTATGGTAACTGCTCTGAATATCAATCGCAGTGGATATCGCCCAACCGGAAAACGAATGGAAAATCTCGCACGAAGTCCAGAATCGGCGTCAAAGTCTGTCCGTGACGTACCGCACTCAGAAGAATATTCTGCGGAAGAAGCTCTAGGATTTATTTGCAGGAACAATTATTCAAAAATGCAGTATCAGGATATTCGGATTACAACCCTGAATAAAGGTATCTGTTTATATCCATGTTATAACAAAGTTTTGCTAGCTAAACAAGATGGTTATCCTGACGGTAATTGATTAATTTGTACGTTAGAATAATACACTGAAATTTCTTCTTTTTTGACGACGTAAGGAATCTCTGTAAAATCACCATGCGCCGAAGTCTCGCTACAATCACTAATAAATCACACAGTTCAACGCCTCGTAATGTTCCTTGACATAGATTTTTATCAAGATGATTTGATTCAAGTTATTTTCAAATGGAGCTACGATGGCAGCAGTAACCATTCAAGGTATTATACAAAACTAGATCATAAAATTGCATTTCAATACAACAATTTGATTTTCAAAGATATAAACAGGTATTTCTCGACGAAGATAGCGATCCCTAATAAATGATAATGATTACGAATATGGTTTCAACGATATTCAAACCTTGGTTACTATGATAACTACATCAATAATCCTTCAAAAATGGTTTATGTTGAATAGTTGAAATATAATTGAATGTTTAGAATAATGATTATGAGAAAAAAAAATCGTGTAGGATTAAATATGGTTAAAACATGCTATTGATCTTATACAAACATCAGGATAGACTCAAACTGTGAAAATAGTGCTGGAACATCTAACAACGTGCATTGAAAATAATTATGAACAATATTTGATAACGTTCGGGTTATAATCTAACTATTATCTGATGTTGTTAGACAATTCCTGATAACATCCATGTTTGTTAATTTACATAAGAACTATGTGATCAACAATATATTCGGGTTATCACAGGTTTTGCCATGAAAACTAAAAAGTGTTATGGTTTCTACAAACCATCAATTGTTCCGATTCCGATAACGAATGAAAACAATGAATAAGGATCAGAATCTTAAACACCGTTTCTATGGGTATAATAACTATATATCATACAAAGAATGTTTTAATTTATGTTTTAAAACTATATCCAAATTATAATAAATAAGGTTGTTATTTAAAATTATAACTATTCTTAAACTTCACTCAATATAGTTTAAAAAAAAAACTTTACCAAAACATTCACAAACTATAATTTATAATTCTGGAATTTGAACCACAGTTTATGAGGTTTTACTGTTGTTTTCATACTGAAATTACACACTTAGACAATTTTACAGTATTCGGTAATTTTTTGCCGAACTTTCAACTGCTGAACGTTCAGTTATCCGATTTACCGGATTTCGGTAAAATTTGACAAGTTTCGGTAATTTTTTTACCGGAATACTGTAAAATTTCACCGAAATTCGGTAAATTGGATTACCTACCGTTCAGCTGTTAAAAGTTCGGTAAAAAATTAGCCAATACTGTAAAATTTTCTAAGTGTGTATGGAGAAATCAAAAAGTTCGGGAAACGGGAACCGGGCACCTGTCGGTTTCGCGGGTGTTGCACGCCTCTGTCCCCCCCCCCACACCCGGGCGGACTATGGGGGGGGGACAAAGCCCTGTCCGAACCACCAGCTGAGAGCTCGTGTCGAAAACTGAAATTATTTCGGTTCATCTCGCGTGCTGTATACTAGCGTTGATAGCATAGCCCTGAATACACGAAAATACAGTACGAAGCAAAATTCTAAAGAAGGGACACCAGCAACAAAGCAAAATAATTTTGCAGCTGAGGGGTGTGGCTATTTCTGTATTCACGACGGAATGAAACTAAATGAACTAAAAAGGAGAAGACAATTTTGAACCACTTGTTACCTGTTTTTGAAGACCCGAATAGGGAAAAAAAATATTTTCAACCTATTCATACGCAGATTTGTATGGGAGCAAAAGTTGGTAACTTTTGAATAAAAATTAGAGGTGGGTTATATCAGGGATATAACCGCGAGGATCACGTAGGGCCGCGTTGGTGCATAGTAATAATGGTATCATCTTATTTATACATACCATAACACATATAGTTGGTTAATATTAAAATGTTTTTATTATTTTGCTTGACCGTCCCTTATTATAAAATTCGGTTGTTTAATAAAAAAAAATTCAGTTCGGGTTTGATGAAAAATTTCTGCCAAATTCACCACTCTCGGCTGAATGCCTCAAACAATCCAAAATGTACTAGTTTTGATAATATGCAAAGGTTGTTCAGGATAAATCACGAACATTTCACTGAAACACTAACTCTTTTATTGCAAAATTAAATTTGTCGTCCTGAAAAGGACGATGGTAATGATACGCCTAAGAAATTAATTTCTATTTTCGGTTTATTTGGCCAGCATGACACCATAACGTGGTGTATTCAATCCGGATAGTAGTATGTTAAACTCCTCTTCGCTGTGAATGGCCGACTGCAAGATAGTTGGGATGATGCTATTAATCTAGTTGTCACAAACATCGTTTTGCGCTGGGAGGTGCCCGGCTCCGGTAAGGCTTCGGAAGCGGATGGCGCCCGCGCTGATTATCAATTTTAACGACCCATTGCCACGGCAATAGGTCGAGCGGGGAAACTTGAAAAACTTTGAAGCGCATCCTTCTGGTTTGTAGATGAGGAAGCGCAGGCGATAATTTAGCAGCTAGACGCGCAATCGCAATAAAATGGATGAGATAAAGAAAAACCGAGAAAAAATCTTCTTAACGAGAGAGCAAAAACACAACCGTTGATCAATCAAAGTTGAATATCCCAATGAAATCATTTTGGTTCAAATCATGTGCCTTATACTGGTGTTGATTGCATTGCATAATGAAGAGAGGCACGAAAATGCAGTACGAAGCAAAATTCAAAAGAGAGGACAGCCTTCAGTTATAAAATCAGGCACCGGCAACAAAGCAAAATAATTTTACAGCTGAGAGGTGTGGCTAGTGCTGTAATTAGCATGGAATAAAACTAAATGAAATAAAAAGAAGACAATTTGTTACCCGCTTTTGAGGACCCGGAGAGGGAAAACTATATTTTCAACCTGTTCATGTGTAGATGTGTATGGGAGCAAAAGTAGGTCATCTTTAAGTAATAAATTGAACTACTTGTACTAAGATCACTTAATTTTAATGCGATTTTAATGCGTGAAATTTGTAAGTTTTTCTAATCAAATGGTGAAATATAAATGGAGTCTTTCTGTTCAGTCAAACGAGAGTTATTAGCGTTCAAAAACTTTTCACTTTTGCGTAACGCACTCATTTTTAAAATTTTGAAATGACACCCAGTATTTTTTTTTTTTTTTTTTTTTTGTCTTTATTATCGAGATTTTCAGCCTCGGGCTAGTTCATCTCCCGTCGTAGTCACTCAAATACCTCCTTTGGGTATTTTCGTAACTTGTCCGGGGGTGAGATTCGAACTCGTGACTTTGGCGTGAGAGGTATGGATGTTAACCACTACGCCGGGGTCGCCCCCACACCCAGTATAGAAAAGAGAAACGAAGTCCTACGTTAAACATTAAACTACTTCTACTAACAGTACTTAGTTTTGATTTCAATGCAAAAATGTTGTAAGTTTTTATAATCAAATGGTGTATGAATGAAGTCATTATGTTCAGTTGAACGAGAGTTATTAGCGTTCAAAAACTTTTCACTTTAGCGTAACGCTCTCATTTAAAAAAAATTTGAAATGACATCCGGTATAGAAAACAGAAACGTAGTTTATTTATTTGTCGTCAATCAAGGTAGACCACTTCTATTACATGATATACCTAATGTCTATTTAGCCATACCAGGTTACCGAGTTAAACTTGTAAAGAAAACTTTTTTAAGCGTGTTTTTGTTCATTGTTACATCAATTGTTTCGCAATATTTGTTATAACAGCACATCATTCTATTTAGAGGCCCATTCTTGGCATGATTAGTTCTTTGATTGTTAATATAAAACAAATGTTTATTTCTAAGAATACGAGTGGGAGTATAATAATTTAGGTTTTCTAATATATCAGTGATATCAGTAGTATTCACTCTTTGTGCAATAACGTCGTTTATAAAAGCTATCATTGCAAACTCTTTTCGCTTTTTAAGCTCATCTAAATTTATCAACATGCATCGTGACTCATATGATGGTAGCGGTAAAGTCGTCCAACCTAACTTACGTAGAGCAAAAAAAAAAACTGTTTATGGACTGATTCAATACGGTTTGCATGGGTAACTTGATATCGAGCCCAAACTATACTACAATACTCAAGAAGGGATCTCACATATGCTATGTACAACGTTTTGAATGTGCATGGATCTTTAAAGTGGAAGCTAAATCTTTTAATAAACCCTAGCATGTTGTTTGCCTTATGTATAATGTTATTAAAGTGATCAACAAACGTTAATTTGGTGTCAAGTATAATATAGTTATTGCTTCTTGCCTTATAACGTGTTTTCTTGTAAGTGATATAGAATTGCATTTTTTTTTACATTAAGTTCCAGCAAATTTTTTGAACACCAGTTGTGAAAATTATTAATTTCATTCTGGAATACTACAAGCTCAGATGCTTTACATATTTCTTGATAAAGTTTCATATTGTCTGCATATATTGAAACGTTCAGGTGACTTAAAACGTGGTCTACATCGTTACTAAACAAAATGAACAGTAATGGACCAAAATGGGAACCCTGTGGTACACCAGATGTCACATTCACTACTGATGACAAATTTCTCTCAAGTCTTACTCTTTGTGTTCTTTCAGTCAAGCATGACTGAACCCACTTTAATAGTCCGCAATTGAATCCTAGCTTAGATAATTTAAAAATCAATAAAGGGATGTCGACTCTATCAAACATAATGTCCTTTATCCATTGCATTAATAGAAAATGTAACAAAATTTAATAAATTTGTAGTCGATACACGTCCTTTAACAAACCCATGTTGTTTGCTAGAGATGAAACTTTTAACTTGAGGGAAAATATTTTGATTGATTATAGACTCGAAAAATCTAGGAATGCATGATAATATGGCAATCCCTCGATTTTCTGCTTTTTTGCCACTTTTGAATATCGGAATTAAATACGATTATTTCCAAATTGATGGAAGAATACTGGATTCTAGAGGTTAAACAGCCAAAACAAAGGTTTCGCTAGCTCCGTTGATACTGACTTTAAGAATACTGGCGGCAAACCATCTGGTCCTGCACCCTTTGATACATCCAAAGTATTTAGAGAAAGTAAGATTTCGTTGAGGGATATACTATCAACTGAAATATCACTCAGTGGCTCAGGAAGGTGTGTAAAATACTGATAATCCATGTCATTTTAGTCATGAGTTGTGTAAACGTCTTGAAAAAAATCCTACGTTAAAAACTAGGATGCAACAGGATATCTTTCGAGCGGCCTAGGAACTAATATTTAGTACTCCATTCTCACCTCAATCAAATTACAGAATATGCTACAAAATAAATTAGAAAATACGCTCCATGTAAAAAATGTTCAACTACCTTTTTGAACGGACATCCACCCTATCCGTTACGAACGACCATCTTGCACGTCTTGCACACTTCAAACGGCCAACGGGCGTTTCTTCCAGTTTTGACAGTTCACTTTATGCTTATGCATGGCTTTGTGTTTGTGTTCGCGATCGTTAATGCCTGCAGGCGCTCGTGGCGTTGTATGTATTCGCAAGCTTCGCAAGATCGCAGTGTTCAGTTTATGTTTAGCCGTGGTCGAGTCTGGTTGTGTGCCCTCATATCGTGTGTATCATTCTGCTCTCTGAGTTGTTTCTTCAAATCACTCTTGCAAAAATCTTCCTACCATCATCAAAATTCGTTCTTCTGTGCCGATCGTATTTCCTGCCTGTGTTCTATAAGTTTCCTTCTCAACACTGAGGAGTACGACCGTGACAAAATCAATCTGAAGTTAGTGAATTAAATCATTGTTCCGAAAATTCCACGTGAAAAGTGTGCTGTGCGGCGGAAGATTGTTGTAGAGTGCTCTTTTTTTTTTTGTTTATCCCAGCAATATTCCCCCCCGCTGAAAGTCGATTGCGAAGAGTGAAGAGGTGAAGGTTTCTAATTTGCCTACTTACCTATTATTTTGGTGGTCTGCTGCGGAAAGGCGAAAAATCGAAAAGAAAAGAGTGAGTGAATGAGCCTCCCGCGAAGAAACGAAAGAAAGCAGTGTTTTTGGTGAGAAATTTCCGAGTGTGCCAAACGTGTTTTGTGTGACACAAATTCCGCGGATCTTCTTCAACGTTTCGCAGCAGCAGTAGTAGCGGGGTAGGTTGTGAGAGGGGCCCGCCCGGATTGTTGCTCAATTAAGCGGCTGAAATTGCGGAAAAAAGAGTGTTTGCTGCAGCAGTGTTAGAAGCCGTCAACGAGAAAAACATCCCGTTTGTCTCAGAGCTTCGAGTGTGCGAGGGAAGAAGCGAGTGATTCAGGGAAATTGATAATTTGTAGCAAATTAAAATACGAGAAGAGTGTGCTTTTTTCTGGGTGCTGACGAAGACGAGAACCAACAGCGACGACAACGTCGGTGGGGGAATAGAAATCACCACAACAACACACACCCGACGATACAGACGACGGGACGAACGTCGCACACTCCAGGAGAAGAGCGGCAGCAAAAAAGATAACAAAAATGGCTTCCATTCGACGCGGCGGCGGCGTGAAGACCCTGTCTGTGGAGGAACGAGCCGAGATGAGGGAAAAATTTGAAGAAGTAAGTACCTAAAATACCACCCAAATCTATTCTACATCGATGATGATGATGATGATGAAATGAAGCTGATGTTCATCACACGCCACTTGTCTCGAACAACACTACTGTTTGCATTATCAACAATAAAGCATCATGGTCATGCAAGCAGCAGTATCAACATATTATGTGCTATAGTCGAAACGAGTAGACCAACAGCAGCGCTAACTGACGCTGCCGAGTGTTGTATAGATAGTTTATAAATAAACCCAACAAGCATAGGGAAAATCGATTTCGGCGGAGTCCCGTTTTCTTAGCTTTTGCTTTTTGTTTATGTTTCGAGAGAATTTGAACCGCCGTTAAAGAGACGAACGCTTTGCTTCCTCTTTATCGGTGCTTAAATTCCATTCAGTTCAGTTACTTCTACAACATAATCTTCCCTGCCCCGCTGCGGTTGGCGGCTGGATGCGAATGACCAACACTCGACGGCTCCCGATCAGAGTATAGGGCTATTCACATTAGGCCGGGCCGTGCCCGGGCCGGAATCGAAAAGCTTTTGTTTCACGGCCGGTATGTTTTGTTTACTTCACACTGTACCGGGATTGTTCCGGGATTCTATGATGTAGATTTCACGCAAACATCAACGGATCTCAGTTGTTTTTGTTTTTGTTGTTGCAGCGTTTACTCGCACATAGGGAAGATGTATCTATATTAATCTCATCACTTTGCAATTCATTCTACTTGAAATAAAACGATATACACGTGACAGGAATGATTAGTAATGTTTGTTGTAGTTATTTAACGTGTTCAAACATTATTAGAAAACGAAACCGATCCTTCAACTGCTCAATTGTTTGATTCATCGTAGGATGAATATAGAAACAATGAGATTAATTTAGGGGCAGTTACCATATTTTGGTTTTAAACAGCCAAAATTTTATGTATCTAAAATCCATTTTTGATAGTTGAAAGCTTGAAAATAAATTTTTGAAATGTTTGTCGACCACAAAATTATTGACGAATATTGTAAATAATAGATCGAGTCTGGATGCGATACATTTACGTTACATCGTGGACTGGTGGCAATCATTTTTTAAATCACGAATAGTCCGCACTTCATAAGGTCGGTATCGTGTTCGAAAGAAATTTCTTTTTCCATCTCAATCCCATGTTAAATTCCGTTCACTGAAACGGAAAAGTAAAGAATCGAAAAGAAATTTCTGCAGCAGTATCCACCTGAAAAGAACGAAAAATAAAATTGGAATTTGTAAGGTTCCCACGCAAACTAATGGGCGCTGTCAATTTTACTTTCGGAAAACTGAACGGATGACTGAAACCCTGGTATAGAAAACCTGTTTAAAATGTTCTGAACTACTAATGCAACAACAATATAAACACACTTAGAAAGTTATCTTAAGAAATAAAGTTGATAGGTTACTCATCATGCATTTATAATCGTTAACTTATCAATTTAAGTCATGACATAATGCATTTAAACCGTTAATTTAGTTAAAGTAGAAATATTTCCTAAACATTGTGTTGTCTTTGAGAGGGCTTTCGCATCGTAAACCCTTGTGCTGCCGTCTATCAGTTACAATGTTTCTTTTTGAAAGGTGTTTGCTAATTGCCACTGGCAGAAAAGATGGTTATTTACATTAAACAGCCGTACTATAGGAACAAGAATTATGAAATACCGCCGCAACTATAAGAACACCTATTCCTATTTATGGAGGAGCTTTTCAATCTCAAAAGTAAATTCAATTGCCAAATGAACATTTTCCTCGGAAAATTGAGAGCAAATGTTGATTGTTGATATTCTTAGAGTAAAGTTTATTTGATTTTAAATTTATAAAATAAGTCCGTTCCTACACACTTGGGCCATTTACCCTAGATAAAGTTAAACAAAAATAAATAACTATAGTTCATATCGAAGGCCTTGCTCAAGTCTTTTTAAAAATGGGTGAAATTGGTAGAATCTTTGAAACATTTACTTTAAGGGCTTACGCTGAAGCATTTTCGACGGCAACCATTACCTCAAAATTTAGAATTGATATAACTCAGAATCTGTACTAGATATTGGATATTTAATCACATCAGTTTGTATGCTTACTTGTTGTAAGAAATCTGATATAGATCTATTTGATGTTCATTCACTAACTATCGAGATTTATCAATTTGAAATAGCGAGGAAAATTTGCGAGAGAAGGAGATAAAAGATAGGAAAAAATACACGGAGCAGCAATTCACCTTAAAATTGTGTTCCCGGCAATGACAATTTGCGCTAAACATTCGGATCATTTTTGTAAAGACAAATTTAAAACGCAAATCAAATTAGCTTGGAACACTAAATAAGTTTTCTACATTCTCACAAAACACATGATTTGCGCTTGTTGTGCAGATCGCTCACAACTACATATAAATTAAAGCGCATGCTTCCAGCCGTGCTGAGACCGAGCTGTCAAAAATATCGTTGCCAAGAAATATTTTTTACCAGCCCGGTCAAACACCGGTGAGACCACGAACACGGCCCGGTGCTTTAATGTGAACGGTCGCATACTGCACTCAAACAATCAATTCGTAGCATAACTCGGTCGTGTCCCGACCGGGGCTCGGCCCGGCCTAATGTGAATAGCCCTTAAACCCTCATGCTTGTCCTCGGTTGAACCCCACCCACCCCCCCCCCCCCACCACACACACACCCACCACCCAAATCACACCCCGTTTTAATCCTCGTCTCCTGCATCTTTTCCTCGATTCAAAAAATTCGGCATAGTTTTTGGGCTTCGTTTCATTGCTTGTGATCCACGCTTCGAAAATGGCGGAGACTTGGAGAGGTGCATTGGAAGCATATGCCGTGAATTGCCGATCGCACTGGAATTTTCTTTTGAAAAGTCTGGCGTTACTAGACATAAGCTTTTCCCATATTTGTTCCGTAACCGTATTTATCATTGCCCCTGAATCAATCAGAAATACAACTGGAAGCTGATCAACATATCCCACAATAGATCCATCGTTCGTATTTGCCTGCTGAATAAATAGTTAAAGGACGTAATCATTAGTTTGGGTTATTTTTTTATTTGACTGAATTCAACAGAGAAAATAATAAATTCATTTGAAAAATCGAGTACATCTCGTCAAAATATTTAAAAAAATCAGAATTTAATAAAAAAAAAAAAAAAACAACAAATATTTATTCTACCTTCGGTGGTCCATTATCTTCATGACGACTAGGATATCCTGCTCCGGAATCTGGAACGCTTCCATCCCGCAAGGCGTTTGTTGCTTCAGGCTTCCTCCAAGAAAAACGATTCCTCATTGGGGCATATCGACCAGCGAGGCATTTTCTCGCAAAGTGGCCTAGTTCACCACACTTATTGCACGTGGCACTCCGAGCAATACATTCCTTCGAATCACGATGGTGTCTCCATGAGCCACAACCACTGCATTCGACAGAAGACCGATCACCACCGGTCCACCTACGTTCCCGCTTAAACGGTTGTGCCGACGTACCTACTCTTGGCATTGTCTTCTTTTCCAAATCCTGTTTGACCAATGCCACCGCACCGGACTCCGATCTGAATGGATGCGTTTTTTTCCTTCTGCTTCATCAATACTTCACGGTTGATCGCGTAGTTGACCACTTCATCCAAAGTCATGGTTCCCTCAAGACCTTTGTCTCTAACCCTTTCATCTGTGGCACCGACGGTTATCTGCTGGAGTAGTTCCTTTTCTTCACGGTCGCGAAAGTCACAAGAGGCAGCTTGCGTGCGCAATCTCAAAATGTATCGGTTGAAAGACTCCCCTGCCGATTGACGTAGCGAACGAAAGACCTCGAGTTCCACTCTCTCGTTGCGTTTTCCGACGAAGAATGCATTTAGCCGCTTTATAGCGTTGTCGTACTCCGGCTCCTCTTGTGGCGCTAACGGAATTTTAACAGGTCCTGGATGAATTTCCCCAGGTACCGGTGCGAGATGATGGTAAATTCATTGTAGTCCTCTTCCCCCTCGAGCAAGCATGAAAAGAAGTTTTTGGTGCTGCGATTCCAGCTTTTTCAGCTCTAGTACGATTTCGCACGCTCGATGCCATTCCTCCCACTCTCGCCGTAGATTGCAGGCATCAACAGCTTCGTTGAAAGGGTCCAACTGAAAATGGTTTTCCATATCCATCTGGAAAATAAAATCGAAAACTTCTGATTTGTTTACCTACTTCACACTTTTGCACGACATTTAACGAATAACAACTCATTTTCAATTATAGGGAATAATTAAAGTACCTTATTTTTGGGTACACAATTCCGATCGTAACCAGAAACTACAACACAATGACTGGCGGTTCACTTTTCGTTTTTCATAAAATGTCTCGCACCCATTCGTTGTACGCGTATTTTCATTTCAGAGCTTTCAAATCGTAAGTATTCGTAGTCACCAGAGTTGCCACATACACCTGTAGACAGCGTTGAAAGTGAATACTTGCGTAAACTTTCGCATTTGCCACAACTACATATTTCTTCACGCTTGCGCACGCCCGGTCGCCAACCGGATTCGCATCTCTTATCTTTTCCTCAAGCAGTATGTGTGCGCTACGGCCACCAGCCGGTCTCGCATCTTTTTTTCCTCTTTTTTTTACCTCTTGTGTAGCACATAACCGGCCATCAACCGCTTTTGCATCCTTTCTGTTTTTTTTGTGTGTGCCTCTTACTTTATGTATGCGCTACGGCCACTAGCCGGTCTCGCATCATTTCTGTTTTTTTTGCTTCATGCTCTGTATGTGTGTGCTACAGCCATCGACTGATCTCGCATCTTTTACGCTTTTCGTTATTCATTTTTTTTTCTCTTCCGCCATTTTATGACTCACGTGTCGATCACTGGTAAGCGCTACGGCCTCTACCGGATTAGCGTCTTTTGAACGATAAATTACATCACAAGCTCACGAAAAAATATTAATCCGTAACAAAACTGCAATTCAACGACTGAACACTAGGAATTATCCTCGACATTATCCAACAAATTATCTTCACACTCAAAATCACATCTTCTAACTCCTTCGGCGTAAGGTCAACAAAACTCAGAACGTTCTGAAATTTTAATATACTCACCATGAAATCGTACCGGCTGCGACAAATTGTAGAGTTCACCCAGGTTTCCAGATACCACCGATAATATCAAAGACTCGTATATTCCGTTTTGATTCAGCGTTCGGTTTATTCCTCCGATCTCGAGTACAATTACTAATCAACTGACTATGCTCGCAAACGCCACGTACTCTGACCCTAGCCTTCTCTGTTCCACACTCTCTCCTTCTATTGTGCTCTTCAAATATGATTCTTATGAGGGTTGTTAAAATGGTAATATTGTACTCTACAACCCAAAAGCAAGATATAATATCCACCCACCCCACCCCCCTCCCTCCAAAAAAAAAAAAAAAAAAAATTCAATACATTACACCCCCCCCCCACCACACCAAAAAAGAAAAAAAAAAACAATATAGAAAAAAAAAAATTAATATACTAACAAACCACGTACCAAACACACACCACAGACAGAAGAAATAACATAACTTACGTAACCCCTCCCCATCAATAATAAAAAGGGCGGCCCTTTCCCCTATTCATAATAAAACCCCCACTATAACCCACAAGGAAAAAAAACCCCCAACCACCGCCCCAGCTGGTTTTTTTTTTATTTACTTGCCAGCAGTATACTAGGTTTAAAATCTTGGATAAAACTTCTTTGCAATGACACAGATAAGGGCATTGAAAGAACATGGGACATAACTATTATTATTTACTAATATTTGACTGTAACCAGTAACGAGAACCGAAAATCGCCGAAAAAATATAACTCAATTCAACTACATATTCAAAAAATATACACTTTTTATCATCAACAACCAAGACAGCATACATAACTAAGAAAAACTACATGCCTACACTGAGAGCAGTCCTGCAGTTGGAAATACTATATTGACGAGTTGTTTCAAATACGGGACACCAATAAGTCAAAACAGAAAGTTGTGTATTATACCATGCCAACCATGTCAAGGCGTCAGAGTAAAAACTACTATGCTTCATAGTGCTCCTGACAATAATTCGAAGTTAACACCTCAACCATGTGTTGTACATTAAACTGGGTAATGTAGTATTTTTAAAAGCAGTTTTTAAGTTTTTGTTTCGGTTTAAGGTATTGAATTCGAGATTAATTTTTTTTATGTATCATTTATTTGTACAGGCTCAATCGAATCAACTTTACAGAGCCAAGTTTTCATATTTTTATACATTATTTATCTTAAAACTAAAGTTAGGGGGATAGAACCGATTACTCGCGGTCGTCTCGAGGTTAATAGGAATTACAAATTACGGATGGGAAAGAGGGTGGGAATTTAAAGTATGGTTTACATAACACATTAAATTTAAATTCTATATCGTCTTAACACTTATAACTATACAATGTTTGGATTTCTTTTAACTTGAACATTTTCTGAAAAAGAAAAAAAACACACAAACACAGATAAAAAGAAAGAAAAAAAACTTAAAGTAAACATACAGGTTAAACTAACTACAATCTAAGGCTAATGTTAGTCAAAAACACATAAATTAATTTCATGTACTCCAAATCACGCAAAGCCAAAATATCTCGAATTGGCACATTGGGTTGTCTACCTCGAGCCCGAAGGGAATCATTAAGCTCTGATCTGACTCCACGATGCTCAACACAAGACCAAATAACGTGATCTGCGTCCTGATAGCCTTGTCCACACTCGCAGAGATTGCTGTCGCTCAGCCCAACACGGTATAAATGAGCGTTCAAAGAATAATGATTGGACATGAGGCGAGACATGACACGAATGAAGTCTCGTCCCACATCCATCCCCCTAAACCAAGATTTCTTCGACACCTTTGGGATGATAGAATGTTGCCATCGCCCCAAATCTCCTTTACTCCATTTATACTGCCAGCTGACGAGTGACTGTTGACGAAAAATAGTAAAAGATTCATTGAAGGCGATTTGTCGATCATAAATATCACCTTCTATAGCGCCCACCTTTGCAAGCGAGTCCGCTTTCTCATTGCCTAGAATTGAACAATGAGAAGGGACCCATACAAAGGTGATGATAAAATAACGCGAAGATAAAGCACTTAGAAGCTCCTGTATTTTCATGAGAAAATACGAGGAGTGCTTTACCGGCCTCAATGAGCGAATAGCCTCTATAGAACTGAGACTATCCGTGAAAATGAAGTACTGATCCGGTGTTAATGAGGCAACAATTTCTAGCGTAAAGTGTATTGCCGCTAATTCGGCGACATATACGGAACAAGAACCTTGAAGTTTACGATTGGCGCTATAAATTTCATTGTATACACCAAAGCCTGCTGACTCCTCTATCAATGATCCGTCAATAAAGAACGATTTAGTGGAATCGACTTGGCCAAACTTTGCAGAAAATATCACAGGAGCAATCATAGGACGAAGATGCTCTGGAATTCCACGAAGCTCTTGCTTCATGGATAAATCAAAATGAACCGAACTGCCGAAGTCGGAGAAACAAACACGATTGGGAATATTCGGCGAAGGGCTGACATCCTGTGTTATGTACCAATGGTACAAAGTCATGAAGCGAGTTTGAGGATTCAACTCGAGAAGCTTCTCAAAGTTTTCGATTACCTGGGGGTTCATAACTTCACACCTGGTGAGGAGCCGGAGAGACAATTCTGAAAACCGATCCGAGAGTGGCAACATGCCAGCCAGCACTTCAAGACTCATGGTGTGAGTCGAGTGCATGCAATCTAACGCGATACGAAGACACCGATACTGAATACGTTCCAGTTTAATAAAGTGCGACCGAGCCGCTGACTGAAAACAAAAACTACCGTATTCCATAACCGACAAAATCGTTGTCCGGTACAACGTTAGAAGATCTTGTGGATGAGCTCCCCACCAGGTCCCGGTAATTGTGCAGAGAAAATTGACCCTCTGCTGGCATTTTCGCTTCAGATACTCAATGTGGGATCTCCAGGTGCACTTAGAATCGAACCAGACCTCAAGATATTTAAAGGACATGGAATGAGTTATCGGTGTACCCCAAATTTGAAGCTTCGGTTGTGCTGGGTTATGCTTCCTTGAAAAAACTACCAACTCAGTTTTCTCCGTAGAGAATTCGATACCTAGCTCTATAGCCCAAGTAGACAAATTGTCTAAGGTATCCTGTAAGGGTCCTTGCAGATCGGCCCCATTGGGTCCAGTGACAGACACTACGCCGTCATCTGCAGTTGTCTCTACGTACAGTTGTCACTTAGACAACCGTCAATGTCTTTGACATAAAAATTATACAAAAGGGGGCTTAAACATCCCTGCGGGAGACCCATGTAGCTAAATCGAAAAGCTGTAGAGGTTCCATGAGAAAAGCTCATATGTTTCTCTGACAGCAAATTGTACAAAAAATTATTCATTAATGGAGAAAAGCCACAAGCGTGGAGTTTATCTGAAAGAACGTCAACAGATACTGAATCAAAAGCCTCCTTGATATCCAAGAATACAGAAGCCATTTGCTCTTCTTTAGCAAAAGCTAACTGAATATCTGTGGAAAGCAACGCGAGACAGTCGTTCGTTCCCTTACCCCTACGAAAACCATATTGAGTATCTGAAAGCAGGTTGTTCGTCTCAACCTATTTTTCCAGACGGAAGAGGATCATTTTCTCCAACAACTTTCGAATAAAAGATAACATCGCGATGGGTCGATAGGAGTTGTGGTCGGACGCGGGCTTACCAGGTTTTTGAATGGCTATAACTCTCACCCTTCTCCAATCATCCGGTACAATGTTGAGTTTCAGAAACTGATTAAACAAGTTCAACATGCGCCTCTTAGCGACGTCTGGGAGGTTTTTAAGCAAGTCGAACTTGATCCTATCAGCCCCTGGAGCCCCTGCACACGAAAGGAGTGCAAGAAAGCGTTCTACCACTGAAAAAGGTTGGCTGATCTCATCTATCGAATTTTCGGATTCGCGAGGAATCATCCGTGCCGGCACCCAATCTGGACTAACTTTTCACGCGAACTTGATGATCCATTGGTCCGAGTACTCCTCGCTCTCATTGTACGTAGTTCGGTTACGCTTCGCGCCGTATTCCAAAGAGTACTCATCGACGTCTCGCGCGATAGCCCGTCCACGAATTTTCGCCAGTAACCGCGTTTCTTGGCCTTGAGGAGGCTCTTAAGTTCGCGTTCGAGAGCCATGTATACTTCGAAGTGCTCAGGTGTTCCACGTCTACGGAAAACTTTAAACGCGTCGGACTTTTTACGGTAAACCTCGGTGCATTGCTGATCCCACCATGGAGAAGGAGGTTTCCTGCGAAATGACGTCCCTGGAACTGGTCGAGTTTGAGCTTGAAGCGCGCTGTCTAAGATCAGGTTGGAGAGGAAGTTATATTCCTCCAGCGGTGGAAGCTCTTCTACCGTCGTTACGGCTTCATCTACTGCTGTCCTGAACTTTGTCCAATCGATATAACGGGTAAGATCATACGCGACGTTGATGGATTCCGACGGATTGAGCAAGGTGGCAATCGAAATTTGCATCGGCAAGTGATCACTACCGTGGGGATCTTGAATCACATTCCATGTGTAATCCAACGATAATGAATTCGAACAAAGTGTGAGGTCTAATCTACTGCCAACCGAGGATGGACCAGCCAAACGTGTTACTTCTCCATTGTTAAGAACTGTCATATTGAAGTTGTCACAGAGGTCATATATCAAGGAAGACCGGTTGTCATCGTACAGTTCTCCCCAGCCTGTACCGTGAGAGTTAAAATCTCCCATGATCAACCGCAGAGCAGGAAGAACCGAACAAATATCTGAAAGTTGTTTTTGGTTTAATGAGGCTCTAGAAGGAATATAAACGGAAGCAATGCAAAGGCTTTTGTTTTTAATAACAGCCTGACATGCGACAACTTCAATACCTGGAATAGGAGGAAAATTCACTCTATAGAAGGAGTAGCTCTTTTTGATCCCCAGAAGTACTCCTCCTCCACGTGAATCCTCACGATCAAGACGAATAATATTGAAATCATAAAACGGAAGATCGATTTCGGAAGAGAGCCATGTTTCACAAAGAGCGAATGCATCACAACCGGTATTGTGAGTTAAAAATTTGAATGATTCCAATTTAGGAATCAAACTTCGACAATTCCACTGTAGAACAGTGATCAAATCCCCGACCTCATTTGGAAAATTATCCATCGAAGGAGATGATAGCTGCAAGGAGGGGCCACTTAATTGTCAATTGCTTCAAAAAAGTCTTCACTGTTGGAAGCATTGCCAAAACAATGCTTTTGAGAGGGTCAGAAATTTCGAGGTACTTGAAGATACCTTCGACAATGTCATCAAATGAGAACAGCCCAGTCGAGGAAGGGGCTTCTGTTCTTAAAATCGAGGCATCAGGGGTTTTGGATGTCCCCGGAAGGGATGGAAAGTCCTGGGTGTAGTTAGCACTACGGAAACCAGGAGGAATTGGATTTTCCTTTTTTCCATCTCTCCTTGAAATGGGTAGGCTGATTTTGGGCTCCGGTTCAGCAATTTTCCGTGGGCGGACGCGTCTTCGCTTCCGTGGGGCACCTTCCGGAAAATTGAACGATGTTCCCTCTTCAGCCAAATCAAAGTCAGACTCGTCATCTGACAGAGGAGCAAAGGGATTTGTATTGGCATTGGGAGGCTTTTTTCACCATTTCGGCGAAAGATTGCCTGGAACGCTGTTTTAGCGAGCGTTCTAATTTTTCCCCGTGTTGTTTGTACGCCGGGCATGATGAGAGCATGAGGAGGAGTTCCCTTACAGAAAGCGCATTTAGGTGTGCTGTCTGCACAGGCGCCATCCTCATGTTTTTCCCCGCAGTTGGAGCAGCGTGCCTTATTGCCGCAATGGGAGGTCGTATGTCCCATCTGCTGGCATTTCTGGCAGATCATGACCCGAGGTACAAACAACCGCACAGGTAGTCGAAGTTTTCCCAATTCAAGGTATTGAGGGAGGGCTGAGCCAGAGAAGGTCACACGAAACGACGGTCTGACGGTGTAAACTTCTTTTCACCCTTATTGGTCGATACTGTGCCTAGTTGGCGCACATCCAGTATCTTAACAGGAGACAGCAGAGGGTTCTTGAATCGACCAACCCCCTGCTTTAGCAGGATCTCAGGGGTCAGACTTGTTTCGGTGACCACACCTTCAATTTCAATACTGGGATATACACTCTATATTCTAGTGTAAAGAGCTGGGAGACAGCAATCTCATTAGCTTGCTTGAGGTTGGACACAACGACCCGAAGTTTATTTGGCCTGACTTGAATTATCTCGGTCACGGCCGAGAATCGTTTCGTCAGATCATTACTGATCTGATAAACGTTTAGAGGTTTCGTTTTGGGCTGGAAGTAAACAACCCATGGACCAACTGAACTATCTGGATATGCACGTGATCTGATAACTCTATGAGCTACCTCATCATTTCGTGCCATAGATGATTCATCTTGCGACAAATCATCCATGGTTCGCTTGTGGGAGCTGATGACGCTCAACCACGCAATTATATACAATCAATCACAGATAAACAAACTAAAGCTAATCACACTCTCTCACACACTCTCACACGCTCTCACTCACTCTCAAACACTCACACACAAAAAAACTTATCTTAAATGTATCACTGATCTGCTGCAGCCGGGCGACGAATGTGCTGCTGCTGTCGAGCGACGATGTGTGGCTGCGTGTACCGGCTAGACGTGGAGCTGAACGATGATGATAATGATGACGATGATGATGATGTTGCTGGTCGGTGGTAGTTGGTGGATGGACGAATGCACGCCAAACACGATGGACTGCTGGTGTGCGTGCCGTATAGATGCGGAGCAATATAGCTTTTAGATCGTGGCAATATTGATAATTGCAATTAATGACGTCGTTGCACTGCTTAACACACAACTTTTTCTTCTTCAAAACCAAGACTCGATTTCACTCGCGATCGCGAAAAATAACAATACTGAAGAATTGAAACAACTCGTGAAAAGCTTCCAAAGCAACAGAGAGCGGACCGAACGAACTGCACCGTTCGCTTGTTCACTGACCAATGAATTCGAGATTAAATGTACACGATTTTATTTTTTTTTTGTTTATAAAATTTAATAGTTGATCTTGTAGAAGTGTTTGACAACAAAACACCAAAACAACTGACGGAAAGCCTACTGACCATTGACTAGTCTAGCTCACGAAATGTTATCTCTGGCGTCAAAGCAACGCGAATTTTTCCTAGCAATCGAAGAAACTTCCTGGCGGAAACAATTCATCGGAAGTTCCCGGAAAAGAGAAGCCAGGCAAATCTTTTTTTTTTTTGTTCCTTGATTATGAGATTTTCAGCCCCGGGTTGGTTCATCTCCCGTCGTAGTCACTCCTTTTTAGGTATTTTCGTAACTTGTCCGGGGTGAAGACCAGTATCGACTTAAAAAGTAGAGAGGTTGCGGAATTTTGTTCAATATTACCAAGCGGAATTTTGACAATTGATCTGCATGGAACGAAATGTCACCTTCACTTACGGAATAATCGAGCGGAATATTTTTCCGATAGTAAAAGTGACTGCTCCCATTAGTTTGCGTGGAAACCTTACAAATTCCAATTTTGGTTTTCGTTCTTTTCAGGTGGATACTGCTGCAGAAATTTCTTTTCGATTCTTTACTTTTCCGTTTCAGTAAACGGAATTTAACATGGGATTGAGATAGAAAAAGAAATTTCTTTCGAACTCGATACCGACCTTGAGATTGGAGCTCGTGACTTTGGCGTGGGAGGTATGGATCTTAACAACTACGCCGGAGTCGCCCCCAAGGAAAATCATTGATTGAGCCAGGATAGAAGGTCGGTATGGAACATCTGGCAGGTTTCGATGTTATTGAAAATACTTATACCTCGGCCGATCCAAACATCGGCCCCCGAGCATCTTACAAGATGAGCTTAGTTTCACGTACCTCGATACTACCGGTTTTTAGTTTTGGAATCCATGTTTGCGTTGCCTTATGTGTAGATGTCAAATACAGTGTAAGAACAAATAAATCTTGAGGCGAAATGTAGATGTGTGTTCCATTAATTTGATTTCAATTGTATTGACGAGCGAGGGAGAGAGAGAGAGAGAGAGAGAGAGAGAGAGAAGAGAGAGAGAAATGGGAGATAAAGAATGAAAGAGAGCAGTCTCTAATACTACCATTGCTCCACGGAGACAGTCCCGTTTGAAACTAAAAGATATTACCACAATACACCACAAATTATGGTTGTTCTAAACTAATATTTTCGTTATTTCCAACTTGACTCAGGGGAACAAAATTAAAATTTTAGATTGATTCTATCAAAGCAGCCGTTAAATCAAGCTGATACTTTGTTTGAAGAAAAAAAAAAAATTTAGTTTGAAACAAACCATTTTTTTTAGGTTTATTTTCCGTCATCCAGTCTCGCTGCATGCTTCGGTGGTTTTCCATTGTGCTGAAGGTTTCAGAGCGTTACACATTGAGAAGTATAATGCGCCATTAAACCGTTGTGTGTCCAAAAAAAAAAAACCTTTAAAAGAACGACAGGGAACGTTTTTACCCACGGAACTAAAATAACCATATATATGGAAATATCCAACCGATTTGGAATATTTTCACAGTTTTGGATTAAAAAACTCAACCACTTTCTCAAAATTTTCTAAAATGAGCGATGGACATCATCCGTCTTTAAAAATACCGGATATCCGGAACCATGTTCCGAAAAGGGAATACTTATAAAAGATTCCAATAGAAAATCAGCAGTAATGACACTAAAAGTCATGCAAATAATGCACAGGAATGTGTGTGATTACCAAATGACAATCCGGTGACTTGATCCTGGAACAGTCACCCCGGAGCAGGTTCCCATGGGGTCACGGATGGCCAGAAAATTATTTGAATTGTACCCTAACAATATGGGTATCAAAATTCTTGGAATCATTCCAGAAGAACGTTTGCCATAGTTATTGGACCGTTCGGTCACTTGGCATCGGATTGGCCAATTCAAAGTAGGTCCCCATGAGGCCACGGATGGCCAGAAAATTATATGAATTGAACTCTAACAATATGGGTGTCAAAATTCTTGAAACCGTTCCAGAAGAAAGTTTACCATAGTTATTGAACTATTCGGTCCCATGGCTTCGGATTGACCAGTTCAGAGTAGGTTCTCATGGGATTCAATGGATCACTCCAGGGAAGGAAGCGTCAAGCGAACCTAATGAACTTCCGTTATACAGCTTCAAATCGATCGATTACTGTTATATGCAGGAGTGCGGGAATGAAACGCAGAAAAACCAGAAAGAAATGCGATTCTTGCTTGAAACTGGTTTGCAGAAATGTTTGCAATAAATGAACTCGATTAGTTTTTTTGAATTCCTTTTATTTCTGGAATTAAGATTAAGTTCACACTGAAAAATATTTCTGCTTTTAACTCATATCTTCAACCTCCAAAATACACTGATAGGCAAAATAAAGTGCCCACCTCTTCGTTTCTTCAATTTTTCTCATTTACTTGGTTCAAATTAAAGTAAACACACTGTATTTTTTTATTATCTTATTTTTTATATTCTTTTTAAGTTTCACTTATGGAATACTGAAAAAAAGGAGTTTTACTTAAAGAAAAAAAAATCAATTTGTGTTGAAAAAAAAAAACAGTGACAAAATAAAGTGCCCACTTCAAAAATCGATATGTTTTCGATAAGTTTCTATTGGAAGACCCCTCGATTGTTTATGTTTTGATATTTTGACATGTTTTGAAGCAAACGGCTCAACCTGGTGCATTTGTATACGTGGTCGCATTTGATTCAATTGAAAAAAATGGAGAACGCAGTGCTTTCGAAAGCAATTCCCTTGTGTATCCGAAAATTGGTCGTTCGTGATGTGCAAAACGGTGAATCGCACCGGGCTGTCGCTAAGAAGTACAGTATCAGTAAGGCAGCGGTTGGCAAAATTCTTCTGAAGCTTAAAACGTTTGGATCAGTGGTGGATCGCCCTGGCAGAGGCAGGAAGCGGAAAACGGATGCGAGAACGGACACCAAGATCATGCGCGAAGTCAAGAAGAACCCGAAGGTAACAGTCCGCGAGATCCAGGAAACCCTTCAGTTATCAGTTTCCGGTCGAACTATTCGTCGCCGTCTCGTAGCACAGGGGTTGAATAGCAAACTTGCCCGGAAGCGCCCATTTATCAGCAAGGCAAACAAAGCCAAGCGGCTTAAGTTTGCTAAGGAGCATGCTGATAAGCCCCTAGAGTTCTGGAAAACGGTTCTCTGGGCGGACGAATCAAAATTCGAGCTGTTTAACCGAAAGCGGCGGGTTCGTGTTTGGTGCAGATCGGGAGAGGCGCCACATCCAAGGCACGATGAAGCATGGAGGAGGATATGTGATGGTCTGGGGGTGTTTTTCGTGGGGTGGAGTGGGAAGCATTGTAAAAATCGACGGGATAATGACGGCAGATTCTTACATCAACATCCTGCGAGAAAATCTGGAGGTTTCGCTGATCCAGACGGGCCTTGAAGAGAAGTTCGTATTCCAGCAGGACAACGACCCGAAGCATACTGCCAAGAAGACCAAGTCTTTCTTCCGGTCTTGTCGGATCAAACCGCTGGAATGGCCTCCACAAAGCCCGGACCTCAATCCCATCGAGAATTTGTGGGCGATTCTCGATGCCAGGGTTGACAAAACTGGTGTTACCAATAAAAATAACTATTTTGAAGCCCTGGAGCGCGCCTGGGAAGAGCTAGATCCACAGCACCTAAAGAACCTGGTCGAGAGCATGTCGAAGCGCCTGCAGGAGGTCCTGAAGGCCAAAGGAGGACACATCAATTATTGAAATGCTTTTATTTTACTTTAATTTATGTTTTCTGTAGCCTAAATGAAGTGGGCACTTTATTTTGTCACTGTTTTTTTTTTCAACACAAATTGATTTTTTTTCTTTAAGTAAAACTCCTTTTTTTCAGTATTCCATAAGTGAAACTTAAAAAGAATATAAAAAATTAGATAATAAAAAAAATACAGTGTGTTTACTTTAATTTGAACCAAGTAAATGAGAGAAATTGAAAACGATGAGGTGGGCACTTTATTTTGCCTATCAGTGTATGTCCCCCCAAACCCCCCCAAAAACTCCCGGGTTTTTTTTTTGGTAAGTCCCCAAAAATTTTGACCCCCCAATTTTTTGGGTTTAATTTAAAAAATTTTTTGGTCACCCCCGCCCCCCTGGGACCCCCCCCCGGGGTGACTGTTCCAGAATCAAGTCACAGGATTGTCATTTGGCAATCACACACATTCCTGTGCATTCTTTACATGACTTTTAGTGAATGTTGACACCCACATTGTTAAGGTTCTATTTATATAATTTTCTGGTCACCCGTGGCCTCATGGGAACCTGCTCTGGGATGACTGTTCTTAGATCAAGTCAAAGGATTGTCATATGGCAATCACACACATTCCTGTGTCATCATTCCACAGTTTTTGTATCATTATTGTTAGTTTTCTACTAAAATATTTTGTAAGTATACCATTTTCAAAACATGATATTCGGTTATTCCGGATACTGATGGTGTTCATGGGTCATTTTAGATAACTTAAAGAAAGCGGTTGAGTTCTTGAACCCAAAACTGTAAAAATATTCTAAATCGGTTGGATCTTTCCATAGTAATGGTCATTTTAGTTCCGTGGGTAAAAACGTTCCCTGTCGGCCTTTTACGTAATAAAAAAAAAATCAGAAGGACCTTCTTGTTACGCCATCATTATTTCACTCCAGGATGATAAGTATTTTTTTTTTTAATCAATTCGTTTATTTGTTAGGCTCAGGCGTGTGTAACACTTTACGGAGCCGATGTTCAATATTGTTATTTACAATGTATAATTTTTTAATTTTAGTAAAATGGGGTGCCAATTACTCGTGGCTAGCTCGAGGTTAATGGGTCACATTATCGTTTGGAAGGGGCTAGGCAGGTAACTTATTGAAGGTATTATTTGCTGCTCATGGTTGCGACATCTACCAAATCCACGGTCCCTGTAGTCCCTTTCAGGAACTAAGCCGCAGATGGGTGACCGCTGCTTGCTGGGCAGGTACAAGTAGCACAGAAACAAAAGGATCGTATAACTGGGACACAATGGCAAGGAATTTACTAGAATGGTAGGAGGGGGTGAGGATGATAAGTATTAACGAGATATGAGATGTCACAAAGTTTCAATATCCTACTATAAAAACTTAATGAAATATCATGTTTTGAAATCGAAAAAAGCAACTTTGTTCCCTGTTGGACACATAAGGGTTAAAATTGAAGTAGGCTGCCATTTCATTCACGTTTTGCTAGCTAAGTTATTGATATCCTTGAATATAAGGGTAACCCAGAAAAAAATAACTCCCCCATCACGCAGCCACTTGTTTTTTTTGCCATCCTGAGCCTCTGGTTCGAATTTAAGCCAACTCCTATTTCCAAAGCAAATTGATGTTTTTATAGCAAAAATCAGCGAAATTTATGGAGAATGGCCTCGGTTTTTACTGCTAGGTGGTGTTATGAGTGTCCACATATCATCAAGTCAGAGATTCTTATGGGAAATTATGAGTTCAACAACTTTTTTGAAGATCGCAAGTTATGTTATGTTGGGCAATCAGTTATGTCTGACTGATAATGGCAAAGGGCCAACACGCTAACACACAATCCCATTTGTGTTCTTAATTATCTAGTATGACAGAAATCTAAAGTAAAGTGAATTCTTCTTCAAAACATATTTTCTAATTCGTTTAATCATAACGCTGAGGTTCTTTATCAAGCAGTAGAATTCGTTCACAAACACAATAACATTGTAATCATTTGTCTGTTGTTATGGTAACTTATTTACTTAGTTAACTAATTATCTAGTAAACAGTAGGCTACTAAAGTTAACTAGTTATCTAGTTAACTAAGTCCAAATTCAATTTATCCGAAAACTCACCTGCAGACGAGACATGACATTGCTTTATGAGAAATTGAAGAACAGGAGATTTTTGGTCGCTATACAAAACTTCTGGGTTTCGTTTTTGTTTTGGAGTTAACTGAGAACACAAATAAAAAAAACACGATGAGTGTTTTCGTAATTCCTGTTTAGTCGATTAAAATGTGTATAAAAAAATTACGCCTTCAAAATACAACTCGTACGTTGAATATCTTATAATGTAGGGCTTTCATCGAATAGAGAAAATGTATACTATAATTAGAAGGAACCATTTTCCGCGTCGGCATACTATCAATTGTTCATACGCTCCACTTTCTTTCTTTGCTCATAGCAAATCTTTGATACAGTTCAGGACATAGTTCAAAATGTTCTCCTTAGGCACCTCTCCGTTCAGCATGAACATATCCGTACGATCCTTAAATTCTTTAAAATGTTTCTCATACATAGGCCATACGCACATTTCAAAATAGCCCACGACGTCGGGAGGGTCATATACTCGAGCAATTCTCCTCGCATAACACTTCTCATACGGCAGGTGTATATGGAATTTTACGTTACACAAATCCAATGTAAATGGATGATTGAATATCAGGAATCCCTCGACAATCAGTACGTTCAGCTTAATATTCATGTTTTGGAATGAATCGTTTTTGGACTTTTTGATAAGATTGGTCGTTCTTTGGTTGATTCCAGCCGAGCCGTCGTCATATTTGCTTAGATAGTTGCTCAAAAAGTGATCGGCAAAGATGTTGTCCTCATCGGTTACAGGATCAACCTGCTCGGTAATGTTGTTCTCACCTTCACTTTTGCTCAGTTGATGACAGTTGTACAGAATGAACTTATGACCCAGGGTTTTCATAATGTCATGACACATTTTGTCCATGTCGATCGAAGAAAGTATCTCCCAATTTATATGGCCCAGCTTTTCGATGACCTTGTGCTTAGGGCTGTCTACCGGAAGGAAGTAATCATCCTGACTCAGAAGTGCTACCTTATTAAGCGTGATGTTCTCCTTGAAGATGATCTTGTTAAGGTGATCGTTGAAGTAGTGCTGCAAGGATTTGGCGAGCGTTGTCTTGCCTCCGTTGGTAACACCCGATACTCCGATCACCAGCCACGTTTCCATCCTGCAACGAGCTTCCAAGTGTGCCTGCGAAAGTGTTTAAGGCGACTGATTAGTTCAAGGGATATTGTTTTGTAGTAAGTGTGATTGCGATTGGGTTGAAAATAAAACAAGGTACTAAAACAGTAGGCTACTAAATCTCGGCAGGTTAAGGTTTGCTATTTCTTTGATGTTGCTATATAACAGCTGATGCTTGCAAAGATAAGAGGTCTTCTGAGATGAAACATTCGTTAATGTCAACAAAATGTCTTCATTCGAGCAATGTCATAGTTGAATTGTGAAAATGTATTTGTATTTCTTTTCTATAACAAATAAATATAGGGAAGCTCAAAGAGTTGAAGCACAAGTACAACAGTTTGTAATGTTTGTTTATATCATTAAAGGTCCGCAAATATTATTACGAAAAGAAGCCAATTACTCTCCAACCTTTTTTTTTTCAGCGTAAGACGAAAACATTGACATGGGATTAATATCGAAACATATGTCCTAGGGAAGATGTACCTATATTAATCTCATCACTTTTCAATTCATCCTACTTGAAATAAAACGATATACACGTGACAGGATTAGTTACTAATGTTTGTTGGAGTTATTTAACGTAAGCAAACATTATTAGAAAACGAAACCGATCCTTCAACTGCCTAATTGTTTGATTCATCGTAGGATGAATATAGGAACAATGAGATTAATATGGGGGCAGTTTCCCCATTTGATTTACAAAATTCCTTTAATATTTGATACCTGTGAAAGACGTAGTACATTTTTTTACTGGATCTCAGTGCAACAATAATAAACTGTCAAGTTTCGCCAAGTTCAGCAATTATTGATTTCGCCGATTTTCCGGGCTAATAATTCAACTATAATTCAACAATTTTTGATGTTGAAATCAAATCTACGGGGGAATACTATTTTTAACATAAAATTAAATAAATTTCTTTAACGCCATAAAAAGACTAAAAACTCGAAAAGTCTCGGAATATTTAGAAAAGATAACTTTACTGACCGAAACTCTTAGCTTAGCTTAGATGTTTGCATAGTTTAATTTGATGTATTTATGACAACATTATCATTTCCCAAGAATTATATATAATTAACTTTTTTTTTATATATTTTTGGTTAAGTACCAATTTCAGGGTATTTTGAAAAACTTCTTAGTGCTTGTGAGAAATTTGATATAAAATGTATTTCATTTTAGACAATTACAGCGAATTTCATAATACTTTGTAGAAGGTTGAACAAAACCAACTAGTAACCGAGAACTGAGAAATTTGGAAAATTTATTTTGATGTTGGTATAGGGAATTATAGGAAGCTCAGAAAAATACCTAAGAAGTATTTCAAACTTTTTATTTCTCCAAAAATTAGAATAAAAAACACATTTACGAATTGTCTAATAAATAAGAAGATCGATGCTCGAAAATTAAAAAATCATCAAGGTTTAAACTTAAGGTTTTTCTTAAGAAACAAGAAGCTTAAGAGATGTATTTTGTGGCATTTGTGGTCTATGTAGATTGGAAATAAGAGATAAAAAAAATTTAATGAAATGAAAATGAAAATGCAAATAAAAAATTGGAAACGTGGATCTATGTCTGCTGTGCATGAATCTCAAACGCTGATGTTTGTAATAAATGTGATCTTTAGTCTCAAAATATATCAAGTATAGATAGCGCTGTAATCAGGGCGAATCAGGCTTCATTGACTACTCGTTTTTAAATAAGGGGTTTGGCTTTTTAACCCAAGGACAAAAGATTCTTTAGGTTAAAAGTAAAGTAATATTTGCTGTCACCTTAAGTTAGAAGAGAAGAAATCGAGAAGAAAGCCTGATTCGTTCTTATTCCGGCTCTATCTTTAATTGATACATATTCTTAACACAATTTACAAACACTTACTCATAGATAAAAAATATTGGTTAAGAAATATGTTTTCTACTTTTTAAAAACCTAACTTGAACAATTATCACTTTAGCGTTTTATGTTTTTTGTAAATAAATTTTATGTTAACAAGCAAAAATAAACGTAATAAAGCAGTTCAGAGATACACTTCTTCATACAACGATTGCTTATTGGGAAGTAATACACATGGTCTTATAAATTTGCAGAGGATTGCAGAGATTTTACTAGGATACAGTTAGTCGGTAAATGATGGTTAGTAGAGTTAAAACATGGCTATCATAATGAAAAATTAGTCATTGAAATGGAATAAATGACATCTATAGATATTAGGGACGTTCAAAGTGTCGATTTAGCTCCACCCGCCTCAATTGGTTCCAAATCTCTTCTTGATAATTCTCCCAAAATTTAAGGTCATTAGATTGTGAACTCAAACTACACTACCCGTTAGAAGTTTGTTTGGAAATTACTATGGGAAAACCAAACTATTTGTTCTCATCCGCCAAACTTTTCGACATGATATCATATTAAAAATTTTGATATCTTCGTTTACTCTGTTTATCTGTTTTTACGCTTTTTGCTTTTTTGTAGAATAGTTACAATTTTTGTCAGAAACGACAAATTTTCGATGTTCTAAACAAGTTGCAAATAATATTAAAGTTCCAAAACAGATATCACGGATTGAGCAAAAAGCCCAAATATCGTACAACAGACATTAATATTAGGTACTAAAATACTCGCCAAACCTTGAACACCCACGGGATTCCAGTTCTGGTCATGAATCGTCTTACAACTAGCCACGATAGTATATATTATTTGAGTGACCTTGAATTACAAGCAAACCCGCACTTATTGCAAAACAGGCACTTGAAACCACCTTATCACTAGCTTGTACTTACCGTTCACGCTCCTCAATTCCGACTGGCCCTCAGATGACCCCTCAAGTGATAGAGCGTAAAAACAGACAGGCCTCCGATCAATACGATTCCGAAAACAGCTGGCACCATGAAGGCAAATTTCCTCTCCGGAAACAACGAGTAAATCCAGCTATCTACGAGAGTAAATCAAGCTTGAACGACTTCATTAACACTGATATTTGCATGCAATCAGAGAAAATTGACCAACAAATATTGTTGTGCAACGAGATACATCAAACACCAAGAATCAGGAGTTCACCACGCCAGTTCTCTGTATTCGAATTGAATGCATGAACAGTTTTATGATGACGCTCGATTAAATCCGTTCAATCTAATGCAAGCTGTCGAGAGCGTAAATACACATGTATACGGTTTAAGATTCACCTACCTTCACTTGAGTCAATCACCATGAACGGCAGAACCCCGACCCAGAAGAAATAGTACGAAAACGCCGTCAGTGTCAGCGCCAAAATAAGCTTGCCCAGTAGCGCGTTCGAGGCCATTCACTACGGGGAAAAAAAATTCGGCATTTATAAGCATCACTACCTATGCAACAAAAAATCACCAACGCAGATTGAAGATGATGATAATGTTTACTCAGAATGAACAGGCAGTCGAATGGATCGGCAAAAAAGCACTCTTGACTTATCTATGTCCTCGGTTGATTCGCAGCCGGGTTTGAAGAGAACGCATCTATCAATCGCCTCTGGAGGTAAACAAAAACGCCGAACATCCTCCGAACAGAAGCAGAGAAACGTCAAAACCTCGACAGGGTAAACCCTTGCAAGTGTGCTGTGATATTCGAGCAGTAGCTCGAACCAAGCACGTGGAAGGCAGTGATGCCGGTTAATTGTGTTACGCTTAAAAGAAGATGTCCGATTATCAAGGTTTCCCAAATGAATAACGAAAGGCATTTGTTCATTAATAGTTTGGCATGAAATTCATCAACGTATGCAGGTACGCAATAAGAAGTTTGGATTTTTTATTCAGTAAATAATTAAACATCGGGTCCCTTTCATAGCTTCACTGTTTCTACAAATGAGAGAATCACATGTAGAGTGTTGGCAAAACTGCTGCAATATAAACGTGCCCACAATACTCCTTGCTAAATCGACGGTGTCGGTGTGAAACACTTTTCGGCAGACCGTCCCTGATCGACCTGTTATATATGACAACAAAGTCGATGAAACATCAACAGGGTCGAAAATAGAAACACCGGTAAATTAAGCATTGTTTCGCCATCAATTAGATTTGATCGTCAACAATGAAACGTGCCATAAATTAAAATTAGATTCGCTATTCTCTAATATATTCTTATCTTTATCTCTTTTTGCTCTTCATACTAGTGAAATTAATAAAATAACTAAACCTGTTTGCTAACTACTGTAAGTAATACTTACTGTATTACTTGGATTTTTAGATAAGATTCTACTTCTCATTGTCATTTTTCAACACATGAAGTGTACGTCGACCTCCTACTATTGTTATATGATACTTATTTGTATCGTGGAGCTAACACCACAGAAAAATATTATTCCTGTCGAGAAAGTCCTGTTCGGTGAGAAATATTCATCTCACCCAACAGTAATGTTATTATTCCTAAATTGACTAATTATCATCTCACCAAAATATAAAGATTTTTGTGTTTTGCGTTTAGGGCTTTTTGTTTCCATTTTAACCTCTGATGAAAAGATTGTACTTTAAATTTCCGCTCTCTCTTCCCATCTGCAAGATTACTATTCCCACTTATTTCGCATCGGCAGCGAGTAGTCGGTTCTTCCCCTGGTGATTTTATGTTCAAAATCATTTAAGATGATATAATATTAAAATCATGAATCCTAGTGAGTGTGAGCTTTTAAGTGGAATACCTGTAACTAGAAAATGAGAGGAAATATTAATAACTTTCATCTTATTCCTAGTACCTTTATTGCTTATCTTGACACCAAGATAAGTCAAGATAAGCAATAAAGGTAGTTGGAATTAAATGGAAATTACTAATCATTCTTCTCATTTTCTATTAAGATAATGAAAAAGAAAACTTGGCTCAGTAAAGTTTATTCGATTGAGCCGGTAAAAATAAAAGAACATATTGTAAAAAAATGGGTTGTGCACAAATCACAACCACGTGATTGACGTTGGATCACCGACAAACTGACGTGGCTGCCCTTATTGGTTGTCCCAAAAAACCGAATACTTAAAATATTCTTCATTTCTACACTGCCTCTTCCTACAGTTGCAATTCGCTAGTTGGACCACCACCTTGGCCGAACGAACGAATTTGATTCGTTAGTGCGGTCAAGTGACAGGAGCATGAAGTTTCTTGAGGGGCGTGCGAATTGTTTGTTTTGTTTGATATTAAGTTGGAAGTTAACAAAAAAAAAAACCATGGAGAATTATACCCCAGCCAGACTACAGTCTATAATATGTGATATAGATTATCCTGATATCATGTCATAAATATTATTTCCAGTGAAAACTAGATGTATAATTATTGATATCAAGACAGGCTTTAACAAGTAATACAGGTTGTAGTGTGAACGGACTATTACATATTGTATTTATATTTCAGACCAAATCGTTACCGCCCAAATGATAACGGAAACGGAACGGCAAACGGCAAGTTTGACAGTTGCTGCAACTGACCTCGATATGTCCAATTAGAATCAGCTTGGATCTAGCCTGTTTTCTTTCCGACAAACAGGCTTACTCATATCGGGCTTTGCCGTTGCCGTTCAGGTTCCGTTATCATTGTGTTTGGGCCATTAGTACCATCCTTTTTCGGCACCATCACAACCCGACTACTATTTGGTGAATTCGACCCCGCAGAGCAGTTTCTCTGGCATACTCCATACGATGTGGTTTGATGTACACTGGATCCGTATTGCTCAACAATATTTTCATTTCAGTGCCTTTTGCAACAACCAATTATTTTATGTTCGTCACGAAGCAAGATCGGTATAGATTCACTAATCTCAAAAAAATTTTATTAGGTTCAGCAGCATTCTCATCTTCCTCGAAGATCTCCGAGTATTTCACTTGACTGTCAATCGTAAGCATCGTCTCGTATTCCTCGGCTGCACCTCTACAACCATCTGATCCGATTCTTCCCGAACTGCACTTCGCTCCCGGTCTAGACAAAACACCACCTTGCCGTTGCGGTTAACCATCACTACACCATCTGTGTTCAACATATCACGGCTCAGAATCAGCGCCGTGCTCTGAGCCCAATTTGGGACTACGTTCAGTTTTACAGGCACTTCAATTTCGTCGAGTTTCACTGCCGTTTTCACTATTTTGTCCACATTCAACTTTCTCCCTCCGAAACCGACCAAGGTCGTATGGGTTGGTTCACTACCACCCGTTTTGTCCGCGAACTGACAACTTTCCGAATTTTTGTTAGCCAGTGTTAATCGGTGCTGTAACTGTGCGATTTCGGCTTCTTTCGCGGCCAACCTTTCTCGCAGTCGAGCAGTATCTTCCTCTGCATACCTTGTGATCAAAAAGTTCCGGTAATTTGAAAAAAAAACGCATTTATTTCAATTTTTAATTGATATCTTTATTATCGCCTTCAAAGTACTCGCCATTAGAGGCAACACACATATGCCAGCGCTTTATCCAATCATCCATACATTTTTTATAGGCCGATGAATGTATGGCTTTCAGTTCTTCCAGCGAATTCTTTTTTATCGCATCAATCGATTCAAAACGCCTACCTCTGAGCGGAATTTTCAGTTTTGGGAAGAGAAAGAAGTCGCACGGGGCAAGGTCTGGTGAATATGGTGCTTGTTTGATGGTATTGGTGGAGTTCTTGGCCAAAAATTCACAAATAGTGAGCGCGGTGTGTGATGGAGCGTTATCGTGGTGTAAAATCCACGAATTATTGCGCCACAATTCTGGCCTCTTCTTTCGAATTGCCTCACGCAAACGTCTCATAACTTGTAAATAATACTCTTTGTTAACCGTTCGACCTTCTGGAAGGAATTCAGAATGGACGACACCGCGAAAATCAAAGAAAACGGTCAGTAAAACTTTAATTTTGGAGCGACTTTGTCGTGATTTTTTTGGTTTCGGCTCATCTTCGGCGCGCCATTCGGACGATTGTTGACTTGTGAGCATATCAAGTTCATATACCCACGTTTCATCACCAGTTATGATGCGTTCCATGAATGTGGGATCGCTATCTGCGTTCGCAATCATCTGTTTAGCGACCTCAACTCGATGCTGTTTTTGCAAAAAATTCAGCTCTTTTGGAACAAGTCGTGCTTCAATGCGTTTCATGCCCAGAATTTCCGTCAAAATGTGTTCGGTCGATCCAAATGAGATATCAAGGAGTGCAGCTATCTCCCGAATGCTAATTGAGCGGTTTTCCATAACTAAATTCTTCACGGAAGCGATGTTTTCATCGGTAGTTGAGGTCGATGGTCGTCCAGAACGCGGCATGTCACTCACGCTTTCACGGCCTTCTTTAAAGTCTTTGTGCCAAACAAATGTACGATTTTGTGACATAGAGTCCTCACCAAAGGCTTTTTGCAACATTCTGAGCGTTTCCGCTGCAGAAAATCCGTTTGCAACACAAAATTTCACACAAACGCGTTGTTCCAATTTTTTATCCATGGTAAAAATCGCCGAGCGTCTATTTTTCGACTAACAAAAGCAGTTGTCAAAACAAAACTAATGGATAATTTGCTCTCACACTTTGACAGAATATCAGAACTAGTGTTGCCATCTTACACTAAAAAGATTTTACCGAAAAAATAAAGGCGGCCTTTTTAAATTGAAAATTACCGGAACTTTTTGATCACAAGGTATGTATTCGGCATTTTCTTCCATTTTCTGATGGTCACAAAAAAATCTACCGTCGTGGTGTATCTGACTCACTTAAGTACTCTTCAGAATGTCTCTTCCTGGCTCATAGACCGACTGATCAGTCTAATCAGTTACTTTCACTACACAGAAAACTAGTAGAGTAGAAGGAGGATGCAGAGATCGCGGTCGGACTCCAAAAGAACCGAGTGTCGAGTGGCGTTAGTCGCCGCCAAGGCCGCGCTAAAGAGGGAGGTAAAGGCCGGTAGACGAGTCTGCTTTGAGGGCCAATGCGAACCCATGGGGTGACGCCTATCGGGTGGCAAAGGCCAAAACCAAAGGTACAGCAGCTCCAACCGAGCAATAACCAGAGCTACTGAACGTGGTCATTGGGGGACTCTTTCCACAACACGACCCGAGTCCATGGCCTCCCATTGCCTTAGAATCGTACCATGACCAGTGTTTCAGTTTCCCAGACCATAACGCTGTCATGGCGGTGGAATGACGGTCGGCAACGCCGAACATGCGCAATCACGTGGGTGAGGATAACGGCACCGCGGAGGAAAGGGGCGAGGCGACGGTTACGAATGATGAGATCAGTGTGATGGGAAAGTCGCTAGAGGTGAGCAAAGCGCCAGGACCAGATGGCATACCGAACTTGACCATCAAGACAGTTATTTTGCTGGCTCCCGAAATGTTCAGGGTTCTGATGCAAATATGTCTGGACGAGCGTGTCTTCCCGGACGCCTGGAAACGCCAGACGCTAGTATTGCTGAGTGATCCATCGGCATACCGTCCGATATGCTTGTTGGATACGACGGGTAAGGTGCTGGAGAGGTTAATCCTTAACAGGCTGTCAAAGCACACGGAGGGAGAGGTCGGCCTGTCCAAGAATTAGTTTGGCTTTCGTAAAGGGAAGTCAACAGTGGATGCCATCATGTCCATCACCAAGACGGCTGAAGTGGCAATCCAACGTAAGAGGCGAAGAGTTCGCTACTGTGCAGTACTCACCCTGGATGTGAGAAATGCGTTCAATAGCACCATTTGGGAGGCTATTGGCAAATTGCTTCAACGTCTCCGGGTTCCTGAGATCCTGTATATGATTCTGGGCATCAAATTCCAGAGAATCGGGTACTGGTGTACAACACTGCGGTGGGTGAAGAACGTGTTCAAGTCACCGCAGAAGATCCGGGGCTAAGGAACACAATGTATGACGAAGTGTTGAGGTTGAAGTTCTCTAACGGGGTAAAGATAGTTGGTTTCGTGGACGACATCACCCTAGAAGTCTATGGAAAGTCCATAGAGAAGGTGGAATTAACGGCCATGTACTCCATCGACATTGTCGAGGGATGGATGCGCTCCAGGAGGCTGGACTTAGCCAATCACAAAACGGAGATTACTGTGGTCAAGAACAGAACATCGGAGCAAAGGGCGACGATTAGTGCAGGCAACTGCACCATCACCTCGAAGTGGTCCCTGAATTACTTGGGGGCTATGACCGACAACAAGCTGTCCTTTATCCTCCACTCCGAACACGCCTGCAAGAAAGCCTCTATGGCTATATCGGCATTGTCCGGCATGATGTCGAATAGCTCAGCGGTACCAGGGAGCAAACGAAAGCTCCTGGCCAGCGTTGCTCTGTCCACACTGAGATATGGCAGGCCGGCATGGGCCACCGCCTTGAGTACTAAGACCTACCTTGGCAAGCTTGAAAGTACGCACTGGCTAATGTGGCTGAGAGTGGTCAGCGCATACCGTACGGTGTCACGCGATGCGTGTGCGTCTTAGCGAGGATGATGCCCATCGGCATGATCATAAAAGAGTACGTAGAGTGCTTTGAACAACGAGGCACGAATCCGTAAGACCACTACAGCTGCATTGATGGTCAAGTGGCAGAGTTAATGGAATATCTCCATCAAAGGTCTTTGGATCCACCGAATAATCCCGGGGATATCCGGATGGGTCGGTCGGTGACACGCGCCATATGCGCCCCAAGCAACACACAAGTTTTATACAAATACTTTTATATGACTTTATTTGGTTATATAGAAGCTTACTCAACATAAAAGCATGAAGATGTGTTACTCGGGGCGGATGTCGAGGAAACCGCAGAACATGAGTTCTTTGCTTGTCCTCGCGTCAATGTTGCGAGAAACGGCATGACGGCCGTGAGCTGGTATGGACATGAACCTGGACAACCTATTCCGGAAAGTGTCTCAAGACCGGGACATCCGGGACGTAGTTAACACGATGGCCTCCCAGATCGTCCTCGAGCTCTAAGCGAAATGACCAGCGGCTGGTCAGAGGGCCCATCTAATCACTAAAGTCCTATGTAGTTAGACACAAGCGAGTGCTTAAAGTACAATAGCCCCCTTCCGCCAGTAATACCGAATGGTGATTCCGGTGCGATTGGTGCACTGAGAAAAAAGATTGGTAAACGCAAACATATTCTAGTTTCATTTAACTGGAATTTCACGTTGAATTGGGCACAAACATCATATTGGTTTGATTTGACTACCTATGGTGGTTAAAACAAACTAAAATTTTGAGTAGTTGTTTCGGAAATTGAGCAGTTAAGTTCAACTGACATCCGTTGGAATTTACCATTATGTAGGTTGTTTCATTTTGACAGCTAAGAAAACAAACAGATTTGTTGGTTGATTCTACCAACGCTTATGGTTTGTTTCAAACAAACTTTAGTACGATTTAAACTTAATTGCTGTTTGAAACAAACAAACGAAAACGGTTGAAACAACAAACATTTCCGTTCACAATCACGTACAATTTTTTTCTGTAATTTTCAGAATATTTATTAGAATAAAATGCTAACAAACATTCGAAAAGTGCACATTTACATTTATAGAATTATCTCAGTCTAAAATAAATCTACAAATGTAAATGTGAGCCTTTCTACTATTTTTAGGTTTTTTCAAATTAAACTTTTGTTTATTTCAACATTTTTAATTAATCGTTCGCTAATATTTAACATATTACCGCAATCGCCAACGCTAATCCAACCGTGGCCCTGATCTTCCAGTACACTTCCGGAAAGTCCCGAACTGCAGCCGACATCCTAAATGAAGCTCTTTTCATTCTCTGGCAAGGCGAGCAACTCTATTGCTCGTTCGCACATCTGTACCAGGATGTAGATGATCCGGGTGTTGTTTATGTTGCGGGCTTCATATTCTTTATACAACTGATGGGAAAAAAGGTGTATTATTTATAGGCTTAACGGTTATCTTACCGGAACCTTGCGATTTCAGTAGGATCCAGGTGCTCTGGCCTTTGAGCCATTACTTTTTATTGGATTAAGCGATTTTTTGTATTAAATTTTCACCTGCGATGAAAACTTCCGCGAAAATACAAGTTTGAATATTGTTGAATTACAGCGTCACAGCATGCAGCGGGACCGGATGACGGAAAATGAATTAACCCAAAAAAATAGTTTGTTTCAAACTAAATTTTTAGTTATTTTTTCTCCAAATAAAATATCAGTTTGATTTAACCACCGCTTTGGTTGAATCAATCTAAACTTTTAATTTGCCGTATATAATTTTTAACTTTCTTGACCTGAGCAAAAGTTTTTGTAACTAACTGGCTGCCGTTTGAATAAAATACAATTACAATTACAATTACAATTTGTTTCCCTGAGTCAACGCAATCTGTATTTTGGTAATAATAAACACCTTTCAAGGTGAAAACAACAAAAATATTAGTTGAGAACAACCATAATATTTTTAAGTACAAACAACCAACATGCCTGCTTGTTTCAAAACAAAATGGTTGGATTAAAACAACAAAACAGATTTTTAAAACAACTAGTTTTTTAGTTTGAATGTCAACAAGCAAGTTTGTTGTTTCAAACGGGACTGTTTTTTCTCCGTGTGGGAGGTGCGGCAAGGCTAGAAGCACGGGAGGGTTTTTAGTGGGTAGGCTTAATCAACCGCACACCCTGAGTTCTTCAGGAGTCTGGTTGCAGATTGTCCTTCTCGTTAAAATAAAAAAAAATATAAAATATAGTAGTTTTAACAACGAGGATTCGACTAGTCTATCTGATGCAGCAACTGCAAAACGTTGAAGAAAATAGAAATAGTCTGCCACAAGAAATCAAGAGTACCAGAACACACAGAGCAACATATATCAACCGTAAAATCCCCATGCCGCTGGATGACCGAAATTGTTTTGGTCATATTAGATTTCAGATTCAACCAGAAGTGCATATGCGATTTGAAGTGAGAAAGTTGATGTACGTACTATCGAGGTATACCTGTATCATCAGATCCATTGATTACAAGCATTCGTGGTTGGCCCAAAAAGCATGAGAAACCATTGTTTAGTGATGATAAGCAGCTGCTGGCAAAAGAAGCGATTGAAATTGAAAATATAAGTGTTTAATAATAATTGAAATAAAATTCTGATTAATTATAGTAAAATATAATGAATAAAAATATTAACTAAAAATAAAATCATACTTTAAATTCCCACCCTCTTTCCCATCCGTAATTTGTAATTCCTATTAACCTCGAGACGGCCGCGAGTAATCGGTTTTATCCCCCTTACTTTAGTTTTAAGATAAATGATGTATAAAAATATGTCGACACAAAAAAAAAAAAAAAAAAAAAAAAAAAAAAAAAAAAAAAAAAAAAAAAAAAAAAAAAATAATTTTTAAGGGGCGGACCAAAAAAAAACAATTTTTTATATGTTTAACATAAAATATAGTTGAACCATCGATATTTGTTATGAGCATAACTCCCCAGCAGACTGGAAGAATTCAGCAAAAAATATCAATTTACTGAAAAATCAGCTCTCTGGTTTCCATTTCAATTTGGGATTATTAAAAACATTTTATTTTGGTTTTTTCATTCTATTTTGATTTATTTGAAACAAATTGAAGTTTCTTCCAAAATTTGTAACGATATTTCAGTATCTTGCTAAGTCAAGCTCAAAGATAAAGCTATTTACGGTTGTGATCACATTGTCCACGGCCAAAACAGGTCCAGTGAAAAAAAATGTGAGAAACAGCTTAAGCTTCAATTTGAATACATAGTATGCAGTCTGCACCAACATTACAAATGCTCGAGGAATATCACATCCTACCGAAAATACAAGTCAGTTTAACTGGATGTAGGCAGCTCCTTCCTCGTACTGCGGTGCCTTGATAATTAGGATCGGGAGCTTCGTTTTCGGGTAGCCAGAAGCGCTTTGTCGAATTGTTTTTTTGCTTTCATGCACTGTCAGATGTCGTCGAAGCCCATCAACATATCCCTCAACCAATTGATGGCAGAAGAAACATATGAGAATTTCCGACATTTTTGTCGACGCTGTAGAAAACATCGAATTATTTGTTTTCTGCTTCACTTACCGAACAACTCCTCCACATCACAATGGTCTACATTAAGATTAAGCAGAGCTTCCTGCACTTCCGGATCCATAAAGTCGTCGATAATTTATACAATTTTTAACACAAAACTTTAATTAAACCGGTCGCAAACTGGACGAGCGCTGTCGAAAAAAGAATGAAAGCGTTTTTTTTTATCTATTTGACAGACTGAAAGTCAGGTGGTGAAAGATGCTGAGTGTTCAGCAATCTAGACCAGTTTACTGGTTTTCAGCAAAAACAAACCAAATTGCTGATTGACGTTATATTGCTTATGGCTTTTCAGCAAATCATTTTGCTGAAATCCTTGATCATATTTTGGAGTGTAGGTAAAGCCGCCGAGAATACGACGAAAAAAACGGGAAATAGTTCAATAACTCATCCCACTAATATAATGCAGGTATAGTATTTTTAAGAAAGTTTTGTATTGTGATATTGCAAATAACTTTGTAGAACATTGTAGATATTGTCCTTAAAATTAGAAACGAAATGTTTCGGTTTAAAATGTGTTTTTGGAGGTTAGTGCTTATAAAACGCTCTCTATCTCCAATTCGGTGAAACATACGGTTTATATATCTTCGGCAAAGTTGTCTGTATTGACTTTTTCTACAATTTTGCTCAAGACATCAATTCTCTATTTCAAAATCCTAAAAAAGTTGAATTTTTTCTCACTTTTAGGGGGATTGATCATAAAAATCATGCCGTCAAAATATGAAGCTTATCATATCTATCAACTTTGCCAAAGACACCATCGCTCCAGCACCACTATTTAGGGAGCTATCAGTTGAGAGCGGTAAAATAGACTTTTTGATCACTGTGCCATGGTTCAAGCCCATGTTCATTTTTTTTAAGTAAAGAGACGTGTCTTCAAAATAAACTGTTCAAATTGTTGTCCACGACAACGTTTTCTAGTGGGATATGTAAAGAGAAGTGAATAAGAGAAAACGGATTGAATATTTGTACTTCTGTAGGATATTGTGTTTAAGTATATTTATGTTAAGGACTCTTGACACTGCTATTGTAAAATTTATGTAACTAAGTCAAAATTACTGTAAACAGCCCTGAAATTAAAGCAATCTATTATTTACTATAGTTGAATGTAAATCTGGATGCATAACTACTAACTCAGGCATGTTATGTAGAGCCTGATGCGCTGTTGTAAAATCTGTAAAATTTCCAGGTTTGTGATTCCCAAATTGCCGCCACAAATTTTAAAATAAAGTGCACAATATTGCATTAGAGGTTACTTTGTCGAACAATTTCATTTTCTATTACAGAATTTATCACACCCGGTGTTCGCCAAAAAAAAATTATCATCTGTGATTCTCCAATAAACGAAATCTTCAAGCAAACCACGCAAACTTGTTCACACCTCTTTGAATTTTTGGTACTTTGAATTTTTGTTTGGAAATGTTCGTATTCGTGCACCAAGTAGCAAAGCTCAATCCACAAAAGAGACCATCAGTCAGTAGTAAATGAGCGGTTCCAGTGAGCAGACCAATTGAACCAACGCATCTGGCTTCCTCTTTTGCACCATACTAACACACGGAACTAGAAATACAACTATGTCGTTTGTCGTCCGTAAAATCATATCAAGCAGCAAATGTCCCCGGCCATTGGCTCCATATAGGTATGCCAGTGATTGCACAATTTTGTTATTGAAGTGATGATTTTATCTGTAAACAGTGGAATCTAGAAGAAAGTGTTGAATCTGGGTAAAAACGTGACAAGTGCAAATGCAACTTACCTCTACACGTCCACAGTAAACCGGTTGATGTATTTATCACTATCAAAACAAACAAAAGCCTAAGGCACACGAGCCGGTATTTGTGAAACATTTTCGTAAACCAAAAATAACATTTTATCTTATTCTAGCCAAGCTGTTGTCGCAGATCGTACCGTGTACTGTTCCGGCGTCATTGGAGTAGAGTTAAACGAACCGAAGCTCGTTCCTGGAGGTGCTTCAGCCCAAGCTGCCAAAGCACTGGAACATCTAGGAAATCTACTCGCCGATGCTGGCTCCGGCATTGATAAGGTAGTTAAGACAACCGTGCTGCTAGCTGATATGAACGATTACGCGGCAGTAAATGATGAGTATAAGCGAGGTATGACAATTTGTTTTGGTGTATGATTTTATCCAGGCTAATCAAAGGGGTTTCTTTTCAGTTTTTAGCAACAATTTTCCGGCGCGTACATGCTATGCAGTTTCAAAACTGCCCCTCAGCGCTGCTGTAGAGATCGAAGCCGTTGGAATCGTTGGAGATGTTAAGCATGAGACAAGCTGATTCGCAGGCGTCGATGATTTTGGATTCGGATGGTATCGATTAATACTGATTGTGCACATATCAGCACTGCAAATAAAATACTGCTTTTGTGTCGAAAACCTTGGATTGTTGGGTTTCGTGCTTATATTAAAGCATATTTTTATTTACAGAAGCGATTTCTTCATAGCATTTTTGTATTTTCCAAAGCGTAGACACCATTGCTACAACTGTTGCATAATTTCGACTTATAGTAGGCTGAATATAAACAAACCTCAAATTATTTACACACTGTCTCGAGATTCATACGAGTCCTCCCCAGCACTGTTAGACACTTTATTTTTTCTTTGTTCAAACAAATTTTCCAGAATATCCTCATCGCTTTCGCCGAACAAATCGAACGAATTTACTCGGTACGGGAGTTTGTGCAGAATACGCCTGAGCATTTTCCATTTTGCTTTTTGAACCTCGGGGGATGCTTCCTCCAGCACCTCGTTCAAGGCAGCATCCATATCGAAGTTACGTCCCGGCACAATAGTGTCTTCGTCGTCATCGTCTTCTTTTTCCTCCTCCTGTTCACCATCATCATCTTCATGAATGTCCAAATTACTCTCTGATTGCATTTTGCTTTTAAACTCACTCAGATCGAACTTTTTAAAGGAAGACGATGCTTGCTCCTCATCGCTGCCATCTTCGTCATCAGAGCCACGAGTGTATTGGAAGGATCGAAATCGCGTTAGCATTCTTAATTTAGGGAATAGCGGCATTCTTTTTAGAAGTTGCTCCACATCCTCAAAGCCTTTCAAGCTTCTTTCACTGGAATCGTCTTCATTATCGACTGTTTCAGGTTCCTCATCGGCAGTTGCATCGTCGCTCAAATTTTCCAAAGCCTCATTTCCTTCCGAATCGGTTCGGAAAACTGTTTCATCCTCTCTAATTTCATCAGAATTCAGTTGACTTTCGTTGCTTAAATTTTCCGCACTCCCTATCACTTTACCCTTCGATGGGGACTGATGATTGATACTTCCATCTTCATCAGTTTTCTCCTCGATGACGCTCAGTTCAATCGAATTAAGTTTGAACGTGAAATTCAGCCGTCGACGTTCCGCTTCGCTCAAATCGAAATCATCCTCTTCGTTCTCTATCGCATCCACAGAAACTGGAAGGAAAGCATTTAAGTATGAAAAACTATTTTCAATTTATTTCAAATTAGGCCACACCTTTCGTGTCGTTTCCTGTTGCCTCCGGAGAAAGGACACGCTCAAAGGCATCCATTGTAGTTTCCGGGTGTTGCTGCATCTGAGGGATAGCATCTTCTTCATCACCTTTGTTTTCGCCGTCGATACTAACAACAATATCATAGTTGTTGCTGCTTCCAACAACGGGGCTTCTTACAGGGGTCCTACAGGATGGAACGGCAATTTAGTAGTCAAACATTGGCCCATCGAGCAGGCGCAACACATGGAGAAGGGTAGAAGAAAATTCAATTAATCTGTTCATTATGCAATAGAGCAATTACTCAGTGGGTGGCCTCTGAAGGGTATGAATTGGTTGAGGTACGCTACTAGTTGTACTATCGACATGGATGAATATTGAAAAAAAAAATGTACACGGAGATCACATCCTAGTTAGTGTCTTTTGGATGCTGTGGATATTTTATTAGCATATAGTACAAGGTAAGGATTGTTCATTAAAGAAACTGGACACCTGTTTATCAATGGTTTAGGGTTAAAACTTAACGAAAAGTTGTGAATTTTTGCTTAGTGTGTAAAAACATTAGTGAAATATTTCGAACGATGTGTTGGATCAGCTTATCAACTCCCAGAATAACTCTGCACAAAAGGTTTTCCGAAACGATATCGTTTCGAGAATTGGCAAAAAACGTGAAGTGCACTAAATCTGCAGAGTTCAAGATTGTTAAGAAGTTTGTAGAAACGTGTTCTCTTGCTGATTTACCGAAATCTGGAATCAAAAAGGGGACATCGGACCAGAAAAAGGAGCTGGCAGTGGTACACACTCCGATTTTTTTTACAGAAATCTGTAAAATTTTACCGAATTCTCAACAGCTGAACGTTCGGTAATCCAATTTAACGGATTTCGGTTAAATTTCCGATAATTTTTATACACGAAATCCGATAATTTTTTTACATACAACTGCAAAATACTCGTCCAAAAGTCGAACCAGTGCATTTTGCTGGACGAAGAGACGTACGTCAAATTGGATATCAGTACACTTCCGGGGCCACAATTTTTCAACGCTCAGCAGAGGATAGTTGTGCCTGATGATGAGCGATACATCCGAACCTAAAAATTTAGGAAAAAGGTTTTAGTGTGGCAATGCTGTGGCTTGAAGAGTTCTTCATATTTCACAACGGGCACAATTAACGGTGAAAATAACAGAAAAGAATGCATCAAAAAACGGCTTCTACCCATCTACCAAAAGCATACGGATCCTCCATTGTTTTGGCCGGATCTGGCATCTGCTCACTACGCTTCTGATACGTTGGTGATGCTCAATAAGGAAAAAGTCGATTTTGTCGCAAAATGCCAAAATCCCCCAAACTGCCCTGAACTGCGTCCTATCGAAAGATAATGGGCAATAATTAAGTGGCATCTTAAGAAAGATGGAACAGAAGCAAGCTAATAAAAGCCTTACAGTCCGAGCGTTCTTCAGACATGAGAAATAAACATTTGAAGTCACGTGAATTATGTCATAGTTCTGTTTATTTTCATTTATGTAAAGCAAATATATGAATTTGTTCGAAAAAAAATTTCCTTTGAGAAACAGGTGTCCACTTTCTTTAATGAACAGCCCTTATGACGGCGGATCTTCTAGTGTTGTTTTCGGAAGGCATACAACGTGACTGTGGCATATGTGGAGTAAATTTTTTAACGTAGAACTAAGATTATCTTTTCTATACCGGGCATCATTTTAAAATTCTGAAAAACAAGTGCATAACGCAAAAGTGAATGATTTTTGAACGATTATAACCCTCGTTCGACTGACCAGAATGACTTCGTTCATACACTATTCAATCGGATTTTATTCTGCAGTTTTTGCCTTACCTGCTTTAAGAATAAGTAGTTTAATTATGTGCTAAAATATAACCTTCTTTTTCTCCCATACAAACCTCAATATGAACAGGTTGAAAATTTGATTTTCTCTATCAAGATCCTGAAAATGGTTCAAAATTGTCTTCTTCATTTCATTTCATAAAGTTTTATTCTTTTTAATACTATAATGTTTGATTTTATAAACGAGTTCGTTACTGTTAATGAATTTTGCTTCCTACTGCATTCGCGTAACCCTCTTATTTTCAGACTTGGTTTTTCAACTTTAATATATAACACAAGGGACGAAGCGAAATGATTTCAGTATATACAATAATACTTTCCGTTTAGGAATGCAGACAGATGCGCAAAGGACAAAATAAGGGAGAGTTGGGAGTTGGAATGGTTCAATAGCCGACACCTTCCCCTAAAAAGACTTAAAGATTCAACAGTTCGCTGTTCCGATAATAGAAACCCAACAGATCCTTTCCGTAAAATCCGTACCCTTTCCAGACTCCGAATTAGCCATACTCGTCTCACCCATAGTTATATAATCACTAAAGATGAACTTCCCAATTGCACCACTTGTACTGAACCGCTTTCTGTCCCTCACCTCCTAACTGATTGTAGAGCCTTAAGGTCTGAGAGATTGACTTATAATATTGACCATGCCTTGGAAGTAGTTTTATCACCGCCTTGTGAGCACCAGCTTTTGTAGTTCCTGAAAGCTACAAATTTTTATGATGAAATCCAATCTACCGTAACCGCCGCGGTTAAAGTCCCGTCAAAAACAAAAAGCTCTCAGTTTGCCCGTCTTTGCCATCCCTTAGTCGCCATGATCCACCCTGTTATGACAAGTAGTACAAAGCAAGGCCACTTAAATCCTCAAGGATAGGAAACGCATTCCGTGACAACTAGAATGCCAGAATTATCCCACATATCTTTCAGTCGGCCTTACGCAGCAACTAGGAGTTGAACAAACAACTATTATGAGCGAATGTCCTGCTACATAAGAAAACAGGGAAGAGATGATAATTTAGAGAAATTTCATGAATTTCGATACCCATATTGCCAGGGTTTCCTTCTAAATATGTTCATGGCCACACTAGACCCCACGGGAACCTGTTACAGAAAGGCCGTTCGAGGAACAAGTCGGCATATAGCCCACAATAGAATAGAAATAGTTTCTAGGAATTATTCCAAATATTTTGACATCCACTCCAGGAAATTCAATAGTTGTTCCGAAATTGTGTCTCCATACCGGAACACAGCCCCGGAAACCCGTATTTATAGGAACCAGATGAACTCAAATGGTCATCGCTGATAATGTCTCTAAAGCGAATGAATTTTTGAATCTAATGGTGCCAAAAAAATTTAAATCGGTCAATAATAGCCAGAGTTATAATCATTTGAATTTGGTGGGTACCCTGTCGATCACTTAAGGGGTAAATAAAATCGAAGTCCCCACTTCGGCCCCCCCTTGCTACTATACGAAATGTTTTTATGCAAAATGTTGCCTTTAAACTTTTATTAAGATGTCACTGAATTTCAGCTTCCTGTTTCAAAATAAACTATGAAATTTCGTAATGTAAAACATAAAAAGATACCCGGGTACCTTGTCGATCACATGAGGGTTAACCGTCATTTGCAATTGTCAAGCAGTAATCTGTAAATTAACTCAAGGGCCTCACGAGTTTTTGACAATCAATTCGAAAGCTGTCAAATGTTGCAATAAGCGAATGCCATTCGCTCATTGCAATGTAAACATGTTGCAATGGACGAATGGTCACTGGAATCCGGAAAAGCCACCGTATGTAACTGGGATTAACAAGTCGATAAAAAAAAAAAAAAATCTGGTCTGAGTCGATGTATTTGGTTTGTCGACTTGTCAATCCCAGTTACATTTACTCAAATTTTAGTGACTCCACGTTTGACGAAAGTGAGTCAAAAATGACTCAAAATTGAGTTAAAATGGCTGGCCGTGTTCAGGAAGTATCTGTACAGATTCAGACACGTCTCTTCTTTATTTCGATTGCTCAGACGTTGAAGAGACACAAGAGTACGAGGACAATTTTGGAATCCCAAATATTTGTATCGTTCGACGGCACAAAATTCATGGTTTTGAATACTGATATCCAAAAACATCATGTCATAAACAAACCAGAGGATTTGGTCACACCCGGATACTCTAGAACCGGTTCCGGATGTGGCCCAAAGAGGACAATTTTGGAACCCCAAGTATTTGTACCGTTCGACGGCTCAAAATTCATGGTTTTGAATACTGATATCCAAAAACATCATGCCATAAACCAATCAGAGGATGTGGCCACACCCGGATACTCTGGAACCAGTTCCGGTAGGGCCCAAAGAGGACAATTTTGGAACCCCAAGTATTTGTACCGATCAACGGCTCAAAATTCATGGTTTTGAATACTGATATCCAAAAACATCATAACATAGACCAATCAGGACATTTGGTGACATCCGGAACCGATTTCGGTTGGGCCCAATGATTCATCATAAGAATCCGAAGAATTTTCGATTGCAGTTGTAGTTCTTACTACCAAGAGGACATCCTTACGACCATTTTGGTTTAGCCACCGAGCAGTTTTAGCCAACACGCAGACGGTAAGAATATGCTCATGCGGAAGTTGGCCACACTCCGCCCTAACAGCAGAGGTAGGACTGGCAATGAAGACACCAGAAGCTAAACGGAAGCATTATTGTATAAACTGAAATAATTTCGCTTCGTCCCCTGTGTTATATAGGTGTCATCTTTTTTCAGTATTGGTTTATTTCAGCTGGGTAATTTTAACAGTGGAATTGATTATACCCGTTTTGAGTGCATTCTTTTGACAGCTTATCGCTAAAGATACAAAAGCGATTCCATTTGTTTACATTTATCAGCTACCATGGAAGCCATACGGGAGCAAGTTTTAAAATTCCATTTGCAAAAGCTTAGACCGTTTCAGATATTCAATAGCCTTCAGCAGTTTGGAGTAAGTAAGCGTTTTGTTTTTCGTACCTTGAAACGGTTCAAGGAAACTGGAAATGTCCATATTCAACACAAAGGAGGTGCCAGACAAACTGCCAGAACGAAGAAAAAATTCACATGTGTGAGAGAGCGAATAAGACGTAATCCGGCCGTATCTGGTCGTAAATTGAGCAAACAATTTCAAATATCCCCTGCGTCAATGAACAGGCTCCTCAGATATGAACTGAAATGCAAGCCGTACAAAACACAACGGGTTTAAGGGTTGACGGAGGGTCAAAAGCAAGCCAGGGTCCAAAGAAATCTACTGGTTCGGTCCGGTGACTGAGAGATTTTATTGTCGGATGAAAAGCTCTTCCTCCTTCAGGACAGTCATAATCAACAAAATGATCGTGTGTATAGCAAAAGTCTTGTCAATTTTCCAAGAGATCAACTAGCTGTAGAGCGCTATCAGAATGTATCGAAAATCATGGTATGGGGCGCCGTTTCAGGAAAAGAAAAATCTCCTCATCTTTTTATAGAACCTAACGTAAAAATCAACACTGAACATTGCATCGAGCAGGTTTTGAAGAATCATCTGCTTCCTCATGCTTCAACGCTGTATGGGAATACACCATATTGTACAGGACTCAGCTCCAGCTCACAAGGCAAATAAGACACAAGCGTGGTGCGCCGAAAATTTGCCCGATTTCATCACAAGCGAAGAATGGCCTGCATCTTCACCGGACCTCAGCCCACTTGACTACTTTGTTTGGGGTTATATGCTTCAACATATAGGCCCTACGAAAGGTTTTACTTTAGATCGATTCAAGAAACATTTGGTTGATATTTGGGACTAAATTCCTCAGAAATTCATGCATGCCAGCTGCGATAGGTTTACAAAGCGTTTGCGCAAAGTTATCAAGGAAAAGGGTGAGAGATTCGAATTGAATTGATATGGTTTATTTCTATAACATGTATCTTTCAAATGAGAAAAAAATTCCATTAATTTTTTTATTTGTTTTGCTATAACCCCATATTGTTTTAGTGGCACCTATTGTGAGACACCCTGTAGTTCTTTGACGTATATATAATAATTGAAGAAAGTTTACGGACCATTCTGTAGATCAGTAAAGCAAAAGCGTATTTTTTTTTATTGAATATCAAAATTAGGATTTGGTGTGTGGGACTGCCTCCTCCCTCTTGCAACATATCGCAGAACGAGAGCAGGTTCTCCGTCAATCTAGGGCTCGATTCTAATGAAGTGAGTGTGAATTTGCTTTTGGAAGGAGATTAGCTTCGCTACATTCACAGTTTTCGCGTAAGTGCCTCTGCTTACGGGCCTGATCAAACGGCTCTTCATACAGGAGCTTGATGATCACAAACAACAATAGAATCCGGATCAAATTGTTTTTCAGATTATTTCACTGCTATGGAAAGTTACCTTGCCACAAGGGGGTGACCCCGGCGTAATGGTTAACATCCATCCCTCTCACGCCTAAGTCACGAGTTCAAAACTCACCCCCGGATAAGTTACGAAAAACACCCAAAGACGGGAGATGAACCAGCCCGAGGCTGAAAATCTCGATAATACAGAAACCAACAATACCTTGCTAAAATAGATGGTAGTATTACATCATCATCATCATCAAAAACTGTTTTAAATTACCCTAGGATTAATTAATATAGGACAATCAAATCTTTCATTTATTGTCAACAAGTATTGTCCTCAATATTTCTGATGGAAATTTCCTTGGTTATTTACTCAGCTACAACTAAGACTATGTTTGGAAAATGAAGACATTGAGGTTCCTATTAATCATACTATCGTACTATCAGAAATTAATTTACGTCTAGGAACGTAAAAGAGATTTCACGTGAAATTAAGTATCCCGAAACATAAACAAACGCAACTCTACGAATGTATGTTTGATTGAATTGGTTTTCACGTCTCTTTTGATTGATTCTTTTGTCCTAAAGGCCGCTCCCATGTGTTGTTCTTTGTGCACCGAAATTTACATGACTTTTGGTAGTGTTTAGTTGTTTGGTTGTACCTTTTAACCTATGGCCTTGAAAGACCTGTCCAATTTGTCTTTTGTCTTAAATTTTTGTCTTGCCAAACTCAGCCACTCCTCGTGAAATGATGTATGTAGGGGGATTAACCCAATCTAGGCAAGCTTATCAGAGTCCACCCTTTTATGAGTATTTTGGAAGCGTCGTGCACATATCTGCAGTTTTTGTTTGCTTACATTCATTTGCTCTATAAACCAACTGTAACTGCTGTAACTGCTTGAAATTATTTACATAAAGTGACAAATTTCAGTAGGTCGATTTAAACAATTTGAAAGGTAATCAAATTAAACCTAAATTACCAAGTAATCATATGAACACATTGAATGTAGTGCTTTAATAGAAGAATATTTCGAGTTAGAGGCAGATATGCAAATTCACGCGACACTCACACGAGACATAAGCATATCAATTAACAAATGTTAACCAGAAACAATTATCACTTGTGTTACAGAGAAAACCACGCAAATGATACTCACATTGTGACTGTCGTTGCCTACAATCAAAACGCGATTCTCACTATGGAGTATCAAAAACACAACCGAAAAGCATTATGGTTTCCCTAGAACGGTTATGACAAAAAGTGAAACAATAATAACGAATCCTTCGCCTTTCGAATCTAACTCAGTTGTCGCGTCAGTCAAAAATAAAGCAAGCAACATGCGAGGCTACCTTTGGGACTCAAGCACTACTACACTCGTAGAGGCAAATGAACCAGCAACATCTGCCAAACAAGCGCATTTGACATTCGTCATGGTGTCCTGAATGTCATGGTGACCTGACTGATAATAAGTTACTTTTTAAGACTCTCATCAATTCGAGCGAAGATCGTGGATACCGAATCGTAAAGCTTTCTGATAGAATGAATTCAGGCGTATTTACCATCAGTCATTTATTGATCTTGATTTTCTTAGATTGCACTTCTGATTAGAGGTTTGAAAATCGGTTGCCGAGAATAGTCAACATTGGCGAAATCAACATTTCGCCTATATATATCTATTGGGATGCACTTGTGATTTTTCGAAAGATAGAGTTATTTTTCAGCACCGCCGATTTTCTCGGCGGTGTTTTTGTAGATCTGTATTAGGTTCGCAATGAATTTGTCAGTTTGATTTAATCAGTCTTTTTTTCATTTTTTTTTATGGAACATTATCTACATTATTACCTTGACCAGGTTGATATGAGTTATTTATAAAATGAAGACAATCCAAAAATAACTGGTCATCAAAATTTACTTATTGTAACTTATTTGATAAAGTGAGCTACTGGAAAACGACTGTGCATGGATGTGATTTCTCCTCGGAATGATTATTTGTACAGTTGAAATACAACATTCAGAGACGGTTTATTTTAAATTACTTCATATCTATATACAAAATATTGCATGACCTTCATATCAACAGTTGCCAGGACACTTGGCGAGATGAAATTAATATGTTTCAACCCTGATCTTTAACCAAATATAATATTAGCTCTGAAATAAAGGAACAAAACTTTTAATACTTCATTTTGTATGTACACCTAACTGCTTGGGCAATCTGCTGGACTCAGTGATTTAAAAATATTTATTGCTACCAAAGATAAGTACCTACTATTAAAATTTGTACAAAAATTACTGCATTTCTGATGTCGTGGCGTTAAAGTTGCAATCCGCTACCAGATGATGAAGGAATAGGGAGAAATAGGGGTTTGTGGTTGTGCGTGCGATGCATGAGATTGCATCAATGTCGTACTCACGCTTCTCGCTTGCTTTCGTCATGGGCTTGTTGCGGCTGCTGTTCGACGGCGGTCGCAGTGGAATCGACGGTTTCGGACTCGGTAGCAGCCCCATCCGACAAAGACATTAGGCTGTTCATCGTGGCCTCTGGCGTGGGAGGACATTTGGGATCGTTGTCCAATATCCGTTCGATTTCCGGTTCTGGTGAAGAGGTTTTTAAGCTATCAATTGAGTGAGTCGGGGTGCTGGTGGGGGTGTGATTACCTTCTAAATTAAGTATTTCGATCGTGCCTTCTGCGGTGGATGTGATGCGGGTTGTTATATCGTTACCATGATCCTCAATGCCCGTTTCGGCATCCCGAATAAGGTCTTCCGTTTCCTTGATAATGTCGTCTGCCATTTTCTCCGTGTCATCACCGAAGCTATGAGCTTTTTTCAGTAGATTGTTCTTGATGTTTTCAAGGCTCTCGTCAACACTGGATTGCTTTGAGTCCTTCAAGGGTATGATTTGATAATCCGAGCTGTCCTGTGTATGACCGTTCATTTGCGGAAGATTATTTTCGTTTTTGAGGTCGCTGCTGTCTTTACTTGCTGTTTTACCACCCAACACTCCTTCGATTTCGCTGGTCACATTTTTCATCGCATCCTTAACGTGTTCTCCAACGTCTGAAATAGAGAGACAAAAAAAAAACGTTTCAATATTTTGTGTACCTTAATTTTCAATGCACATTACGGGGTGCATTGCCGTGCGCTTAAATGACTTCAAACGAGACCCCACCACTGCAATTGGAATCGACATTCACCCACTGAAAGCAATTGAGTGCAAACGTTTTCAACCGAAAACCGACGACCAGACAGGAAGTCATAAATAACCCACATGTCTCGCCATTTCCCAGAGGTAGCAGCAGTTTTCATCGAGTTACGCGTTTTTCCCTTCTCCATAGATTGGGGCAACACTTTTCTCCATCACGAGTATCCACAGGGCATCGTATATCATTGCATTCTCTGTTGGCCGAAATCAACAACGTAAATTACATTAATTAACATTCAAGTGTATTTTTTCTCCTTCATGCCAGCTCGATGCTTGCTTTCAGGATGAATCATGTGCCATACATTTAAGCTTCCCTTTTTCCACGTGTCTACCCTTTAGCAAGCAAAACACATACACACAAAAAACCATTCCTTTTTCATTCAACCCAACTTGGGTTTGTTTTTACCGCGAGGCAAGTGAAAAGCGACGCGGAATATCTAGGTCAGTTCCTACACGCGAATGTTGCATTATTCCACGAGCCGGGAAATGTTTTTCTCGTTTGTCAGACCAAAACAGCAGTTCAGGTTTGTTTTGATGGTTGCTTGCCGTGAAACCCCTAGAAAAAAAAACTTTCTCTCACTAATTATGGGCACTGTGAACGGCAAATCATCATCAGAATAGACCAGCGATGTACATGTTTATCTGGGTGATTTGAAATAAGGCTTGTTCATTTCAATGTGGTATCACTTTTCAGGATATTGATGTTTATGTTTATTTTCTAATGCAGATAAAGTGCATTCGATTTACTGTAAATAATGGTTGTTTGTGTGGTGGATAATGTCGATTGAATTTCACTCTACATTATTGATTCTAAAGAGTGTCCACGGTATAATTGCATCACTTTGAATTACTCGCCAAAAAAAAATCGCGTTATTTTGAAAATCGTCGTAAGAAAACCGCGTTATTTCAAAAATCTTCGTAAAAAAAACCGCGTTTTTTAAAAGATCGTCGTAAAAAAAGACCGCGTTATTTCGAAAATCGTCGTAAAAAAACCAAGTTATTTCAAAAATCGTCGTAAAAAAAACCCGTCTTATATAGAAAAACATTGTAATATCTAAGAACTGTGAAGGTTCATATGCATTGTTTCAACGCATATTGCATTGTTAAAAGACAAAAATCGCGGTTATCATTAATTTATAGCTAAAACAGGATGAAAATTATCCGTTTTTATCAGCATTTATGTATTTGCAGATCGACATTCAGAACAGAAATTGTCTAGCCTGCTAGAACGATCCTAGAAGCATTTCACGTTGCAAAAGTTTTTTTGTGTATCCCGTATCCAAAGCAAATCTCGAACGCTTGCTCCAAACACAGGTGAAACTGGTTTTTCGCCGTTTTTTCATCGACAAATGGAAGGTTATTTGCTCACAAATATATTCAAAGGACTACAGACATACAGAATCATCAAGATAGAGAGAATATCGAGATAAAGAGACTCTCATATATACCAGAGACTATGTTATTAAGAGACGCGCGGAGAGAATGAAAGCTATTTTGGTTACACGGCCAATTGAGATATTTTGTCTGTAGGTTTGGCAACCCCAAATTTTGTGTTTACCTCGAGTGACTTTCACATGTAGCGTGAATTTTGTCTGCTGCAGTGTAACGATAAACGATTCCATTATTGTCAATAACAGTCGTGTGCATTTAATTTCAGAACTTTTTTCTATGTGACTAATTCTCCTTTCCACACACAACTAAAAATAATTACTACTGAGTTGAGAAAAATATAATAACAAAACCAAATCTCTAGAGAACTCATTATTGTGCAGGGACTGTATATTTAGCGTTAAATTTTTAATTTATTTAGTGACTAATTTATAAGCAGCTGCGGAAAATCTACAGAACTGTAGAATCAGTTTTATTGATTGACCGACAAAACCTCAAAACGCTTTAATCTGTTGATCACTTACATAATTGTTCCGAATCTTCCGCCGGGATACCATTCCGGTCCATGTTCCGGTCAAAACTGTGGATTCATTCTAATTAGAATTCAATTAATGGTTTTGTAAAAACTGCCTAACTATTGAACCAGTTTTAAGAACTGAAAGCTCTCACGATAAAAAAGAAAACGTCTAAGAAGAAGCCATATGGAGGAGGTGGACCGGTTCTCGGTTTCAATCGCGTTTGCTCAGCCAATTCAAAATTGAATTTTGGATAATATTTTATTCAGGTGTGCATCCAAAATAAGAAAGCAAGATTGTAATATTGATGAGTGCGAGCTTTTTAGTGGAATGGCGGAGATTAGTATCTTCCATTGAATTCCAACTACTTTTTTGTTATCTTGACAAATACGTATTTCGTGTACAATGTGCAGACCTCTTCACCCAAGTAACAATTTTAGTTTTATTCTAGCCGTATAGCATTCCTCCCGGCTTTGTTGATATAACTACATTCAAAACTGTTTAATTAACGGTTGTGGAAACAAGTTAATAAAACCATTATAAGACCATAAAGATTTTGAATATATTCTAGTGATAGATACTATGACCACTTGAGAACCTTCATAAAACCTTTTGGCTGCCATGAAAACCTGCATGCGGTCAAATGGCCACAGCTATCAAACTTCACTGTGGTTGGTTTTTGTTGTTCTGCTTTGTTCGATTCTCTGCTCTTCTGATTCATTTAGCAGTAAATAATATCGAAGAAAAAAGGTCAAGTGTTGCGGGAAATTTTGTTCGATAGCAAAATATCCACAGCAAATTGAGTTTTTTACAGCGTATCATGCCCCAAATCATGTGCATATTTAATTTTGTAGTAAATATTGGCACGATAAGAGCCGAAAATTAATGCGCCTCGGAAATTATCCCACACACACAAACAAAAAATAAATATATACAAAAATAAACAAAAAATTATTATAAATTAAATAATAAAAAAACAAAAAAAAAAAAAAAAAAAAATTTTTTCTCACCACCATTTTTATATAATATATTTAATTTCTTCATATTTTTTCCTATTTAATTTATTTTTTAATTAAAAAGAAAAAAAAAAAACAAAACTCCCGCCAAATCAAATTATTTCCCCAAAACAATTTAAAAATATTTGGTTTTTTGGTTGCTTCCCTAACCCAATTTTCCTTTTAACCATTTATGACAAAAATGGTTTTAAAAGGGTTTTTCAACTGACCATAATAAGATAATACGAATGAGTCCTAAAACGGCATTTCAAAACAGCATATTAAAGGGTGTCCACGATGAAATTGCCACACTATGAAATTGCTCTAACTTTTTAACCGTTGGGTAGAATTTAATGAAAATTTGGGTGGATTTAGTTCATAGTGCATTATTTACATCCTGCAAGTTTTAAAGTCCTGTAATCAAAACTCGCGGAAATGGAGTCGAAAGAACAGCTCATGCGTGATAAAATCTTGCGCATTCATCACGAGAACAAGGATCTCTCGCATCGTTCCATCGCTAAAACGTTAGGAATCGCGAATTCCACGGTGTCGCGAGTGATTAAGCGGTTCAAGTAACGGTTGACCACCGATCGGAAGCCCAGAAGTGAAGGAAAAAGTATTCCGTACAACACCAAAAATCACAACCGCGTAGTTGGGGCCTTCAACCGAAATCCGAACGCCTCCGTTCGGGATGTGGCTAAGAAGCTGCACCTAAGCCGAAGTTTTGTCCAGAAGGCCAAAACTAAGGCTGGGTTTCGAACGTTCAAGGTACAAAAGGCCCCTAATCGCGACGAGAAGCAGAACAAGTCCGCCAAAACCCGTGCCAGGAAGTTGTACCTCAACATGCTGACGAAAGTTGAATGCTGCATCATGGAACATGAAACATATGTGAAGACCGACTTCAAACAGATCCCCGGCAACCTGTTTTTCACGGCCAAGGATAATTTCAGCGTTCCGGAGCATGTCCGCACTCAGAAGATGTCCAAATTTGCGAAGAAATTCCTGGTTTGGCAAGCTATCTGCACGTGCGGGAAGCGGAGTGCACCTTTCGTGACCCAGGACACGATGAACGGGCAGGTGTACATAAAAGAGTGCCTCCAGAAGCGGCTGCTTCCTCTCCTAAAGGCCCACAACGTCCCAACAATCTTCTGGCCGGATTTGGCCTCATGCCACTACTCCAAGGACGTGCTGAAGTGGTATGCGGACAATAAGGTCAATTTCGTGCCGAAAATGTTCAACCCTCCCAACACTCCGGAGCTCCGCCCCATCGAGAAGTACTGGGCGATTATGAAGGGGGTAGTGAAGACAGTCGAGGAACTGAAGAAAGTATGGGTTTACATGCAAAAAACGGTTGATTCACAGGTTGTGCAGAATCTTATGGCCGGGGTTAAGGCCAACGTGCGGGCATTTGAGTATGGACTGTAAATAAAATACGAGTAAAATGGTAAAATGAAGTTTAATAGTTATTTCTCAATCCCTGAAAATTTGATGGCAATTGGATGAAAACTCGAATTTTGCGAATCAATTTTGTGTGTGGCAATTTCATCGTGGACACCCTTTACAAAACTCACAATAGAGCAAAGGGAAGTAGTAAAAAAAAAAAGAAAGAAGAACGAGGTTTTCTAAGCGTGTTGGGTCCCCTCTGCCCGCCCCCATACCAAACCTAATGGCCGCTCTTGCCGCCCCCGCTGCACACCATGGGGTTTTGGTAGCCCGTTAAAACAATTATAAAAAAAATTTGGGTTTTGGATTTGTTGTTGGGCCGTTGGGGCCGTGTGGTCCGCCCAACATTAGTACCGCCCCAAAGGGGTCTGCACATTGTACCGGTAGTCGCCATTCTGGTTTCCAAAATGGCGTCAGACATCGATTTCCGGTCTCTACACGGCGTCTTCGTTCCGAGAATATCCATATTGTAGACTATTTGATAATTTTTCACTAACCGGAAGTCGCCATCTTGGATTCCAAAATGGCGTCGTACATCGATTTCCGACCTTTACACGTCGTTCTTTCCGAAAAACCCATATTGTAGAATGTTTGGCAGCTTTTCACAAACCGGGAGTCGCCATCGTGGTTTCCAAAATGGCGTCGGACATCTATTTCCGGTCTCTACACGTTGTCTTCGTTCCGAGAATATCCATATTGTAGACTATTTGATAATTTTTCACAAACCGGAAGTCGCCATCTGGGATTCCAAAATGGCGTCGCACATCGATTTCCGACCTTTACACGTCGTCCCTTCCGAAATACCCTATTGTAGAATGTTTGACAAATTTTCATAAACAGTAAGTCGCCATCTTAGATTCCCAAATGGCGTTGGACATCGATTTTGGCCGCTACACGTTGTTTCCGTTCCAAAAATACCCATAGTGTAGGATATTCGGCGGCTTTTCACAAACCAGAAGTCGCTATCTTGCTTTTCACAATGGTGTTGGACGTTGCATAATATGTGAACAGTTCCTCCACAGCACACCATTGAAGGCGTAGGTTAACTGAACACCGAGGAAACTAATCTTCTTCATGACACACCAAGGGTCCAATAATGTTTTTCGCGTTTTTTGACTTTTTCATTTTATGTACATCCTCAGAAAACACTTAGGCTTTTTTGGCTCTTTAACCGCGTTATTTCAAAAATCGCCGTAAAAAAACCGCGTTGTTTCGAAAATCGTCGTAAAAAACCGCGTTGTTTCAAAAATAGTCGTAAAAAAAACCGTGTAAAAACAAACCGTGTAAAAAAAGACTTGAGAGACTAAACATATATAAAGTTTCGTCAGCTTTTTCTGTGCAGTGGCCTTTTTTTTCCCTTCGGTCTAGAAAGCGGTATGGGCGCGTTCTGCTGACTTGGTCGCGGCAAATTTCATCTGCGAATAGGCTGCCACATCTACGCTCAAATATGCCTGAACCACATGGATAGCTTGTAATGATCACTTGAAGATGCGATGGGGGATCATTGCCCTAATACGTTTCTTGTCTTCTGTAACTAAACTTGCTGGAATTGAGTTAACGCATGTGAACACATCGGAGATGATCTGTCATATGCATTTGTTGAACCATTCTGAACGGCCGTTGTGAGAATATCACCATGAAAATCTCACATGCACGTAGCGTGTTGCCAATTACTAATGACTTCTCTCCTATCTCCAGTTCTCTTCCCTATCCCATGACCGCGAGCAATACAATATGACACACCGTGACGACAACCTGGACCGTACATCACAAGGAAATAGGAGCAATAGGTAAAGAAATAGAAATTGATATATGATAGGTTTATACATACAACCCTAACCAATTTTGCTTTCAGCCAAATTATCTAACATAAGGTATGTTTAAATGACCACAACAAAATATACTAAATATTAAATAAAAATAAAAAAGGGGGGGAGGGGACAACCCACCACCCAACCAAAAAAAATTAATTAGAGAGGAGGGGAGCGCCCCCCCCCCCCTGTTAACAATTCCTGGAACCAGCGCGGGCCCTTTGCCCCCATCTATTGGGTTTATTCTGTCAATCGAGGGCTCGATTCTAGTGTTGTGAGTGTTACCTTGCTTTTGAAAGGAGATTATTAGCATAGCATAGAACATTTGCACAAAGCGTGGGGGGAGTCACCGAGATAAGCCTATCCACTTCCACTTAACATTTCGCCAAAAATGATGAGTGTCGTAGACCCGCCTCTCTCTGTGCACCTGGCCACGTCCTTCCAACTGTTTGAAAAATTGATAATTGTCTTGACATCTATTGCCGAAAGTGCTGGGAACCCAAAGAACCTTCATAGACGTTCAAGAGATACAAAGTTGGCGTGTTTCAAAATTTTATTTGTGGAATGGTTATATATGTTCAATATAGAACAATGGTTATTAATAAAATAATATGATGAAATAATTAAAAAATAATAATGATAGGCATATCAAAATTATATGTAGCTTGATGCCTCTTTACAGCTCAATCATTGGCAGATAAATGTAACTCTGAAATGTGAAGGTCATTTCACAATTAAATGAAGTATAAAGATCCATAAAACATTTGATTATATAAGAAACAATACAAAATATGACATATGGATGTATCATCATTAAAATTGAAGAACATTTATCAACATAAATTAAGTAATACCCAATGAAGTAAATAAATAGAAAAACACTTTAAGATACAATGCATAAAAATATCTAAACAATCCAGAGTCACCTTTCTTGTAACCTTGAAGCAGATTAAAAATTTCATTATTATTATTTATTTTTCAATAATAATGTTAATATGATTCTTATAATATACAATGATGATATGATGAAATACAAACGATGTGATAATGAAATACTAAATAATATACATATAATAATAGAATGCAGCAATTTGCCTCTTCTGCTGCAGTGTTAGATGATTGTTACTCTGAAAAGGCAAAAATTTCTAATATCTGTTATTGATTTTTGGATGAAAACATTTTTTTATATCAAGCCCATTCTCTCATTATATCAAGAAAAAAAATTGTACACCTGCCCTTCAAAACAACAAAAACGTAAAAAACCTTCCTACCGTTTCAAATGAATAACGTGGGTTAGGTGGGCTAAAACGTACAAAGATGCATAAATGAGAAGCTGTAAATTGCATAAAAAATATTGTGAAGGGATGTAATAATATAAAATGATAGTAACAATTTTATTTGTAATGTCTACATGGCTGCAGATTGTGGTCCTGCTGAAATAGTAGACGAACTTGCGTATCCATTTTGTACCTGAAAGGTGAAACAATGTATCATAGCCATGAGGGGAAAAAATAATTTAAAATTATTATCCAATACTTAGGAATTCCATGGATGATCTGAAATTATAAAGTATATCTAAAATTTCGATGTGCTGCTCCGTTCATCGCAAAAATCAATAATAGTGAATATCAAAGATACAACCGTAGTTTTAAATAATGAAATGAACTATTTGAGTCTCATATATAGCTACGGTAATAGTACAAAAAAGTGTGAAGATAAATACAGCGTAAAAACTAATTAATGTGATACAACCATAATGGAACTGACTCTTAGCTTCGGGTCTTTCCAAAGAATCCCTTGCGGCACGTCAAGCCGGCCAGTTCAGCGCAAGGGACCTTGCTTTTGGAAGGAGATTCTTTTCCCTATATTCGCGAGTTTTGTGCAAGTGTTTCTGCTTACGGGCCCGCCTAAACATTTTTGGCTCTTTATGCAGGAGCTTCATGATCAAAAACAACAATAGAATCCTGATCAAATAGTTTTTCAGATTATTCCACTGCTATGGAAAGTTACCTTGCTACAATAGATGGTAGTACTACATCATCATCATCACCAGACAAGCGGAGCATACGTTAGTTTTGAACGAATTATCGATGTATTAGTCCGCATTATCATGTTTCTGCCAAATTTTTTGAGCATATCCAGAAAGCACTGGTTGCATTTCCGATTACACACTCAACATGAGCATTCCAGTTCAGTTTGACATCCAGTATCACTCCCAGGTATTTAACTTGTTCACAAAGATGAATTTCTAATCCCCTTAGCGGAAACACTTTTAGATCCAACTTCATTTTCCTGGTTAAAGGAACAATTACTTATTTTGATGGATTAAAGCTAAGGCCCTTCTGAATACACCGAGACTGGGTAAATTTTAAGGCCCGTTGCATTCTTTCTGAAATGATATTGTCAAACGTCCCCCCACTACGATGACTATATGCAAAGCCTACAACCTCGAAACCTTTTTCCTCTAAACTTCTTAGAAGATCGTGTACAACCAAGGACCTCATTAGTGGTGAGAGAGCTCCTCCTTGTGGACAATCTTTCGTTGCCCGTACTGTAATACACGAACTCCCCAGCTCTGAAGTGATTTCTCTTTTAGCAAGCATTGTGTGAACCAATCAATTATGCTCATGTCAAAGTTCCTTTTCTTCATGGTACGAGCCATAGACGAATAGGAAGCATTGTCCAAAGCTCCTTCAATATATAAGATAGAACAAAGTGCTATTTATTTTACCAATAGAGCTTTATCTACCTTGAAAACCACAGTTTGAAGAGCCGTAACTGTTGACTTACTTGACAGGCAAGCAAAGCGAAACTCAGATAGTGGATGCATGTTCATGTAATTTGAAATGATATTATCATTCAACACTTTTCCCATAGTCTTCAACAGAACTGATGAAAGACTAATGGGCCTGTATGAAATAGGGAGCGCCTTATCTCGCTTTCCTATTTTAGGGTGGAAAGATTACCTTTCACTAATGTCCATGAAGATGGAATATGGTTGAATCTCTAACTTGCCTTAAAAATATCAATTCATGGCGAGATCAACACTGCTTCGCAGTTTTGAAACATTGTTGGAAATATTCCGCAGGACAACTTTTTAAGGCTGATAAGATCTCAACGCAATTTCAACCCTTTGTTGAAGAATTTATAAGCCAAGTCTTTTGCGGCGTTTTCTGTTTCAACAAACATTTGGGGTGTCCTTTTCAGCTTTCCGTAATTATTAGGTGTATTTTTAGAAAATGTCTTTTTTTTTGTTGCAAATTTGATGCTTTATTGTGAAAAAATGGTTATACATTTATTGTTCAAAGTATTGGCCATCGCTAGCTATAACTTTTTCCCATCTTTGTGGTAGTTGACGGATACCCTCTCGGAAAAATGATGCTGGTTTGGCGGCTATCCACGAATCGATCCATTTTTTGACTTCGTCATAATTACGGAAGTGCTGGTCAGCCAGGCCATGTTGCATCGATCGGAAGAGATGGTAATCGGATGGCGCAATGTCCGGACTATATGGCGGGTGGGGTAGGACATCCCACTTGAGCGTTTCCAAGTATGTTTTCACCGGCTGTGCAACATGTGGCCGAGCATTGTCATGTTGCAAAATGACTTTGTTGTGTTTTTTAGCGTATTGCGGCCGATTTTCACGCAATGCACGGCTCAAACGCATCAGTTGTCGCCGGTAGACTTCGCCCGTGATGGTTTCTTTTGGTTGCAACAGCTCATAGTAGACCACACCCAGCTGGTCCCACCAAATACACAGCATGATTTTCTGGCCATGAATATTGGGATTGGCCGTCGATGTTGTGGCATGACCGGGGTATCCATACGTTACCTTACGTTTTGGATTGTCGTAATGGATCCACTTTTCGTCACCAGTCACAATTCGATCCAAAAAACCCTTCCGTATGTGCCGTTTAAGCAGCTCTTCGCATGTGAAAAAACGGCGCTCAACGTCTCTCGGCCGCAATTCGTATGGCACCCAATGACCGACCTTTCGAATCATTCCCAATGCTTTCAAACGCTTACTAATGGCTGGTTGGTTAACTCTCAATGCTGCTGCAAGTTCTTTTTGCGTTTGTGAGGGGTCTTGGTCGAGCAAAGTTTCCAATTCGACGTCTTCAAACTTTTTGACCGGGCCGGAGCGTTCCTTGTCTTCAGTGACAAAATCACCACTTTTAAAGCGTGCAAACCAACGTTGACACATTCGAACGTCGATTTTGTAGTCCGGGTATGTTTCGGAGAGCAATTCACATGCTTGAGATGCATTTTTCTTCGAATTAAACAGGAAAATTAAAACTTCCCGCAAATGCTGCTTTGATGGCTCGAATTTCGACATTTTTCGGCTTCACAAAAACTTGTTTACTTTCACTAATGATGCGTAACTTACACTGAAATAACTAGAGAATAGAATGAAGTTTCGGATGTGATAGCTGTCAATGTCAAAATTCATGTCAGAACAATAGATATGAAGTTGTCTGCAAATACGACATTTTCTAGGAATACCCCTAATAATTTTAACGTTTCGTGTACCTTTTATCATTGGTGATCACTAATGATGACACCAGCAGAGAGTGCATTATGGCTGGCAATCGTGCCTACTTTGGACTCCAAAGGACGCTAAGTTTGCCCAACTGCAAAGTTGACCTTCTACAAGACATTGATTAGACCGGTAGTTATCTTCGGCCACAGAAGATGGTCAGTACTTGAGGTGCTGCATATGATCTACGGTGAAATGCAGATGGAAGATGGAACTTGGAGGAGGTGACTGAACCACGAATTTCATCAGTTGCTGGGTGAACCTCCTATCGTTCACACCGGTAAAATCGGTAGACTACGGTGGGCTGGGCATGTCTTTATAATGTCGAACGACAGCCCAGTTAAAATGACGCGGTTATCAGTCAAATGACTAAGATACTGGTAAAGTCCTGCATTCAAGTATCTGGTAGCTTGAAATCCCTGTCCTATATTTTAAATTTTCCGCGATGGTGTAAGGTTATTACATTTTAACCATATTACACAACAATTTAACTTTATCGAATCGACCTAATTTTTTATACTGAAAACATTGACAGAGAAATTTCATACACGAATGCCTCCCTCATCCTCGATCCGTTGCTGCTTATTACAATGGAAACGAGCTACCAAAAGCTAGAAAAGTTCCTTCCATAGTAGCGAGAATCAAATTATGAAATTATGAGTTGCAGAACACGTTCTTCTTTTTCCTTTCATTCCTGGCATTTTACGACCCAAGTGGATCTCAAACATGTCCTGATGAATGGCACGAGAAGGGAAATCCTCAAAAGCGTAACAATCCACTAATGGATAAGTTAATAAATTTGCTTCGAATAACATTACGAAGGGAAGACTAAGGCAGAGAGCTTTGAAAAGTTCCCGTTGAAGAATACGGAGCGGAACAATGCCGGTGTAGTGCAGCGAAGAAGCTGTGTCGAATGAAAGGAAACTGCCTCATTAAAGGAAAAATTTGTACGCTTGGGGTGATGATAGCACGGGTTTTGGGTTTAGTAGTGAAGCTCCGGTTATTCTGGCTGGTTACGGCAATCCCGCGGCACGACGTTGAATGAAGTATAGAATTATGAACACTCAAAAGATTAAAAGTGATTTGCAGGTAACGATGTTTTATGGGCGTACGCGAGGAAATAGAAAAAGGATGGCATCAACCGATGGTTGGAGGCATAAATGTAATTACATTTGACATAAGTTATAGATTTGTTTGCCGTTCTGCTTTGTCCGAAAGGATCCAATTATACATACGTCATGACCATCCTCTAATGTTTATTGATTATGTAGTTTCGTTCTAACTGACAGAGCTTTCATCATCTGACTAAGGACCTTGAACCGGCAGGTGTCTAACCCATGGAGTATTGATTCACCGAAACCGATAGCGCCACGTAGCTAATATACAAGCCCAAATGATAGAACAGACAAACAACATCCAATTCGCCTGCCCATCCTCATTGGTAGGTAGGTAGGTAGGTACATATTGTGCGCTTTCCCGATGCTAGTCGAATCCGTCTCCACCGACTTGGAAGGGCAGCGTTCGTTTGGCCTATTGAATCAATAATGTTTCGATCAGGTGTTTCCAGTATCAGCTGGACACGCTTCGCTGTTTGTTGGGAAAGAACAAACGACAGTGCAGATAATTCACTTCTTTTATTTCATTTGATGACACAGACGACAGGCAAGGCCCATTGGAGTTTCATGGTATTTTACTGAACTAGTTTGTTACTTTTCTGATTTTAGCTTGTCATTCAGATGACCAACAATGAGATATTTTTGACTTCTGAACCAATTGATTTAAATAATATACAACATAAGACATTATTTATTTGATTTGGATTGAGTTTTGAAAAATATAGTAATTCATTATGATTTTTCTTGATCAATTCATTATGATTTCTCCGTGACACAAGCATCTCATGAGATTCTGGAATAACTTTGTGCTATGATAATTTCGCGTATTTTTACTGAAAAGTACTAGCACGTCAACTCCGGAAAAAGGTTTTTCACTGTTACGGTGTTATCAATGAAAGCTTGAGCGCCTTCCACAAGCTTCGACACCTTGTTCTTTTAATGTTGCTGAGCTGGCAGTAATCAATTTCGCATTGGGGATGATTTCCAACATGCCCACAGACCATTACTTCATCTTCTCGGACAGACTCAGTTAGATTGTGCGAAAAAATGTCACCCAAACTGCGAGTAAACGGTCCAGGTCGTAGTATGAGTAAACGGTCTAAACGTAGTATGAAGTCATTGATGTTATAAAAAAAACAAACAAACGGGATAGAGTCTGACAAATAACTGAACTAAACAAATAATAATAATAATGCTCGTTCCGCAAAGAACATGTCCTCAAACGTTAACGACTGCATTTTTGATACTCTCGATGAGCTTTATACATAATGTTATGTATTACTTCATCACACCCAAAACGCTTTAGAGCCAATTAAATGTAAAACAAAGCAAGATGCAATAACTTCAATTAACTTATGTATTTATTCCTCGAAAATATCGATGTTGTTACAATTCGTCCAATTTCGTTACTCAACTAAATTATGAAATTATGAAGAATAATATCTGCTCAGCCAGCACAATTAGACCGTTTTTGTTGGTGTGTTGGTGCGCTTCCTTATCCTAAGTGCTAGATAATTCTTACTCGCAAGAATGGGGCTCGCTATTACCGTTGAAAAAACACGGTTAATTTGCATACCATACTGCGGCAAACAGATTTTTTTTTTATTCTATCCATTCTTACTAGCTTATCTTTCATTTTGAAGGAAAATGTATGCAAATTTCATCAAAAATAGCTTTTTTTTCGTAGTCGAATGTTGGAATCAAAGTTGAATGTTTGTTGTGCGTTTTTTGGCCTTTTTCATTTCATTCCTCCCTCCATCTCTAGGATGGGTATTTTAAATGAAGAAACGGTCCGGTGTCTCATTCACTTTCTTCCCCTGTGTTTCCGCCTTCTTCTTTCGAAAGAAGCAGGCGGTGTTTTATTCCACCCGCAAATGAAATTCAATTTGACTGGCATTTGTGTTTCTATAGTCAAATTTCCATCGCATAAATTTAGAATTGAATTGATTTGGATTTTCAGAGCCTTTCGAATGTCGCCCCCGACAAGAGATTGCTTTCAATATCCTACCTTCACAGGGAACATTTTTGGGGTCACCAGAAAGACTTGGCATCAATAAAAGATTTGTTCTGATTAGCATCTTGCCTTCGTCAGCAGATCAGCAGATGTGACTTTTTTCTGCTCTCTGCTTCAATTCCAATCCTCGGATGGATTGTCATCGGTGTTTCGGTTTTGAGGCAGCCTCTGGAAGGTGACGATAATGCGATTTGATAGTTGATTTCTGCTCTCTTTATACCAATGTGAATTCAATTTCGTCTTTGTTAACGATAGCCCTTAAAGGTCGTGGCTTAATAAAATCAATAATAAAGGCCACTAGATGTTGCTGTCAACTAATGCGTTGCTATTTTTAGTGGGCCAACAGTTGAGTAGAAGTGTGGGCTTGTTTTACAGTAAAAATTTAGAAAAGTTCTTAGACACGAGAGTTTATGGTGGATTCAAGTGTATTGATCTCAAAGGGGCTGATTGAATTATCAAAGACCAAGAAGATAAAGGGTGGAACGGTCAAAAATTGGTCACACATGATTAAGTGCACACTGATTAGTTTATTATATGAAAGATCAATCTTTATTTCTTTTTGAAGTTCATCGTCTACACGGGAAAATAATTGATTAAGCTTCCGATTTTCCAAATGCGAACTGTCGGGCTTTACGTTTCACACCTTCGATCATGTTTTGTACCGCTGTTATATCCATCTTATTTGATGCTGAACGCCAATTTGCCTTCAACTGTTTTTCATTTTCAACTGTTTTTTTAGTTCTCTTGATGTTTCTCCTTACGATTGCCCAATATTTTGCAATTGGGCGCAGTTCTGTCGAGTTTGGATAGTTTTTCTCCTTGGGTATGATTTGCACACTATTGGCGGTATACCATTCCCGATCCATTTTTCCGTAGTAACAAGAAGCGAAGTCTGGACAAAACGGCACGGAACAACTATGTTTCTTCAAGAAAGGCAATATTCGTATTTGCAAGCATTCCTTTACATAAATATCTTGGTTGACAGTGCCAGTTGTCGCGAAACTTTCGTTTTATAGCCCACAGGTGCAAATCGCCTGCCAAACCAAGTATTTTTTCGAGAACTTTGACATTTTTTCTGCTTAAACTTATCTTGAACCTTTCCTTTTCCGGTAGCCGTATAAAACTCTTGACCTGGGAGCTGCTTGAAATCAGCCTTGACGTATTGTTCGATCGCAAACAGCACACAGCGTGCTTGCTGTTGTGTGGATAGCACCAAACACGCGTCCCTCCAGGAGCGTGTATTGTTTCCAACCATTTGAGTGAGGCTAGCAGGCAAACAGCCTGATGCTATTATTGTAGCTCAAGTGGGCAGCGTGAAACATCACTGTCGGCGCGCCGTATCTAAGCACCATTTTAATGATGCGGTGCGCACGGCACTATTGATCCGTACTTCTTGTCCCTTTTAAAAGGGACACATCGCCCCATATAGTTTAGTGGTGTTTCAGTGGTGTTATCGTCTTGTTAAAGTACCCACCGAGCTGGCACGCTGCCTCTCGGTGGTAATAAATTATCATCGACAAAGTAGTCCGTTTTTTTCGTTTGTCATCGTCGTGCCTCTCAAATAAAAAATCACAACGTAGGGCCTGGTCAAACCCTGGACGAAACATGTATGTTTCATCATCCATTACGACGCAATCAAGCTTGGTCAACAAACTCGTGTACAACTTACGCGCTCTTCCTTTGATTGTTGTGTTTTGCTTATCATCTCGATTTGGTGTCATGGTTGGCCCACAGTTGATACGTTGCGCATGCGTTTACGTGAATTTGACAGTTTTCTCATAGGTTTTCTGTCAAATTTACGTCAAACCATCCGCAACGTATCAATTGTGGGTCAGCCATCACTGTAACCTTTTATGTTGACAGTCCGGCTCGTTTCTTTGCTCTTTGCACTATTGTGTGGGACTTTCCCCATTTGTTTCCGATTTCTGGAATTGCGTTTGAAAATGCTGGCCACTATTCTTCCGGTCGCTGCGGCTTCCTGGTTTCGGTTTCCTCCTCATCCCGGCTTCCTGGCAGTCGTCAGACGTTCTCCGAACACTTTTATAACATTCGTCACGGTTGATTTGGCAATATTAAGTGATTTTGCCAAGCCGGCGTGGGAATATTTGCGCGTGCCTTATTTTGATACGCTGCTCTTCTTGCTTCGACGCATACACTTGAAAAATGAGGGGTGTTCAAGTTTTTTAAATGCACGATTTAAGAAACTACGCCATATTTGAGTCAACTAAATTTTGACCGTTCCATCCTTTATTTAGGATATATATTCCAACTGATGTCCAAGATTACCATCAGCTGTGTAGGGCAGATGGAAGACGGAACGTGGGGGTTGCTAATGAACCACGAATCCAAACCGCAAAAACCGTTCGACGATTTGTTGAGCTCGTCGTAAGGATGTCGGACGACAGCACGATAAAAATGGTTCTCGATGCCCAACCAACTAGTACAAGAAAAATAGGCGCGCAAAGGTAAGTTGAATGTTTCAAGTGCAGCCTTGGACCGTGTGATTCAGAGACAACATTTGTGTATAACAGAGGCCACCAAGACGGCAGTCTGACTCTTATAGTGATAAAGGGTGTACAGAATCAAATTGCATCACAAAAAAAGATTTGGCAAAACTCTCCGATTCAACTGATCGTATTCCAACTGTCAGAGAATAAATGCAAATTAAACGAAACAAAATAAATGTAAACTACATAAAAACCCTTAAATAACTCTTTCTATATAAATGTTGTTGCCTATGTTTAGGATTAGATACACCATTTTGAAAGTATACAACCTTGTTTTCATTCATTTCCTTTTAAAATTTAACCAATACCAAAGTTTTACTATGTAAAAAATACATTATGGCTGAGAACATTAACAATAATATGTCCCTTTAATTGGGTCTACAGTTTTCTAATAAAATCTTTGTTCGTGCTAATGTGAATAGTTCATGTATAACGTGTGGTTATATTCTCTTCATCTAGGATGCAATACTAGGCATATGGACTAAATTAGCAAAATTTATGTAATATGAAAATTGTGACGATATACATTCGCTTAATCGCACTGATTAACCATGGCACAGTGGTCCAGTAAGCTACTTTAGGCGGACTTGAGGTTTTCAATGGAAATTTGTGGTTTTAGAGCTTTGGTTACTTGTGATAACTTGTTGTAAGAGTGGCGTATACGCTATCTTTTTTATGATCAAATATCGTGAGATGGTATGTTCAGCAAAGTTGTAGAAATTGTTATTCTTAAAAAACTTTGTAGAACATTTTTTTTTTCAAGCTTCAAAGGCTACTGCTATAATTCCGAATTTTAGTAAAAAATCATTTCTCGACTCAAGGTCGAAAGGTTTTAAATTTTACCAGCTTGCTATGTTCTACAAAGTTGTTTGTTTTGATATTTGCTACAATTTTGCGGAAAACAGCATAGTTGTATTTCTTCTTGTTTTTCATTTTATAGTAAGTGTTCAGTTAAATTTACGCTATACTAAAGGCCTCACAACTTAAAATGGAGCACCTGAAAAAATATGGCATACCATGACTTGATTCAACACACCTTAGAGTACGTTTAAGGAGAATTTGGCAGAGATGATTTTTTTTATCTTTTTCAAAGCTACTTTCTGTAACATACAGTTTTCAATAAAAAAAAAACATACTTAAGGAGCTCAAATAGAATCAAAACACAAAAAAATCATGGCTATTTCTGTTCAGTATATGACAACAACCACGTGTTTTCATAGAAAAAGGCTTAATAGGATATTTGCTAATTTTTCTAAATCAAAGAAGTTTTAGAAAAAAATAATATTATGAGTTTTCAACATGAAGTGTCACGCCGGGATATGCAAAGAAAAAAGAAAAAAAAATGAATATTTGAACAATTTTCTTCGTCAACGGTCTCCCATTATTGATACTGATTGTGTTACATCACGAAAACGATTAAAGTGTTTCGTTCTGACGTTCAGAAATTTTTTTTTGAAAAGTTGTCGCTCCAAGGATCGTTTTTTAACCACGAATTCAGTCTGGTTAAACGGAAAGATTGTGCTCGAAACCAAGAAGATCGAGAAAAACGAAAGTTGAAACCAATTTCCGAATTATGCCGAAGAAGCAAACTACGTCGCTTGAAACAGTTAACGGGAAATCATACGACTGAGGAACTCGGTATGGTAACTGCTCAGAATATCAATTGCAGTGGATATGGCTCAATCGGAAAACAAATGAAATATTTGCATGAAGTCCGGAATAGGCGTTTAAGCGCTAAGATTTATTTGCCGAAACAATTTTTCAAAAATGCAGTGACAGCTCTGAATAAAGGCATCTGTTCCTATCCATGTTATAACAAAGTTTAGCTGGCTAAACAAGATGCTTGTCTTGACGGTAATTTATCAAATTTTACGTTAAAATAATATTAGTTGCGCAACTAAGTTCCCGCTGTTTAGCAATAGATGGCGCCAGTAGTAAGTGCTGGTTGAATGTTGTACATCTCAAGCGTCATAAACCAAGCTCAGACATATGGTAAACAAACCGCTTTGCCAAATCAGTGATTTTGGTTTAGTGTTATATATTTTGGTTGTTTGAAGATGTCTGATTTCGTGCCAAATAATCGTCATTTGCGGGAAGTGTTGATTTTCTCTCACGAAGAAAAGGCTGAAGCACATCGAGAGCTCCAAAAAGTTTACGGTGATGCTGCTCTGAGTGAAACAACGTGTCGTGATTGGTTTCGTCGCTTCAAAAACGGTGATTTCAGTGTTGATGATCGTCCGCGTGAAGGAAGGCCAAAAAACTCAAAAGACACTGAATTGGAAGCATTGCTCGATGAGGATCTGTGTCAAACGCAAGAAGAGCTTGGTTCAGGATTAGGAGTTTCCCGCCAAGCCATTTCTAAGCGAATGCATGCGTTGGGAATGATTCAAAAGCAAGGAACTTGGGTTCCTTACGATTTGAAGTCAAGAGATGTTGAGCGTCGTTTTTTCGTCTGTGAACAACTGCTCCAGCGGCAAAAAAGGAAGAGTTTTCTACATCGCATTGTGACGGGTGACGAAAAATGGATTCATTAAAAAAACCCAAAACGGAAACATTCATGGGGACTGCCCGGGCATGCTTCAACATCGTCGCCTAGGCCGAATATTCACGCTGCGAAGGTTATGCTGTGTATTTGGTGGGACCAAGTTGGTGTTATTTATTATGAGCTGTTGAAACCAAACGAAACTATTACCGGGGAACGGTATCGAACTCAATTGATGCGATTGAGCCGAGCACTGCACGAAAAACGGCCACAATACGAGCACAGACACGAAAAAGTGATTCTTCAGCATGACAACGCTTGACCTCACGTTGCGAAACCCGTGAAAACCTACTTGGAAACGCTCTAATGGGAAGTCCTACCCCACCCGCCATATTCTCCTGATATTGCACCGTCCGATTATTACTTGTTCCGTTCGATGGCACATGGACTCACTGGTCAGCAATTCCACTCATATGATGACATCTCAAAATGGCTTCATTCTTGGATAGCATCAAAAGACGAACAGTTCTATCGAAATGGTATTCACGTTCTACCAGAAAGATGGGAAAAAGTCGTAGCTAGTGTTGGGCAATACTTTGAATAATTCGTTTGTAACCTTTTCAAAATAAAGTTCCTTTTTCACCAAAAAACAGCGAGAACTTAGTTGCGCACCTTTTATATTATAATTTTTTTGTTTCTCATTTTGAGGAAAAGTAATCTTGTAAGAAAATATAGAAAACGTCATAGCGCACATTTTTGCAGAACAGTGTTTCAGTACAGCTTATAATTCAGAAGTTACGAGTAATTTTAACTAAAAACATGCGTTTTTCTTTTCGACCTTATGATTGTTTAGGCGAGAATTGGCCAGAAAATCATCAAATTATTGTTTTAATGGGTATTAAGGAACAAATTGCTACATAAATGAGCTACGGGTACTTCTGGGGCACACGAGCGGGACTGCTTAAAATCGGACATGTTTTTCGTTAACATTACCCCTAACTTTTGAACTATAAAATATACCCAAACAGTTAGTTCAGCAAAAACATGCATCATATTTGTCTCTACACTTCGTCTAAAGATTATTTTATCCTAACAATTGAAATTAAAAAGTTGGAATGAACAAACTGATTTTTTAGGGACACGCTAATCTACACAAGCAAAATAGCTCCGAACTAAAGCAATGCACAAGCGTCGGACGCTCTAGTCGTGAATTAACAGCTGGTAGCGTGTTGTATTGGCTGTGTTTAGATATCCTCGTAGATGAATAAAAACATAGGTTTTATAAATTTCAATGGAAAAACTTATTCTTTCAAAACTTAATGCTGTACAGTTACACAAGCAAAGCCAATATAGTACGCTGAAAAAAGGCTTTTCCGATCACTGTGTGACGCCACTAAATATCGTAAACCTCCCCGGAAAACAACGCCACAGCACGAGGCTGATTTGAACTTGACCATGTTATATGAAATCCTTTTGGCTTGGTATGTTTTGCTTATATACATTTCACTATCCATTTTATCAGGCCCCCTGAACCGTAGTCTGCATCCCTATGCTTTCGGCCACTTAATAACCAACCTGCCACATTTTGACTGAACGTAGCTAAAAATAGCCACGCATAATAATATACCTCAAAGGTTCTCCACTACCTTGCCCTACCACCTACCGAGGAAAACCAAATTAGCAAAAAAATGTCACTCACCCCTGCTGATCGCATATCCTTTGTCGCACTCGTGCCCAACTATTCAGCAAAGCCGTCGGAAAACTAAGTCTTTTGTTGTGTCGCCTTACATCCATCCATCGTCGTCATCATTTTGCCAGATTTCCTTCATGCCTGTTTTAGACGACCACATTCCTTGGGACGCCAACCGGGACCGGGTAATCAATTTCGTGTTCGTGTGAGACGAATATAAAACAGGAACGGAAATCCAGCAAAAAGTAATTAAAACCGTTAAAGTTGACGGTCGGTTTATGCGGTGTTTGCTCGAGGGGAGACATCAAGCAACACACCAGAAATGTTCAGGCTGCATTCAGTAGTGGGGGATTTTTTTTTCCACTCATGGTGCTATAAATCAGACGAATCATAATTCCATTCAAGCAAGTTATGGAATGAAATAAAATTCATGGATGATTAAAGAGAGGGAAATAGCTCCCCAACGGGTTGGTTGGATTGATGGGCATTGCTAGGCCGCTATTTCCACTCAGGTTTTATTTTTGGCTTATTTTACTGCCAACGGTGGGTCTTACGGAATCGATTGTGAAAAGCAGGATATAACTGCGAGGATTAGATGAAAAGTCAGTGGGAGATTTCCGTTCTGTAAAGGGGACGTAATACTTCTAGGCTAGGCTATTCGAATTCTGTGGAATGGAATTCTATTATGTTGGATGTAATTGGTTGAGACCGATTGTTGCGGTGAGCTCGTCGCTTCCGGTGTAATGGTTACGTTCGGTACTAGAATTTGTGATGATTTAGTTTTTGTTGTTGAGGTGAATTGACCTTTAAAATTCACTACCGTATTAAGTTAGGCATCCTCAATTTATGTTTCGGATCATAAAATTCTGCTCAAATGTCTTCCGATTTTTCCTGAGAAATTAGTCAATTTGTTATTTTTTTACATTTATTGGTTGTTAGGATCTTATTTTAAATAGCTTGACATAATTACAATTTTCTATGAAATTGTAAATAAAAACCTTGTTTAAGCTTCATTGCGGTCAATACATATTTTGTATCTCTAGTTTTATAATCGTCTTTTGAAGATTTCTTAATATGACCCTTAAAATTAAATTTTGTGAAAACTGATACACAAACTTAGATTTTTTTACAGAAATCTGTAAAAGTTTACCGAATTCTCAACAGCTGAACGTTCGGTAATCCAATCCGGTAATTTTTTTAAAGATAACTGTAAAATTTCACCGAAATCCGTCAAATCGGATTACCGAACGTTCAGCTGTTGAGAATTCGGTGAACTTTTACAGATTTCTGTAAAAAAATCTAAGTGTGCATACAAGAATCAATCAACACCCATTGATTCATTCAATTCTCCCTCGCCATCATCAGCATTCATTTTACATAAACTTGCAACCTCAAGTGCCACCCAATTCAAAACTCACTTTACCACCTTCAACAATTCTAACTCAACTTAGATTACTTTTTCAGCTGTCCCAACTCTCTGGGCCATCAGAAAAAAAGGAAACTTTGACAAGTAATTCGAATTTGTTTTCCATCATATTTCTGCTCCAAGATCCCTTTTCATTTAACCACCCACCATTGTTACTCACCGTGAATTGCAGTTTCGCCAGCATGCAGAACATCGTTCGCAGTCTTGCTGGCCGTTTCCTTCGCCGTCTCCACAATGCCTCCGGGGCCACCGCCATTGATTAGCGGCGAACTGCTTGCGCAACCCATTTTTGTTCTTTTCCGACTTCGTCCAACTGGCTTTCTACCACACTGGCAAAACAAAACAAAAAAAACTGCCTTGCCGTAAACGAAAAACTTCTTGTACCCTTTTCAGCGAAAATAAAGCACTTTAAATTCACTTTCACTTCTTGGAGCTGCAAACTGCTACTTTAATGACCCTAGATAAATCACAAAGTTGTTGTTCCTTGCAATATCAGTTTACTTATGGAAACGAGAGATTTGCTGATTTTACTGACTTATAACAGCTATTTCCGTTGTTGTTCTTTTTTTGGAAAATTGGTTCTGAAACGAGAAAAAGAAAATATCGATCGTGAATTATTCATTTCCAAATTCGGAGTTCTCTGGTCAACGGCCAGACACTTGGCGGGATCGATTAATTATTGCTACCATGTTGCTACCTGTCGAATGTATTTTGATTGGCATGAATGGGAAAGTACCGAGCGAAAGATGTTATCACGACTGAGTCATTTCAAACAGAAGGAAAATCAGGTCAACGAGCTTTCGGGTAGTCGCGGCTAATGGTTCTGTTGCGCTTATTCGGAAGCACGGTGTCGTGCAGAGGAAATACGAATTCGTCATGAAAATCAAGCGATGATGACACGCCACCAAGAGCAAGTTCATTACTGCCGCCGGCATTCTAGTGGGCGGCAGGGAGCCACCTGCGTGAAAAGACGCCGCTGTGGGAAAATTAACGAGTGCGAGTGGTAAATCCCAGAAGCGTTTTGCAATTAGGACTCCAGTCATTAGCTGCTGAATCAGCACGGCAGAATTATAAAGCAGCTCATAATTGTTTGCCTCGAAGTATACAAATTATGCCGCTTGTGATAAATCGGTTCATTTATCGTAGAGTTAGATAGCGATAAATCACACATCACGGTATGGCGTGAAGACTATTGCTGTTGGATTGGATCACTCATTTAGTTTACGTCAAGCGTTGAATGATCGATTGAGTTTTCAGAACTCATTTCTTTTGCACCGGCTTTTATTGGTAGCGTTAATTCCAAGGTGCGGGAATTTATCCTAGAAGAAGAGGTTGAATAAACCAACTTTGGAAAAACAAAGCTAATATATGTTTATTTATTCCACGAGAGTTTCAAAAATATCAGACTTCAAATGAATTTTTGGTGATCATTTTTTTCTGTTGCTTTTATTTCGAGTACAATCTTTATCGTATCGCAACTGGAAAACAAATATGAATTGTTGCGAGAGTAGCGTGGTTCTTGGTTACATTAAAATCAATATGTTAGGACTTCATTCATTTCATAGAGGACCATCTCGTGGTAGTTGCGAGAGGACTTAAGGTGAAAAAGGTACTCGGACCGGATGGAATCCCTAACGTGGCACTGAAAGTGGTGATTCAGGAATTTCCGGAGATGGTCAGGGATATGCTGCAGAAATTACTAGAGGAAGGCGGTCCAGGAGGACAGGTGGAAAATACAGAAGCTAGTGTTGCTGCCGAAGCCAGGAAAACCTTCGAGGAATCCAGCATCGTAAAGGCCAATATTCCCTGTTGGATACGGTCGGGAAACTCCCGGAGAAGATCAACCTCAACATGTCAATGAAATTTACCGAGAGCGAGCACGGCCTATCGAGGATGCCATTTGGTTTCCGGTAAGGGAAGTCTACGGTGGATGCTATTTGGACAGTGATCGGGCCATCCGTAAAGTAGTCCAAACAGTAGCGGAGAGGCAATCGATATTGCCCTGTTTTAGCGATCGATGTTCTGCAGGCCTTCAATAGCGCCAGCTGGGAGGCTATTGCCGAATCGCTGCACAGAATGAGGGTCTCTGATTATCTGTGCAGAATTCTGAAGAGTTACTTTCAAAACCGGGTGCTGATCTCCGAGATCTCCTTGGGGCGGAAATCGGTGAACATCACTGCGGGATTTCCACAAGGTTCCATCTTTTGTCCAACACTTTGGAACGGGATGTGCAACGGTGTGCTGACGCTAAAGCTTCTAATAGGGGTAAAGATCGTTGGCTTTGTGGAAGACATCGTATTGTCAAGGACAAGTGAAACATTGGGAGAAGTGGATATATTGGCGATCGAAGCAATAGGTATAATTGAAAACTGGATGCAGGAATCAAAGCTGCAGATAGCCCACCATAAAATGGAGGTGCTGTTTGTCAGCAACTGCAAAGCGCTGCAGTGAGCAGAAATCATCATCGAAGGGAATGCCATAGCCTCGAAGCGCGTACGGAAGAATCTGGGTGTGATGATTGACGACCGGCCAAACTTGAACAGCCACGTAGATTATGCCTGTGAGAATGCGGCGAGGCCATCAATATGGTAGCCAAAATCATGCCGAATAGCTACGAACCTAGCCGTAGTACGCCGCGTCTAGTGGCTAGTGTATCATCATCGATACTGACATAAGGAGGTCCAGCCACACCCGCGCCTCCTAACCTCCCCCCCCCCTCCACACACACCAGGGGGGGCATACTATATTTATTCACCCTATCACAACCAGGTTGCCATTGATTTAGTCAGTCTCGCGTCGCTTCAGCACGATCCAGGAGTGGTCTTAGAGAGTACATTTGTTGTCCAATTTTTTCGACTCATCGATTGAGAAATCATTTTGTCGGACCTTCTGTTCACTCTTCTCCCGGATTTGCAAAGGACCAAATAATACAAACTGAACTACAGTGAAACTGCCAATAGGTCATCACTTGAGCTCAATCGTCGCCGAAGCAGATTTCTTCACCAAAACTCAATATTTTGAATATTATTTTGCACGTGATGATCACTTTGAATAAAAAATCACATAATCAGGCTTATCAAAAATTATAAAATTAGCAAACGAAAAAACACGCTGTCCACGATTCGAGCAGTCCCTTAAGATGTATAAATTTTCATTTTTTAAAACGGTATAATTTATATTACCCGCTCCTTATAGGTTGATTCTCCGAAAACATTCGGAAATTAATTTGTCGATTGAAGAATCAAGCTCTTTGCTATTTTCACCGTTTGAAGTAAAATAGCTGTGAATTAAACTTGAAAAATTTAAAACACAATAGCTATGTTATCGTTCGAACAATTTCAAAACTTGTGTTTAACATTAGCAATGCGTGAAGCGAATAGCGCCTCAAAATCATCGTCACCGAAAACCCGAAGCACCCACATCACAATTTGTTCATCTAGGACCTCGGGTTCCTAGTTTGGACAAAAAAGTTTCTACCACAATTCTCCGAAATCGACAGATGTCAGTGAGAGATGTTGCAAAAAAGTGCGGAACCAATTAAGCAATGGTTCAAAGAGTCAAGAAACGAAGAGGAATGAAAACGTACAAGAAGCAGAAGGCAGCAAAAACATCAGAAAAGCAGAGTGACGAAGCTTTATGATTTACTCTGAAAAAGCCATTTTCATCTAATTCTTGACGATGAAACATATGTCAAAACGGATTTTGCAACACTTCCTGGACTGCTATGTTCCACAAAACTTGAAGGATTAACTCTTCCAAAATCCAAGACTATCATTAGCCTTGAACAGTTTGGAGGAAAGTTTCTTGTTTGGCAGGCGATCTGTCAATGCAGAAGTCGTAGTTCTTCTTTCATGACGAGCGGAACATTCAATAAGGATGTGCACATCAACGAATGATCGACAAAACGTTTACTTCGGTTTATGCGAAGGCACACCAAAACCACAATATTTTGGTCAGAATTCACGGCGAGTCACTACGATTGCTTGGCTTATTTAAAGCAGACTAGTTAGAAATTTGCAAAATAAAACCGTATGAGAAAAAAAACTCATGACTGCATGATTGTGTGAGAATCACATGAAAGCTCATGGTAGTTCGTTTCTTCTTATGACAGTGATATGACCTGTTTTTTTTTTGTCATATGATGACCGTTAGATTTACCAACTTTGGTCGTGAACTTCATGGCAGGGGTTCGAACTTAGTTGCGCCGGGAATGGGAGAGTAAGAGTAAGTGAACAAAAATAAGCTGCGATATATCTGAAGCAATGTTCAAAACTTTAATGACTTTTAAATAATTAAAATAAAGTTTTCGAAATAAAGGGCGATACGGTCAAAATTTGGTCAATATCAACTTGACGTATTTCTTTCAATTTTGCATTTAAAAAACCTGAACACCCCTCATTTTGAAGGTGTGTGTGTGTAGAATGTTGCTCCTATTTTGATTTTGGAATTCACTCTTCAGTTGTCAAAATGCCGTCCAAGCAAGAAGAGCAGCGTATCAAAATTTTGCTCGCGCATCGCGAAAATCCGAGCTACTCGCACGCAAAGTTGGCAAAATCGCTAAAAGTTGCCAAATCAACCGTTACAAATGTAATTAAAGTGTTTGGGGAACGTTTGTCGACAGCCAGGAAGTCTGGATCGGGGGAAATCGAAAACGGAAGCCGCTGAGACGACAAAGAGAGTTGCCGGTAGTTTCAAGCGAAACCCTAACCTATCTCTCCGAGATGCCGCAAATAAGCTGGGTGTATCGTCTACAACCGTGCATCGAGCCAAAAAACGAGCCGGACTATCGACTTACAAGAAGGTAGTGACTCCAAATCGCGATGATAAACAAAATACGACGGCCAAAGCGCGATCCCGGAGGCTGTACACGACGATGCTGACGAAGTTTGACTGCGTGGTAATGGACGACGAAACCTACGTCAAAGCCGACTACAAGCAGCTTCCGGGACAGGAGTTTTATACGGCAAAAGGAAGGGGAAAGGTAGCAGATATTTTCAAGCACACGAAACTGTCAAAGTTCGCAAAGAAATATCTGGTTTGGCAAGCCATCTGTACCTGTGGCTTGAAAAGCAGCATTTTCATAGCTTCCGGGACTGTCAACCAAGAAATTTACGTGAAAGAGTGTTTGAATAAACGTCTGCTGCCTTTCCTGAAGAAACACGGTTGTTCCGTACTGTTTTGGCCGGATTTGGCATCTTGCCATTACGGTAAAAAGGCCATGGAGTGGTACGCCGCCAACAACGTGCAGGTGGTTCCCAAGGACAAGAACCCTCCCAACACGCCAGAGCTCCGCCCAATTGAGAAATACTGGGCTATTGTCAAGCGGAACCTAAAGAAGACCAAAAAAACTGCTAAGGACGAGCAGCAGTTCAAGGCAAACTGGCTTTCTGCGGCGAAGAAGGTGGACAAGGTGGCTGTACAAAATCTGATGGCAGGGGTCAAGCGTAAGGCCCGGCAATTCGGATTTGGAAAAGCGGAAGCCTAACTGAATATTTTTCCTGAATTTTATACTAATTGAACTTGAAAAAGAAATTTAATTTGATTTTTTAAATAAACGATTTCACCGATTTACACGCGTTTTCCCTTGACCAAATTTTGACCGTATCACCCTTTATATTCGCCCTCTTCATCAATAATATGTGCGATAACCTCAAGTCTGAGAAACTGCTCTATGCAGATGACTGAAAGATGTTTCGCGTGATTAAGTCGTTTGTGGATTGCGGTGCAATACAAGCAGATATTGAACGTTCACTCGATGTCGGACTACTTTATCTTTTGACTACAAGCTGAACAATTTGTCATTAGAAAGAGTCATGTCGACCAGGGGCCTTGACGTCATACTTGATAGTAAACTACGCTTTAACGAACACATGTCAGTGATACCTGCGAAAGCCAATGCAATGCTTGGTTTCCAACGCCGGAACGCAAACGAGCCAAGGTCGTACTAAAATCGTTTTAATAGGCTAATGAACTACTCTCGATCCCTCGTTATCTAGATGGTCCCTTTAAATATTTTGAATGAAAATGGTGATTTGTTTTTCAATACATTTCGGTTAGTTTTTATAGCGGAGATAAAATTTAACGACAGAAAAAAAGTAGTAAGCTACGTTGCGACAAGACGTGTGTGTTTCCGCTGTGTCTTTATCAAGCTCGTGAAAAAATGAAAATTAATAATTTAAGAAGTACTTATTTATGCTTTGACGTGATGATAAAAGTTCTTTTTGCTGTGATTTATTGTTTTATATTTGGCTGCTGATTTGACCAAACATTTTTTCAGTTACCATTTTCGAATTGCGGATCACCAGAGATTTCAAGTTGCATAAATCAAACGGTAAACCTGACGAATCATTTGACACTTCGTCGGAAGATTGAGCCCTCGAGCAGAATACAAGCTAGAAGACAGTTCGTATGTCAATGAATATCATGACACTGACACGTTCGATAGCCGGCATTGGATAACCAGTTTTAGGATGTGAACTAACGGATTTAGTCTAGTCTTCGTTGCATCCGGTGGTAAGATCATTAAACAAATGTTATTGAGCTGAACCTCATTAAACCGCCCAATGTCCACAATCGCGGAAATATCCGCCACAGTCGCCAAAGGTCATATGATATTTAGTTTGAAAACGTTTCTGATATTTTAGGTCTAGAAAACGTTTCTGATTTTTCGTGAGAATTTGGATCTTAATTGATTTGGTTAGCTATAATCAAGGTAAATTAATATCTTTTTATCTATTGCAATGGCAGAAAGTAGTTAGTCAGCATATATGACCATTACATATATTTACAGAGCGTATGTTACGGTATGTCCACGTATTCTTTCTCCCCTGTATATTCAGAAAATGCGTTGTGGTTCAAAACTATTCACTTGAATCCAACTAATTTTACAGAATCATCTTTGCGGTAAATGTAACGCAGTAGGCCTACCCGCTCTGACGCTTGTATCATGTCTTTGATATGCTGCAGGCATCAATGTTGGTAACAATAAATTGGAGGTCATCTAGCCCAATCATTTCCAGAATTTTTTCTCGTACTGGCTGTCTTTGTATTAAATTAGTTTGGATTAGATTGGATTAGAGTTAAAATTTAACACCAGCTCCTGTAGTAACGCAATCCATAAGTTTATTATGGAACACACTAATATACAACCAGTAGTACCTCTTTAAGTTCAGATTAGCAAATTTTTAATTGTCTTATTGCTTTTAATCGTTTTTCGAGCCAATCTTGTTAAAGTTCCAAAGTAAAAAGTTCAAAAGTAAAAAGTTAAAATATATCGGCATATGTCTAGCACCTGCAAAAGATATCCTCTAGTAAAAACACATGAAAAACCTTTATGGATACGAGTACCTCCACTAAGGGTGTGTTTACCCCTATAAATATTAAAAACATTCGTCAAGGCTTAGGTTTTGTGGTCTTTAAATGTAAAGAATGAGCTCACCGATGATAGAATAGTTGTTGCTCTTAAAGTATTGCGTTGACAAAACGACTTCTGATAAATACAATACATGACTATTCGAGTCACATTAAACTACTTATGAAAAACCTGGAAAAAACAATATTAATTTATGGGTCTAATAAGAGATGTTAACTGCTTCACGATGTATTGGCAATATTTTGGCAACTATATTACGTTTATTGAGAAAATTTTAATGATTTGGACATGTGTGAGACGCCTTTCCCATTTTCATAGCTGCCATTTTAACAAGGAAAATTTGTTTGTTTTGTAAAGATTTGGAAATATATCTTGGAAATCATTCAACTTTCCCTTTTTTTATAGTGATTTTCGCTATTTTTCACAAGGTGAACTGAACTATTGGATAATATAGATTACTATAAAGCTTTTTGACAAGGAAACAAAAATATACTGTCGTTTGTTTCTCAACAAAATAAGAAAATAATTGTCTTTCTTTAAAGCACTAACTACACTAACTACGCAAATTTATTTCTTACCTGCAGGCTGACCTCTAATTTAATCAATAGAAACCCATGGCTAAGCTGGCATGAACTTGAATTTGATTAACGCCACACCACGCAAGCAGTCCCATGTAATGCAAGTGCACTTTCACTGTAGTATCAATTCATTAGCCTATCACCACCAATGACCATGAAACTTAACTACGCCTTGGACCACCACTTTTAGGCTACCGTCTCGAATCGCGGTCACAACAAAACTGACCAGAGTCCACAGCACGCTAGCCGACTTTACGTTGATCCTTAATTTTCCACCCATCCCAATCCTCCGAGCCCGTGTATCACTTAACCCCTCCAAGTACCGACCAACACCTCGCATAACCATATCCGCGTACACAAAGGGCATTTCACGAAGAGGGCACCCATCCACCAACGGTAAGCGACTTCAAACCTGTGAGCAAGGAGCCGACGAGCGACCATAAAGGAGGAGGCTCATTCGTGTGTTGGTGCCATTCTTCAGTGCGCTTGCTGGATGCCGCCCCCGCGACCACCAATCTCACTACCCTTCCTGGCATTCTCGCGTTCTAAGCAAATCAAATAATTATACCTACCTGCTGGATGATTTTACCGAATGCCAACCGCTACTGCTTCTTGGAAACGCGAATTCAATCCGCTCCTAGCGTACACATAGTGGTTCTGGTCCTAGTACAGAGCATAATGGGACTTTTGAGGAGTAATTCATGGTCCATGATTTTCGCTGCATATTCGAAAAAAAATCATTGAACAAATTTCCCTTAAGGCACATTAATTATCATTACAAAAAAATCACAGAAGTAGCCAACAAAATTTGGCCCACTAAACCAGATTCATACGCCCACTATCTCTTTGTGATTTGGTCGAAAAACAGCAGGACGTTCAGTTGACGACTATTGTGATTGTAAATCACTTCGATTGTGTACCTTCTTCTAGTCACACACCTGAGGAGTACAATAACACACATGTTGAGTCAAGCGGCAAAGCACTAAAGTAGGCACCAGGGTGGAAAACGATTTCAAGCCTTCTCAAAAGAGCAGATCCTAGGACTTACTCTCCATTTGAGACGTTAGCTTGTGTTTAAATAAGTATGTCAGGTCGACTGTTAACAAACGGTCTACACGCCCTGACATCCAAGATTAGAATTGCCTGTGACTAAAACATGCTACTCAAAGCTTAACACGAACCTGCATGGTGAAAGTGGCTTGGGAAATGGATTCGAATGTCCTAGAATAACGGTTGCAGCCGCAAAGCTGTTAACGTTCACTTGCCGGTTGAAGTATTCCTCGCCTTTTTCTAATTCTGCTTTTAGTACGAAAGGGTCATTTTATGTGCTCGAAGCGAGAGATGCATAGGTGTAGGAATAAGTGCATGGGGAAGTGCTAGCAGCACTAATGGAGTAATAATCACGCGACAACCATTGCTCGAGGATGATTACATCCTGTTGCTAGTCATGGAAGGATCTCTTTCTATCGGGTTGTGTTTTTGATTAGTATTTATCAATTAATCACTACTTGATGGTCTGGCTTTTAATGTCATGATGTGATGAGTTTTTGAAAATTTACCCAGGACATTGGCTTGTTGTTTTTACCATGGTTTCTTTTTGGAGGTGTGTCCCATAATGCAGTCTTCAGTCTTCTTGCCCATTGCCGTTAAGTCACGTTTTTTCAAACACCACTTGATTTCTTAATAATTGAAAAGTTATTTTTTTTTTGTTTCAAAAAATGCTGGACCAAGTTTTCCTATGGCAAATATTCCTTGCCGGATATCTAAAAAACTTTTGACTACTAGATTCTGCTTCATCGGTCTGTTTGGTTGGCTACTGGCCTGCAAAGTTCAAAATCTTTCACTTTGAAGGTAAATTGGTATTAAGGGGTGAACCATAGCGGCTAGTTTCGAACCGTTTATTTTAGGTTAGGACCTAGAAGGACATACACGCTAAGTTCAGTTTAATCAAATAAGGGTGAAGAATACCCATAAAGGGTGTCCACGATGAAATTGCCACACTATGAAATTGCTCTAACTTTTTAAACGTTGGGTAGAATTTAATGAAAATTTGGGTGGATTTAGTTCATAGTGCATTATTTACATCCTGCAAGTTTTAAAGTCCTGTGATCAAAACTCGCGGAAATGGAGTCGAAAGAACAGCTCGTGCGTGATAAAATCTTGCGCATTCATCACGAGAACAAGGATCTCTCGCATCGTTCCATCGCTAAAACGTTGGGAATCGCGAATTCCACGGTGTCGCGAGTGATTAAGCGGTTCGAGGAACGGTTGACCACCGATCGGAAGCCCAGAAGTGAAGGAAAAAGTATTCCGTACAACACCAAAAATCACAACCGCGTAGTTGGGGCCTTCAACCGAAATCCGAACGCCTCCGTTCGGGATGTGGCTAAGAAGCTGCACCTAAGCCGAAGTTTTGTCCAGAAGGCCAAAACCAAGGCTGGGTTTCGAACGTTCAAGGTACAAAAGGCCCTTAATCGCGACGAAAAGCAGAACAAGTCCGCCAAAACCCGTGCCAGGAAGTTGTACCTCAACATGCTGACGAAAGTTGAATGCTGCATCATGGACGACGAAACATATGTGAAGGCCGACTTCAAACAGATCCCCGGCAACCTGTTTTTCACGGCCAAGGATAAGTTCAGCGTTCCGGAGCATGTCCGCACTCAGAAGATGTCCAAATTTGCGAAGAAATTCCTGGTTTGGCAAGCCATCTGCACGTGCGGGAAGCGGAGTGCACCTTTCGTGACCCAGGACACGATGAACGGACAGGTGTACATAAAAGAGTGCCTCCAGAAGCGGCTGCTTCCTCTCCTGAAGGCCCACAACGTCCCAACAATCTTCTGGCCGGATTTGGCCTCATGCCACTACTCCAAGGACGTGCTGAAGTGGTATGCGGACAATAAGGTCAATTTCGTGCCGAAAATGTTCAACCCTCCCAACACTTCGGAGCTCCGCCCCATCGAGAAGTACTGGGCGATTATGAAGCAGCACCTTCTTAAACGACCTAAGGTAGTGAAGACAGTCGAGGAACTGAAGAAAGTATGGGTTTACATGCAAAAAACGGTTGATTCACAGGTTGTGCAGAATCTTATGGCCGGGGTTAAGGCCAAGGTGCGGGCATTTGCGTATGGACTGTAAATAAAATACGAGTAAAATGGTAAAATGAAGTTTAATAGTTATTTCTCAATCCCTGAAAATTTGATGGCAATCGGATGAAAACTCGAATTTTGCGAATCAATTTTGTGTGTGGCAATTTCATCGTGGACACCCTTTAATCGTGAAAAGTGTACTAAAGACTGTATTCGATGAAATTTTTATTCCCGCAATTGTTCGTAACTTTTTAGCGTGTGGGTAAAAATTATTGAAATTTTAACTGAATGTATTTCATTGTGTTGTGTCATTATTGTAATGAGTTTTGTGAAAATCGGTCGAGTGATTTCAGTCATGGCTTCGAATGAAGAAATAATGCACGCCAACAAATTTTGGGCACTCACTTCGAAAACCCAAACGCTACTCATCGATGGATCGAATTTCCTTGTCTGGCAAGCGATCTGCGGATTTTTGCAGCCT
>JAHHFK020003121.1:0-107620 GCA_024533555.2 Aedes koreicus | reverse complement strand
TGAATCCTTTGGATTACTCAATATGGGCATATGTTCAGGCTAAGGCCTGTGAACGTTCTCACCCCAGTGTTGGCGCCCTGAAAGCTTCCATTATCAGGGCATGGAACTCGATGACTGACTCATATACATTGAGAATGTATGCTCTCGATTCCGTTCTCGTTTGGAGAAGGTGATCGAGAAAAATGGTGGACATATTGAGAAATGTTATCATGAAAGGCTTAATAAACGATTCCCTTAATAAATTTATGATTTTTTTAATCATTTTCTACGAAAAAAAACTTATTTGAAACTGAGGTTTGAAGTTTTGCATATTTTTGAATGTTCTGTCCAATTAGAATCCGGAATCACTTATTGTGTTGCAGTGGCACGGAAAATGGCCGCTCCAAGAATAATTTTACAGCGGTCTGTTGAACTTGGCGCCCAATCTCTGTGGTATAAATTTCACGGTGTTTCGTGCAGTGAGTCAAACGTTATTCCAGATGGAAGCCGAGAGGAGAGAAACAATTCTGCACACCCACGTTGATAATCCAACGTGGTCCGCAATAAGAATCGCAAAAACGTTGAAAATCGCCAAATCAAACGTGTAGCGTGGGTCGAGTGCCTCAAGGTAAGCGTCGTAGTGGAACATATGACCGCAAGCTGAACCAGAAGGTTTCGAGAACCGTCAGAGCAAACCCTGGACTATCAGATAATGAAATCGCACAAAAATACGCTGCTGCTCGAAGTACCGTTCAAAGAATTCGTTTGCGAGCAGGATATCGTTCTTATCGAGCCAGCAAGCAACCAAACAGAACGTTGCGTTCGTCACCAAAACTCGAGCTCGGAAATTGTGCCAGCAGGTTTTGACGAAGTACCAAGGATGCCTGCTCATCGACGATGAAACCTACGTCAAAATGGATTTCGGACAGCTTCCTGGCCAAAAATTCTACATGGCGGCGGCACGAGGAGATATTCCTGCGAAGTTTCAGTTTGCTTTTATGGACAAATTTGCCAAAAAAAAAACCGATGATTTGGCAAGGGATATGCAGCTGCGAAGCAAAGACCAAAGTGTTCGTGACGAATAAGACGATGGACTCGAAGCTGTACAAGGAAGAATGCCTCAAAAACCGCGTACTTCCTTTCATTCAAGCCCACAAAGGTCCCGTGAAGTTTTGGCCAGATTTGGCGAGTTGCCACTACAGCCGGGAAGTCATCCAGTGGTGCCGCGATAATAACGTAGATTTCATCGAGAAAAACATAAATCCACCCAACTGCCTGCAGTTCCGGCCAATCGAAAGATTTTTGGCAAAAATGAAGCGGAAGCTTAAGAAAGGTGGAACAACGGCTCGGGACGCGACTCAGATGATCAGAAATGTGGAAAAAATGTGCCAAGGAAGTTGACTCCGGAGGTGTGCAGCGTTGGATGGGAGGAATAAAGATGAAGGTTTCGAAACCAATAGAAATGATTTGTATTGATATTTTTTCCTTTAAGTACAGTGAATTACCTTTGTTTTGATGTATTAAACTTATTTGTAAGTCAATCCGTTACCGAGATACAGATGATTTTATTATTCCAAATTCTAATAGCTTTATGGGACATATTGTACATGTTGAGGTTAAATATTTGAGGACTTTGTGAGTGTGTTTTTTGGTAGGGTGCCATTTGGCAACAATTTACCGCATAAAAAAGTCCCTGCAGGATGGTCTTAAGCAGCGGAAGCCGGGAAGCGGACGTCTGCGCTTTGCACGCACGCCAAACGTCATCAAATCGGTCCGTGCAAAAATTGCTCGTAACCCGGTGCGTTCGATAAGAAAACTGGCAACGGAAGCCAATATTTCGGAGAAATCCATGCGGAGACTCATCAAAGAAGACCTGCATGCATCTTTCAGAGCCAGAGTGAAACGCCACTTGATTACGGACCGGGTCAAGGAACTACGAGTGACTCGTTCCAAGAGATTGCTTTCCTTGTTGAAGAAGGAAAAAATGATAATCCTGTTCTCCGACGAAAAGCTTTACAGCATCGATGCTGTGGCCAACAGCCGCCCGGACCGGTTCATTTCACCGCAGAAAATGGAAAACGTTCCGGAAAAAGTGAAATTCAAATTTCAAACCAAACATCCGGCTGATGTCATGATGTTTGGCTTGGTGGCGTCCAACGGTTTGAAAATGCCGCCTGTTTTCATTGATGCTGGAGTTTAAATCAATACCGGAGTGTATATCGGTATTTTAAAGGACCAAGTGCTTTCTTGGGTGAAGGCCAACTTCTCCGAGGACCAAAACGTTGTCCTACAGCAGGATGGAACGCCGTGTCACACGTACAATCGAACCCAACAATGGTTGAACGATAACATGAAGTTTTGCCGGAGGATTTGTTGCCCCCTAGCAGTCCAGATCTTAATCCGCTGGATTATTCGGTTCGGGCATATGTTGAAGAACGAGCCTGTAAAACATCACACCCTAGTGTGAAAACCCTGAAGTCAACCATAACACGCACATGGCAATCAATGTCGGAGGACTACGTCCGAAAGGCATGCTCTGGCTTCCGGCGTCGGCTCGAGGATGTTATTGATAAAAATGGAGGACACATTGAATAAACTTGTTTAAAAGGACTATATAAAGATAACTGGACTCGAAAATGTTGAGATTATTGCTTGAATTAGTTGAAAATGGGATTTGAAAGAAATAGAACAAATTTTCGCATTATTTTCTGCCGCACCCTGTATATTGACAATGACTGCCGCAGTCACTTTGGCTTTATATCCACCCATTATCTAGATACGCAATATTTATAGAAATTTATCAATTTCTCCGCTTGTTGTATGCTCAAGATGTTTTGTTTTTGTTTCTTGTCAATTGTATTCCGTTGGTTTAAAGAGATTAAAAATAAAATGAAAAGAATCGCATCTTGAACAAGCCATACCAATGGAAGTTTCTTTGTGATGTCGTTTTCCAAAAGTTTTGTATCAGTGTTATTATATTTATAATAAACAAATGTTTTACAAGTTCATAGGCAAGCTTGAACATAATGTTTATGTTGAGCTGCTATCTCATAGTTAGGTTACTATACTGTGATATCCATATTAGTATGAAGAAGAGTAAACAGAATCAGCAGTGACATTTGCAAACGTCTTCTTTGCTCTAATAATTCGATTTAAATTTACTAACTTTTGGTCCACCTAATTACAAATGGCATCACAAGTTGCATCTTTCATGTATGTTAAGATACCGAAAAATCTCTGGAACCTGGTAGCAGTCGAGCAATCCTTAAGGTTTTGCCTTTGCCCAGAAAAATGTTGTTATAGCAGTAAATATTCACAAATTAGACGAAATTAAGTACGATCGATATTATGTAACCTTTAATACCTGAATGATTTCTTTTTGTTTAGTTATTATTTGATTGCATTCGAGTTTTGGTGTGCTTTGTATTGCGTTCATGCGTTCAAAGATTTTTATACTTTGTAGTACAAAAAGTTCAGAGCCAGTATTTAAAAAAATCATGATAAGCAATAGTATTTACATTCCAACCAGCATAAACCGGAGGAAAATACTTTTCTCATGTACATATCACATTACCTTTCTGTCTAGAATGCAATATCGACAATAAAAATTGCGTGTACCGATGTTAACATGCAACGCAACGTTGGATGCCATTGATTGTGTAAAAATAAATTCGAACAACTCCCATCAGAAATACATCATTTCAAAAAACAAATTGGCGATCGAGATTTAAATTGCATGCCATCAGTTCAAATCAGTGGAAAATTTCGCCTTCGAGTCAAAGCTCAAACAAACAGTGTGTAACGTCACGGAAAAGGGTGATAATTACAAACAATTCTCTGACCATCGTTCGCACTTTTGTCTGTCTGAAAAAGAGAGAGGGAGAGATGGGATTGGCAAGATTCCAAAATAATTCCAAACGATTACCATACCGCTCCATCATCATTAATTTCATTCGTGTTGATTGTCTTCACGATTGTCCCTCAATCATTGTGTTTACTTTTCACCGAATACATACTTATTTCAAATCTCATATCTCTCATTTCGAGCAATGCGCCATGGGAAAATATTCTCGCGATCAAAGCAAGCCAGAGCAGTGGTAACAAAAGCAGCAACACAGAAGAAAAGCCAATTTACGATTACGCAACGCAAGTCGCCCATCGATGACCACAATTTGCTACAGTCTGGCGACGAACAGTGTGAGCGCCAGACCTACATAGCAGCTCAGACAGATACAGAATAGCAAAAAACCGGGCGGAAGTCTTGTGCTCAGGCAACGGCAACTTTGACACGTCGTCGTCATCGTCTCGGAAGGGTCAACATTTACAACAATCATCATTGGTAAAGGCAACCAATATTGGTATCGCCATCGTCGTACGGCGTAACTTGCTAAGATGGTGGGAAGATTACGGAGAGGCACTTTTCGAGTTTGAGATTGAACATTAGTAACTAGTAGCTTCCCGGTTGGCCAAACGTGGCGGAATTTTAATTACCGCTGCACGCAAATGGCAGCCAACTGGTGGCAACGAAGCGACGTGATGCGTCGTGACTAACCGTGAAAGCCCTTCTTCGTCTGGCTTCCAAAAAGCAACTCATGGTGTGGAGGCGGTACCTAAAAAGGGGTTTGTAATTAATTTAGAAAGCCTGCGATTTTGAACTCCACTCGAAAGTCCGATGATCCTGGATCGTTTATCATTTTAGGTCGTTTTATGGCTGTCACATGGTGTAAGCTGATAAATTATGAGAACTTGGCGACGGCTTTGCGGCGCGTTTGACAAAGAGCCATCTTCAATTCCGTGTGCGTGTGATGATCTACGCGAGTAGAAGCGATATCGTAAAGAAAATCATTTCGTGCATCTTCCTCACGGAAAGTGAGAGCTGCTGGACGCGATGCGGTGTCACGTTTTGGGATTGGGGCGGCCGGCGCCGCGATCGCGATATAATTAAGCTGCATGTGTTTACTTGTTCGAAGAAGCCTCCGCACCGTTGGTTGTTGGAGAAACGATGGACGCATCATTGATGGTTCGCGCTGTTTTGGACCGAAGGAAAAACGATCGATTCTGATTCCACGCCATTTCGATCGGTTCCTGATAGGTGGGAAATTACGCAAGTCTCGTCGGAGCCCGGACGGCATAATCTGCACGGGAGGGTATCATCATCTCTGCTGTGGGTTGATGGGTTGTGCTGCTTTTCGTTGTTTTGTTTCGTTTGGATGTTGGTCAGCAGTGCTAATCGTGCTGATCATGGGGAGTGATTGAGTGATTATTCGATTACAACATTAATGGTAGGTCTAGCCGGTGAAGGTGATGTGAAATCAAGCAGAGGATAAGGAAACAAAAAGTTTTGAGGAGAATGAGAGTGAAATCTGTTAACGCCTTGATTTACCGTGTGAAAATAGCTAACGTAATATTCCGAACGGTTTTGAAGATTAAGAACCACCTGTGAAGTTGAACACAATTGTTTTTTTTTTAAATTGACTTGCTTAATACATTCCAATACAGCACGAAACCGTTGCAGTTTTGCATTGTGACTTTAATGAGTTTCATAAAAGTGGTTTCAGCAGATTGTTTCATGAGTGCGATTTGAAGGTTGCTTAACTCATCAGAGCATAATTCTTGTCTTCTGAGTTTGCTTAACTGCAATATGTTCTATTCCACCAGCTCTATTATCTAGCTCAGAAAGATGGTAAAAGCGATTTCATTCGATTATGGATACGGCTTAGCTTGCACGGATCATAAACCAGCTTAAATGTTTGAATGATTGAGAACAGAGGAAGCGGCGGTGTTTACTCTTTTCATTTTAATCTTGTAGACATGAGAAGGTCGGTTTGAGTCAATAATGCAGACGACTGTCTAATAGACAACGGTGCAAGTGTTTTAAATGACACTCTACCCTTTACTGGAGCCGATCCTGACCATGACTAAAGACTGTATTCAAAAAGAATGGTGTGTCTCATTTGATTGTAACTTTTTAGCATTAGCATTGACGTTTGCACACCTCGTGGATGGAGCTATGATGAGGAATAATTCGTTGAAGACATAGCATGTCACCATGAAACGAAACCAGCTCCTGATACGTTTCTTCACACAATAATCTCCACTCAGACACTCCTCGATTGCTCACCTGGCCACGTCCATGCACCGGTTAGTGATAGGGAGGATTTGATATCTACCTTAAGAAGGCACGGGGAACCCACGTAGCCTTCAGTAGATATCAAAAGAAAAAGAAATTGAATAGTCGGAGAGAATAGTTGAACAGAATGCCATGTTTGGTGTACAGAACAAAAATTTATTTAAAAATTGTCGTTGGGAGCATCTAGTCTAAGAAGGGTAAGTGATGCTCCATTTCTCTTCTAACGGTTGGGATTTAAGCATTAACTATAGCCCTAGCTCCTTATGGCTTATGGTTATAGCGCCATTACTCGCTCTTTGAAAAGAGAAGAACGTCTGAAAATATAAGAACGGGTGATGAAAAAGAATTTGTCAGATTTCTTGGATGGCAGCAACAACATTGCGTTCCCTTAATATACAATCTTATGTATCATTGTTTATTCCTTGTTATCGTTTTATCAATCAATATATTCTACGGCCACCAGTTAAGAATGATTTATGGACGAAATAAAGGATAAATAAATAAATAAAGCCTTTCGGTTTATTAATTACAGATCTTTAGCTAATTTGTCTCGTTATGGAAATTTAGCAGTGAATGTTATGATGAATGGATACATTGAATGGAAAAATATTGAAGTAACTATTTTCAAGCCATTGTATAGCATAGCATAGCATAGCATAGCATAGCATAGCATAGCATAGCATATTCCGACCATACACGGTGTTCAATAAGTTCAAATACAAGTTTTCATCATTGCGTAGGTATGCGCCATGTACATATTCTGCATTGGTATTGGTGTCAGCTTTAGCTTCATTCATACGCTACCGAATGTGCGCGGTGTTGACATTCTGTTAGTTGTTGTTTGTTTGTTACGCGCGATGAAAGAGTATCGGGACTTCGTAATTAAGCGTTTTTTGAACGGTGAGCGACCCGGCGATATATTCCGGCTACTGAAATCGCATGGGGTCAAGCGGAACTTTGTCTACACGACCATCAGGCGATACCGGGAGACGTCCTCGACCAATGACCGTGCGAGATCCGGTCGGCCGCGTTCAGCGAGGACGCCACGGGTCATCAAGATCGTGAGGGAGCGAATTCGGCGCAAAAAGAACCGCTCAATCCGGAAAACGGCTGCAGATCTCAACGTTTCCATTGGAACCGCTCACACCATACTCACCAAGGACCTTGGTTTCAGGCCTTACAAAAAACGTAAGGTCCATGGCGTTTCGGAGGCTACCAGCAAAAAGCGGTTGGATCGAGCTAAGAGGATCCTCTCTCGGCACGCTGGTCAGGAGTTTGTTTTTTCGGACGAGAAACTGTTCGTGCTGCAGCAGCCGCACAATGTGCAAAATGACCGGGTGTGGGCGCCATCGAGGGACAGCATTCCTGAATCCAATATAAACATCCCTCGGTTCCAAAGTGCCGCGTCGGTGATGGTTTGGGGGGCAGTATGCAAACGTGGTAAGCTACCCTTGGTGTTTATTGAAAAAAACGTCAAAATCAACGCGGCGTACTACAAAACTGAGGTTTTGGAAAAGGTTGTTGCCCCCAGTCTCCGAAGCCTCTACGGCGATGAGCACTACGTGTTCCAGCAGGACGGTGCACCAGCCCATACGGCAAATGTGGTTCAAGCCTGGTGTCGGGACAATTTAACCGACTTTCTGGACAAAACTTTGTGGCCTCCCAGCTCCCCGGACTTGAATCCTCTCGACTTTTTTGTTTGGTCCTATATGATGGCGAAGCTGAACGAATACAAGGTCAGCACTTTGGATCATTTCAAGACGGTAATTCTCAAAATCTGGGACGAAATGCCCATGCAGTCCGTGCGTGCCGCCTGCGACGCGTTCGAGAAACGTTTGAAGCTCGTTAAGGAGTACAAAGGGGGGTCATTCCAAGAGAAATGTTGTAAACGTTCCTTGTAAACATAGCTTTCAATAACATAAATCCAAAAAATAAAAAAACATGTTTTCATTTTTTTAACAAATTTTGAAAGTGTATCCGAACTTATTGAACACCGTGTACATAATCCTGCGTTGGCTGTTGTAGAGATGATGGATGCGCCTGAAGTGCTGCCTTGGGCGTGACAGGCTCTTCATCCATCGAGCTCTTTGCACAACACATGGCCAGGTTCTTATAATCAGTAAGGGATGGGAGGGAAGTGTCAATTAGATGTCTACTTAAGAAGATGCTGAGAACTTTAAAAGATATGAAAGCAACATGGCAATTATTAACGAGTACGTCAATGTTTTTGCTACAGAAATGCGTTCCAAAGATTTGCTGCCAAGTCAAATCTTTAAAGCTGGCAAAAGCGGCCTGTAATTCAAATGCACGCCGACCAACACATACGTTGACAAAAAAATGGGCTACTGCGCCCGGAAAAAAAGTAAACAAAGAACGTCTGACTTTCATGCCATGCGCAAACATGGACGGTTTATTAAAGTTGCCTCTTATGGTCGTTGGAAAATTTCATTAACTTGAAAGTCCATTGAAAAATTTGAAAGAGTTGCCTTTTTAATTCGTCACATCAAAGCATGCAAGGATTACGCGCGTTCTGTTCAAAACCTGGTTTTTCTAACATTTTATGCCACAAGTCCGAAAGTTTTTGACAGAAACTGATCTCCCTTTGCGAGCAGTTATTGTGAGTTTTGTGAATTGAAGACTGATGACGGTGCTATCTGGACAATGTTTATGCCGCCCAACATCACAGCTGTAGCTCAACCAATGGAGCAAAACATGATCCAAATGATTATGTAACGCTACAGACACATCATTATACGAGAGGTTTTTGGAAGATGCGGAGAGTTTCACGAAAAAGGTGAAAAGAATCAATCGCCAAAATTATGGCGTCGAGCGTCATCGATGAGGATGCTAAATATGAAGTTCTGAAAGATTATAGTGGACAAGTACGAATCCTGCAGCTGACTACGAGATGACGTATAACTATAGATTCCAGCCTACCAGACAATGACAGCATGCATGTTTCAGAATCGATAGATTCTGGGCTGGAACACAGTTTCCTCCTTGTATCCAGGGCCCAATGCCAAGGGTGTAGAGCCTTCTTTTGCGTGAAAGCTTGTCTATCGGTTGGGACATGAGCACTAACTCTTGTCCTAGCCTTTAATGACTTCTGGTTATAGCGCCATTCCACGCTTTCTGCAAAGAGAAGTAGGACGCAAGAAGAAATCACCCATACCCCCCCCCCCCTCCCACACACGCACATACACATATTCTCATACATACTACATACTACAAATGTAGATTCAAATATCCGTTACAACGGTAATGCGAGGGTGCCTGACAATAACGAGCGTTTTCAAAATAAAAAAAAAACAAAATAAAAATGCTCCCTCTTCGTGTTTTGTTCTTTGCATTTATTTTTTTGTTAATTTTTCACACCAACCACCCCCCCCTCACACCCCCCCCACCCCCCCCCTTCCCCCCCCCCCCCACACCCCCCCCCCTTCCCCCCCCACCCCACACCATTAAATTTGAAAAAAAAAAAAAAATTTCAAATTTTTCACCGCACAAAAAATACACAAAAAAAAAACACGTCCGCTCGGGGTCATGGCACACTATGTTAGAAAGCAGAAGATGTAAAAGTTTGCCAAAAAATATATGATTTGGCAAGCAACTTACTCGTTTGGAAAGCGGAGCACCCCATTCGTGACAACTGGAACGGTCAATGGGCAGGTGTACCTGAAGAAATGCCTCCAAAAGCGTCTACTTCCTCTTTTGAGGTCACACAATGGTTCTACAATTTTCTGGCCGGATTTAGCCTCGTGCCATTACTCAAAAGAGGTTTTGGAGTGGTACAAGGCTAAGGCGGTCAATTTCGTGCCGAAGCATCTCAACCCCCGCACGCTCCGGAACTGCGGCCAATTGAAAAGAACTGGGCCATCATGAAGCAAGCACTTTGATAGCATCCTAAATAAGTGAAATCGGAGGAAGATATGAAGAAAAAATGGATTGCCACGCAAAAAAAAGTTGGTCCAAATGTTGTCCAGGACCTTGTGAGTAGTGTAAAGAAGAAGGTTCTTGCATTTGAATATGGAATTGAAATTGAATAAAACAAACATGAGAAAATATTCATAACATGTTTAGTTTTACTGCCTGAAAGTTTTAAGATGATTAGTTGAACGGGCGAATTTTGCTGAATATTTGTGTGTGTCGCAATTTGATTCTCTACACCCTTTGAAGTCAACAGTTTTTTTTTCAGTGTAGAATTCTCTGTACACATATAAATGCCATCTGGTGCCTGGTTTTAAAATCTTTGCATACAATGTTTGCTCTCAAAGTTTAACATTAATAAGTAGTGCAAGGCGGAAAAATGGGCTACAAGTGAAATCGAATTTCACAATTGCGTTTGCAAGCTAATAGACCTTGTCAGATATTGGAGGTTACAAGGAAAGAAGGATTAGTTTTCTTAGCGTTTTGAAGTTTATTACTTTTATTATTTTCTTATTGCTTGCTTAGTGTTCTTCATGCACTTTCACAGCTATTGTTTGGGAGATTTCGATGCCAGGTACCATTTTTGCATTAATATGATTGTGTGTACAATCATACCCTATGCCCAGAGAGTCGGGTCAATTTTCCTTAACGAACAAGACCGGGAATCGAACCCAGCCAACTCCAGCTTGGTGTTACTTTGTAGCTGCGCCTTTGCCGACTTTAATCGATCGTATTTAAAGAAAATGGAGGGAATTGAAATAGCCGTCTTAGTGTATAGTGTTTTTACTCCAAAGTTGGTGAAAACGGTATGTGAAAAAATTCTCCGAAATCCTTGCCAATCAGTGAATAAAAACCTAAAAGTTCAGCCCATTGTGCCCATTGTTTTTTTGGATACCAGCACAAACAACGTTGGGCACGCTTGCTGGAAATGAGACACCGACTGCAGTTCCAGACTCAATGAGGTAACTTCTGAAATCGCTCTTACCAACTGCTCTGTGCTTACGTCAACTCAAGCTGCTCCTACATCGAATTGCCCAACAGCTTTCAATCGCCAACCTCCGCACATATGCACAGAGAGTAGCTCGCAAGTCCCAGTAACAGGTTTACATCATAAGTCATTCCTTGTGTACTATCAAAACGTGGGTGGTATGCGTACGAAGACCAACGACTTTTTCTTGGCCGCAGCATCTAGTGATTACTGAGTGATACTGTTGTGATTGTTGGCGACTACAACCTTCCACATCTGTCGTGGTCTTTCGACGTAGATATCGGAGGTTACTTGCCAACAAACGCTTCTTTCGGCCGTTCTTCCCCCCCAGTGCCTGTTTGGCTTTCCGGAAATGGCCCGCGGGGGTGTGATCGGAGCCCCTCAACCATTTTAAAACCTGACCGCCATCATAATACATTCGTCCTACGGTTAGACATACGTGGATTTGAGGATCTCCAGCCATCGATAGCCAATGAACAGGACTATGATTTTAACCGCTGTGATTACAGTGCTGTGTGTGATGATTTGCGCTCGAAAAACTGGGAACATCTATTCAACAGAGCCAACGTTAATTTAGCGGTCTCGGTTTTTTACACCGAGATTTTCGATTCTATAAGCCGACACACTCCCGTACGCAGAGCTCTTATTCGCTGGTCTTACAGACAAGTATGGTGGAATGCTGACTTAAGACATCGCCGGAATATTCGTCGGAAAGCTAGTCGTCGATTTTTTCGGCACAGTACGTCATCAAACCGGATTCTTCTCCAAAGGCTAGAGACTGAATACAACGCTGATGTAGCTTCTTCGTTCCGTGAGTATGTATTTCGACTTCAGGATGAGGTGAAGGCCAATCCGTCATCTTTCTGGAACTTCATTAAAAACAGGGGAGCGTCCAATTCAATACTCGCAGAAATCTCGTTTGGTGGTGCCACTTCTCATGACACTACTGAGTCTGCAAAGTTATTTGCTGACTTTTTCCAAAATGTTTATACTTCGGGTTCCCCACGGGTTTCCCAGAATCTGGTGGAAAGCTTGCCATCTGACACGATTAATTTCTCAAGGCCTACATTATCAGCAGCAGAGGTAGAACACGCTCTGAGCTCTATGGACTCGTTAAAGGGGCCTGGCCCGGACAAGCTGCGTCCTGTGTTTGTCAAACGATGTGCCAATGTACTTGAAGAACCCGTTAGCTATTTATTCAATCTTTCTTTGTCAGAAGGAGTTTTTCCTGATACATCGAAACTGGTTGCGGTAACGCCCATACACAAATCTGGTAGCACACACTGCGTGGAAAATTTGCTGTGCTGTATCTCAAAGATCTTGGAATCGATTATTCACGTCAAAATGTATAGAGCCTCTCAGTCTGTCATTTCAGAATTTCAGCACGGTTTTGTAAAAAATCGATCCACCATCACTAACCTTATGTACGTCAGCACTCTCAACAGTAGTCTTGAAGACCGATGCCAGGTTGACAGTATATACATCGATTTTTCTAAAGCCTTCGACAAGGTACCGCATGAGTTAACGTTGAAAAAACTGGAACGATTAGGATTTCCTGGATGGCTGATAATCTGGTTACGCTCGTATCTCTACGGTAGATTTGCCTACATCAAGCTTGGATCTGTATATTCCGGCAACTGCGAGCTACCGTCCGGTGTACCGCAAGGCAGCCATTCGGGTCCGTTAATTTTTATTCGCTTCGTTAACGATTTATGCCACCGCTTACAACCACACCGACTCATGTACGCCGACGATCTAAAAGTTTTCAAAACCATTGATTGCGCTGCTCTACAGCAAGACCTGGTGTCTGTTCAACGGAATGGAGATGAATTCTATAAAATGCAAGATCATAAGTTTCAACCGAAGCCGTTTGCAAATAACTGTCCACTATTTGCTACATTCAGAAGAACTTGAACGAGTCAATTCGATTAAAGACTTAAGAGTAACGATGTAAAGTAAGCTAAATTTCAACGACCATATTTCCATAACGCACTCCGTTGACGTTGATGGCATCACCAGCGACGTTTTCGAAGAAGTACGGACTCTCGGGCGAGGCCGGCGCCGATATTGCCTCAGTTTGGGATCACCAATTTTTACGCATTGAAGATATACATAAGTCCCCAGTATCATCTGTTGGTTCTCTGTGTAATAACAGCTGATATGGCAACAACGGAGTAGCAACCTCGGGCGGTCAATCATGCTCATGCTCATACTCATGCTCAATAATACATTGATCAAAGGTGGATCATTATTATTGCCGGTCACTGTAGAATCGGACCAGTATAAAGGCACTCAAAACAATGAATGATGTGCAAAACGGTCGCTTCGGTTTAATATTGATGAACTTTGACAAACCTGAGTGGACCAGAAATACACCCATCAACAGGAAGAAAAACTACGATCGGTTTTCCTTCGCAGCACGTGCGAAAATGCAGTAACACCTCACAGCACAAATCTAAGAAGGCACTCTACAAAAAAGCACCATCAGGAAGTACGACATTGCATGCTTCATATTGACGACGCACGTAAGTTCCACGAGAAATCTGCTGCGCAATGGCTACTCGTTATTTGCAAACACCTGGGAGGAAATCTTCTCTCACCTCAATGGCGACGTTAGAGTTGGGAATATCCGCAGAAAATGAAGAAAATAAATTCGAATTGTGAATTGGTCAGCCGATAAACAACAACTTATGCGCAAACTGAAGCTCTCGTTCGCTATCGGCCCTGATGGCATCCCTTCATCAGTTTAAAAAAAAAGATGCGCAGCTAATTTCTGCCTCCCACTTGCGAGGATCTTTCATCTATCGGCACAACAATGTAAGTTCCCTATATACAGGGAACACTCGTTCACATTTCTCCCTTCTTTAAAAAAGGAGACAAACGAAACTTGCCAATTATCGTGGTATCACTTCTCTCAGTGCATGTTCAAAGTTATTGAAATTTTGATAAATAATACCTTGTTTGTGTGCTCTAAAAACTACATCGATTCTGATCAACACGATTTTTCTTCTGAAGCGAACGGATACAACGATCTTGGTTCAGTTTACGGCTAACTGCCTGCGTTGCATGGATTCTGGATGGCAGGTTGATGTTGCGTATATGGACTTGAAGGCCGCATTTGATACGGTGGACCACGAAATTCTGCTTGCGAAGCTGAAATTACTCGGTGTTTCATCAACGACTGTGGATTGGTTCAGGTCGTTCTTGGTGAGTCGGGTGGTACGGTTTCAAATTAGCACTTCGGAATCGGCAGCTTTTTCAAACGAATCCAGTGTCTCTCAAGGCAATAGCTTGGACCTTCTGCTTTTTTCGATCTTTATAAACGATGTCTTCATGCTGTTACTTCCGGGCTGCCACATCTTCTACGCTAACAATTACAAAATGTATATAGAAAAATGCACAATATGTTGTGTATTTTTTCCGACTGTTGCTCAAGAGATCTGACGACCTTGAGTATTGAAAAATGCAACGTCATATTATACCATCGGAAAAAATGCACCAATCATCTCCAATTATGTCCTCACTGGGCGATCGCTTGCCCGCGTTCAGCACATCAAGGATCTCGGGGTGTCCTGGTTGGCGGACTGACATTCACACTTGACTACAACGAAATTGTCGCCAGACAATCGTCAACTGGGCTTCATGATTACAATTGCCGACGATTACGTGATCCGCAATGCTTTAGATCCCTTTACTGCTCACTTGTGCGATCAATAAAGGGTGTACTCGTTAAAAATGGCACACACATATTTAATAGCCAAAAGTAAACCGATTATCGGATTTTCTTGAAACTTTCAGGGAATGAAAAACTTCTAATGAGTTATGATTAACAAAATTTTCTCTTTTCAATTTCATCTCCCATCCCGAATGCCCGCACCTTCCTTTTCAATCCACCCATCAAATTTTGTGCAACCGATTTTCCCAGTGTTTTTGTTTTCTTCAAATCCAGCTCTGTTTTAATAGCTTTGGATGTTTCCGAAGTTTTGTCTGCATAACTGCCCAAAATTTTTCAATTGGGTGAGTTCCGGTGAATTTAGTGGGTTCATATCTTTTGACACGTATCTTGTAGGCTCAGTACCACTCCAACACGTTTCGAGCGTAGTGGTAGGATGCTAGATCAGGCCAAAACAGAGTTGATCCTTTGTGCTTCATTATGAATGGAAAAGACGCTTCTTAAGGCACTCGTCCGTGTAAATAGCCCCGTTGATTGTTCCTCAAATCACCTGCCAGATCAGGAACTTTTTTGCAAATTTCGATAATTTCTTCTTTCGAACATCCTTCGGAACATCAAATTTAGACATGGCAACGAAATACTCTTGCCCAGGAAGTTGACGGAAGTTTGACTTAACGTAAGTTTCGTCATCCCTCACGATGCAACAGGATGTGGTGAGCAACTTCGTGTAAAGATTCCGGCTGCGGGTTTTCACAGTGATGTTTTGCTTTTCATTCCGGTTTTGGGCTTTTTGCACCTTAGACCTAAGCCAGCACGCTTCATGGGTTTCCGCACAAAATCGACTGACACTTTGGACTTTTTAGCGACATCTCCAATTGATGTCTGGACGGTTCTTGAACAGTTGCAGTACTTTTGTGGCCATTTAAATGTCCATTGGACAACTTTTACTACCACTCCCTTCCTTCATTTGGGCACTTAGACGCTCCTAGAATGTTCTTATCACAAGAGACACAGAAGTATTTGAAATTCCAAGCATCTTTGCGATCCATCGGTGGGACGCCTTTGGATTTTGATTGTAAGTGCACACATTTTTTTTCACGGACAATTTCTTGTTTGGACGGCATGACTGGAAGTACTCAATGAAACAATTTGAAACTTGACACATGTAAACAATACACTATTAATAAGGTTTGCTCAATTATTCAGGTCTTTTACTCATGCGGTTAAGAAGTTACAGAAGATTTCCGGTGTACCATTTTTATCGAATAAACACTTTATTAAAATCATGTGCGTTGCATGGTGCCCTTTCCAAGCCACCTGGATCGCCAGAATGGAAGCCGTTCAACGTTCGTAAGATACGCTCTTTGTTTCCTCAAGTGGTGTGAGCCTTTGAACCTGCCACCATGCGAGGAGCATTGCCGTTTGTTGAACATCGAACCACTTGGGTTGAGACTAGTGGCCGCTCAAGCTACCGTGAGCGTGATAAAGTTTGCACCATCATACACATAAGGTTCCTGTTTCACCTGTACCTACAATGCCTAGGTTTTTGTTTGACATTCATTTAAACTATAGTTCATATCATAGTAGGCTGCGAGTAAAAGAAGTCGATTTCCTTAATTTGACAGTTGCACCATGACGGAGTGGCAGCATATTCGTGAATTGTCCCACGAGCAAATGTCGCAAAAAGAAATTTCAATTGCCGTGGGACTGGCCCGGTGGACCGTGAAAAGATTTTAGACCGGGAAAAGAAAGGGCAATTATCCTTAAAGGTGACCAATGGTCGCCCGAGGTCAGCTTGGATTCCGATGGTTATCGCTGCCATTAAAAGAAAGATTCGGGCGAATCCAGTGCGTTAAATTAAGGAAATGGCGAAGGAACATGGGATCAGCGTCTTTACAGCACGGAATATTGTAAAGGAAGACTGCGAGGCGAAGTCGAGGGCACACAAAAAACTCACATGGTTACCAACCGCATTTTGGAGCTACGACTCGAACGATGTAAGAAAATCTTGAACTTCTTCAAGCAAAAAATTCAGTAATCCTGTTCAACGTCGAAAGAATGTTTATTAAATCGTTTTCGATAAAAGACCTGGCCGACGAGCATAAGAACGTGTTTCTGACCAATCATCCTTTAGATTGGTGGCTTCCAATGGCAAAAAATGAACCCAGTGTTCATTGAGAAGGCGACAAGATAAACACGGAGGTCTAAATCGGGATTTTAAGTAAGTATGTTATTCCGTGGATCAAAGAGCAGTACGGCCCGAAGTCAAATGTTGTTTTTCAACCAGATGGGACTCCGTGCCACACCTCGAACCACACTCGGAAGTAGTTGCAGGAACATCTGCGAATCTGGGCGAAGGATATATACATTGTTATATCTGCTGTGTGTTCTGGAAGCGTGTGGAGGCCGTTATGGCAGCAAGTGGAAACGCGATCGATGATTAACACATATAAAAAATCTCAGAAGCATTCACTTTTTGAATAAATAAGAAATATCGAACGGAAATTTTTGAGAATGCTCCAATTTTGACATTGCTCAGTGTTGCAAACACTAAATACTCTGATCGGGCTTTTCCGTTGCCGTTGACGGTAAGATTTCGTTATCATTGTGTTTGGGCCATTTCTTCGGTCCCACAAAGGTGATGCTCGGTTTTGACCGGAACGTCGTGCCATTACGCGAAACCGATGATGGAGTGGTACGAAGCCAACGATGTTGTTTTTGTACCGAAGGAGGCAAATCCACCAAACACGCCAGAACTTCGCCCAATAGCAACATTCTGGGTGAATATGAAGGGAAGCAAACTCCGGAAATGAGGGAAGGTCTTCAAGAACGACATGGACTTGAAGAAAGAGTGGATGAAAGTATGCAAGAAAGGTGGTGCAAGAGATACACAGGACACTATGGGTAGCGTTAATTTCAAGGTGTGGGCATTTAACCTAGGGGAGGATGTTAAATCAACCAACTTGCAAAAACATAGCTATTATGAGTTTTTTCATTCCCTGAGGGTTTAAAAAAATATCAGACCTGAAATGAATTTTTGGTGATTATACTTGTCTTTTGCATTTTTTCCGAGTACAATCTTTATATTTTTTAAATTCTGACATTTATTTTTAAGTCCGATTCTACGGTTTTTATTTAAGCTCTAATGCATCAACTCTATTCTATTTCTTTCGTTGTACTGGAGATGGAGCGCTCTACCTTATCTGACAATGCACAATCTTTGGTTTTTTAAGCACACTGCTCTCTACTAAACTTTTCAGAATATTAGATTCACATACATGGATTAACGTTTGCATTAAAAAAAAATGGATTTTTTTTCGGATGGTGATAAAAAAAAGACAGATAATTGCTTTTGATAAATTTCACATAAAAGCTTACTTGCAAAAAAAATCTACGTCCTTGCGAGCGGCCTTCCGACAGTTAACCGGAACATTTGCCATGGCGGACAAAAACATGCGTGTAGGCATGTTTTTGAGTTCTTTCTTCGTTTTATTTATCAATTCCTCCTCAGTTTTCGCGAAAAAATTGTTGGAGTAGATCTTACGCTTCAGGTTGGCCCAAAAATTCTCGATGGGACGCAGCTGGGGGACGTTGAGCGGGTTCGCCGACTTGGGTACCACATCGAGATTCAGCCGCTCCATCTCCTCCAACGATCGCTTCGAGTAGTGGGCCGACGCCAGGTCCGGCCAGAACACCGCGTCTGCACCCTTATGGTATTTCTTGATGAACGACGCAACTTCCGGCAGGCATTTTGTACTATACATTTCCCCGTTCATGGCCAGTCCGGAGCGAAAGAAGAGTGGCTTTGACATCTTCTCCTTCTCGCTGATTGTCAGCCACAGCCTCACCTTCTTGAGGAACTTGGTGTGTGAAATGAACTTCACCTCGGAGCTCACTTCCTTCGTGGGGAAAGGAAAATACGAAGTGCCCTGCCAGTCGTTGCCATCCAGGGTGAGATAGGTCTCGTCGTCCATCACCACCACCACGTCGCGATTCCCCCGGAAAATAGAGTTGACCATCTTATTCAGCCGCAGCCTGTAGCTCCAAAACCAGTGGACGTGACTTCCGCTTCCTGACATGTATGTTCATGTTCGCCAGGTACTTTTTCACTGTTTGGCCGGTTGAACCGAGCCAAGCACACGCAGCGATGTAGCCACTTTCCCCTCAGTCTGTCTCTTCAGCATCCTTTGGAGCTTCTTGTCGCTCAGGGTCGTCGGTCGTCCGGAACCGGGCTTTCTTTCGATGCTCTCATTGTTATCTAATAGTGCCAAGATGTTTTAGATGCCGGAACGGGCGTATCCGGTGTCTACAAAGTGCCGCACGATGTCCGCACACGCAGCGATGTAGCCACTTTCCCCTCAGTCTGTCTCTTCAGCATCCTTTGGAGCTTCTTGTCGCTCAGGGTCGTCGGCCGTCCGGAACCGGGCTTTCTTTCGATGCTCTCATTGTTGTCTAATAGTGCCAAGATGTTTTAGATGCCGGAACGGGCGTATCCGGTGTCTACAAAGTGCCGCACGATGTCCGTTTTTGACGCGGCGTGGTGCCGTTCTTTGAACGCGCACACTTCTGAACGGAGTAGCTTCACTGTTTTTGCCTTCACGGTTAGAGTTCTTCTCATAGAGCTGTCAAATTTTGTCTGCTGACTCATGGGTTACTATGATTGATGCTGCATGGGTAGTTTTGTCAGTGCGGGTGAAGGTAAACTCATTAAAAATTGGCAATTTTTGTCCATTTTTTTTAAATACAAACGTTAATGCATGAAACAACCAAAAAATTGGTGAAAGCAAAAATTTACAGTTTTAAATGCCGGCCGAAAGTGTTTGCATTCAGGAAGCACCATGCGGGAGAGGATGTGGTGTTTTGGCTGGACCTGGCATCGGGCAGCTATGCTGAACGATCGTTAAAAATGAAGGACCGCCTGAAAATCGTGAGCCCTCTGAAAGTTCCCTAGCTGCGGCAAATGGAGAATTTCCGGATTAACCTTAAACGCATGATATAAATCCGAGAAGAAGCGAATCGAATAAGCGAGCCGAAGAATATCTCAACATCTTTTCTTTTCTACGGCCATTTTCAAGATCCCGGTTTACTGCCGTAAGGCCACTCGTCAGGGTGTGGAAGTATTTTTGTAAAATGGTTCATAAATGTTAGATTGAGGGCAAATTAGTTTCATGGATAATTTTTTTACATAGCTTTTTCCAGTTCCTTTAGAAATTCGTCTTTTTTTAAATCCAGATGCTTGCCAGCGAATTGAGATCCTTTGGAATGACAAACTCAACAAGAAACTTTCGAACAAGTTCAACACCACATTTTTCAGTTGCAAACAATACATAAACAAAATATAAGCATTTTCCCACAACCTGAATTGTTCAATTAGTTGTCTACGTTGAGCCAGATTAGAAGTATCAAACCTAAGAGCACTTGTTCTTAGCCTTCCTGCTCCCAACATGGGACAAATGATTGTTTAGAAAGAAATGTAAGGAATCTACTGTTTCTCAAAATTATGTTTTGTCACTACATGAAACCGCTTACCTACTCATGAAGAGTCAAAAAAGGGGCCTCCTAGTCGTATCTGTGCCAACTCCAAATGACAAGCAAGTTTTTTTTTACTGCGTTATGTTTTCTCTTTGTGAATCTTGCTAACAATCTTTCGCTTCCGTCTGGCTGTCGTCAGAGCCATAATAAAATTGAATCAATGGTCGGTCGCAAACTAAGCTAAAAAAAAAACGGGACTTCCTTTAGAGCTTTTTCTCTTAGCCATTCTCCCTCACCGCTATTGGATGAGCACAAAGAATTTCCCACCTAGAAGCTTCTTACGTGGGTAGTTGAAACTTTTCTGGGCAGCCTGCCAGTCGCAACCGCATGGATGAAGTTGTGGTGATTTGTGACTCATGGATGAATCTGAACTGCATTCTGTCGGCTGTTATTTGTGATGCAACGTGCCAAACTAGCATGTAAATAAAACTTAAAGTTTACGAGTAGATGTTTGCAAGCTTAATCCGAATTGCGTGACATGTGGCCAAACTATAAAGTACTTAGAGATAGCCACACTGGGTTGCATTCTTAAAGCACTTCAACACGTTATTACTCATACAGATTGTGCACGTACAAAAAGTATTCAGATTTAACGCAAACCCCACCGTGCAATTTTTTTTTCTGCCACCATACCTTAAACCGAAGAGGAAACCAAATCCATTAAGAATAAAATATGCTACCGTCTTCCCCTGGCACCACAGGTCGTCATCGTGCCACGGTCAAAAATCTTGCCGGTTGTTGTCACGCTGCGATTCGAAGAAAAGCCCCATGCTTGAAGGTAATCGTCTTCTCATTTATGCACACTCACCGTTTTGCGTATTTTGATGACCGTGGCAAGACATCTTTCGCAGAATAAGATGCGGCTCATTTTTGCCCCACACACCGATCGGCAGGAAAGTACCTTTCGAAAAACGGGGTTTCCATGTCAGTGGATCAATTCAAATTCCGATTTGCATATAATGAGCTTCTATGGCTTCCTTCCTCAGTCGACTGAAGACGACAGCGATGACCCACGAAGACGACGGCGGCGGCCGGTGTCGGTTTCATCAGTAGCATCACTTTTATCGCAACCGCATCGGATGGGAAAAGGAGCATACGTATCGAAGAAAGTTGTCAACGATTCTTCATACCCTCGCCTACTGTGGTGAGGCTGCATCTTTGTTGTTGCTAATTGGGTTGCATGTTTATTACCTACTGCGGCCGCATCCATCCACACCGGTATGAATAGAATGCCTTTTTCAGCGGATTAATGCATGATGTTCAGAAGTGGCTCTTGCGGCCAAGACCAGTCATCACCGGCGACTTAGTTTAAGTGGAGGAAGACGTAAAAGAAGGCATAAATGAGAGCGAAACTAATGAAAGTTGCTGTCGATTGGCTCGAATGTATGTTTGTATGTGTGCTAGTTGGTAGAAGGAACCGTGTGTGGAAATATCGTCGCTCTAGTTAGTTAGTTTGAAATCGAAACCAATGCAAATTGATTCGATTTCGGCAGATTTGGTCAACTTCGGGTGGTGGGAACTGGAACTCTAGGGGCAATGTGAAGATGGCTAACAAGCCGTGATGAGCGTGTGAGATATAGTTTTAATTCGAAATTATTATTTGTTTCTGTATTGTGGGCGCATTTACATTCACTTAATTTGAATCATCTCTCTGTTTATGAGCCTAAACTCTTACCTTTCAGTTGTTACGCGTGGTTCTGTAAATAAAAAGATAATATGTATTACTAACTTGAATACTTGATGACTCTATAAGCATAAATGGTAAATATCAAATTGACACGAAACGATGGTTGGTACGCCTTTTCTTATCTTAAGTTATATAAACTTAAATCAGCCAGTTATTCTCACTAGAGCAAAATTATTACAACTATATCACCAAAGTCTGCATGCATTTAACTGTGGTCCATTACCAAGAACCTTTTCAGCCAGGCCAACGTCGTACGAAAAGATTAACCCATTTAAGACGATTGTGTACCGTTTTTCATAGTCATTTATCATTCGATAATGAGCATGAGCATGAGCATGATTGACCGCCCGAGGTTGCTACTCCGTTATTGCCAGATCAGCTATGTTTACACAGAGAACCAAAAAGATGATTCTTGGGACTAACATACATCATCAATGTATAAAAACTGGTGATCCCAATCTAAGGCAATACCGGCGCCGGCGCCGGCCTCACCCGAATGCAGGTCGAGTAGGGAATGAGTAGGAATATGTTGACGTGATACTTGCTTAATTGGAAGCCGAGAACACCTCTGCATCTAAGAAGGTTTCTATTATGTTGGATAAAAACAAAAATGTGTTCTAGAAACAGATGATAGAATATAAATTGTTGCCCGTGGCCTAGAATTATCAAATTTGTCGAAAAAAGGAGATAAATTGTATTTTAAATATCAGTTAGTCAAGATTCTGCACTCAATTATCGTTAGATGGTCAACGTCTCCATGGTAGCACCTTCCGGAAGTGATGGAAAGCCTTCTAAATACAGATGCAAGCCAAAGGAAGCACACCAGCTGACCAATGACAATGGCCTTCAAAGTCCATTAGACTTCACCGCCTCTACAAACATGGCCGTACGTAGAACCTTCTTGCAGCACAGCCTCCCACAACGGTCCACCGGTTGGTCACCAAACCAAATAGGAACACAAATAGAACACGTTTTAATAGATGGTCGGCACTTCTCAGACATCACCGACGTCAGAACCTATCGAGGCGCCAACATCGATTCGAACCGCTACCTATTGACGGTTAAGATGCGCCCAAAACTCTCTCTAGTGAACAAATTTCGGTACCGACGCCCGCCATGGTATAATCTCGCGTGAATGAAGCAACCTGATGCCATTGCAGGCTAAGCGCTGCCGAAAGAGGGCGAGCTCCACGAAGCCCCTCTCGAGGACTGTTTTTAGACCGTGAAAACAGCTATCACGAAACGAAACCTACAGAACGAGTGGTTCGAATTTCAGCTGATGTTGGAAGAAAAGAACGCAGCGCGGGCACTTACGCTGCGTCAAGCTACCCGTCAGAGTGTGGAACGGTACAGACAGAAGCGGAGGTAGCAAACCCAACTCTTCTGGGAGCCAAAGCGCCACCAGGAGGAGGAGGAGTATGAGCAGCTAGAACAGCTTCATCGCTCATGTGAAACGCAAAAGTTCTACCAGAAACTCAAAGCATTCGGTACAGGCTTCGTGCCGCGAGCTGAAATCTGTCACGATAAGAATGGGAGTATTCGTTCAGACTATTGTGAGGTGACCGAAAGGCGGAGGCAGTACTTCGATGAACATTTGGATAGAGTACAGGAAGACTGACTGACTAATTTGACTGATAGCCAGGATTTGAAGCTACTGGAGGAGTGGAAGAATGGGGGTATCTGCCCCATCTACAGGAAAAGCGACAGACTTAACTGCGAAAACTATCGTGCTATCGCCGTCCTTAATGCCGCCTATAAAGTGCTATCCCAAAACATCTTCTAGCGATTGTCGCCAAATAGATTCGTGGGACCGACCTCATCAAAGGATGGTCTACTACGAACCACATATTCATTTTGTGGCAGATCCTCCAAAAGTGCCGTGAATATAGAATTCCTACGCATAATCTATTCATGGACTTCGAAGCCGCATATGATACAGTTACCTGGCAAGAGCTATGGAAGATCACGGACGAGCACGACTTTATGGGGAAGCTGACCAGACTAATCGAGGCTACGATGGATGGAACCCAGTGCTGTGTGAGGATATCGGGTGGATTATCGGGTTCATTAGAATCCCTTAGGGGGCTTTGTCAGGGTCATGGTATCTCTTGCCTGCTGTTAAACATTGCTCTTGAAGGTGTTATGAGACGAGCGACGTTTAACATGCGGGGTTCGATTCTCAACATATCCAGTCAATTTATCTGCTTTGCCGATGACGTGGACAATGTCAGACTGAAGTGCGAAGCAGTGAAACTTGGGTTGAAGATAATTTCCAAAACGAACTACATGCTGGCATGCCGCACCGAGCACAATAATGCCTGACTAGGCAGCAGTAGAACCATCGACGAAGAAGAGTTCGATGTAGCCAACGAAAATTTGTCTATCTTAGCTCACTTTTTACTGTGAATTATGGTAACAGCCGTGTGATTTGGAGGCGTTACTCATTGGAAGACGTAATTAGTGGAAGTTGCGCCTACTACGGGTTCCACAAACAACTGCTGTCAAATTATCTTCACTTCCGTATGAAGTGCACCCTGTTCAAAACAATGCTCGAGAAGCACTTGAGTGCCGTAGGACGGAATCTGGAGACGGAGTATACACCATGAGCTCACGCAACGTGCTGGCGAACCCAGTATTTGTAAGGTAGTCAAATCTGGACGCATTTGCTGGTCAGAAAGTGCTGCAAGAATGCGATTATGGGGTTCGTTGGAACTCTGGTTGTCATTGAATAACATCTTATTTTAAACTTAAATAATGCACGGTTTTTTCAAATGCTTCATAAAAGAGTGCCACGTACTTTCAAAGTGCCTCCGATTGTTTTGCTCAACTTTAAAGTAACATTTTAAATAAAAACTGAACATACTCCTTTACCTACATTAAAAAAGACAAAATCCCATACGAAACTTCATTTTAATAACCATTAGGCGAGACGATTTTTAAAACAATCTAAAAAAAATTAGAGATGGTTTTTGGAACATTTTCAACCATAATTCACTATGCAAGTTCGTTAATTCGATTTTTTTGTCAATTGACAAAGCCTAATGTCATAGTAACTTGATTATCGATGAAGCACCGCTGACCATAGCCATCATCAGTTGCTGTTCACGACTCTCACCAACCCCAGCAATGAGCGTAAATTGAAAATCGTACGCATACTAAAAGAATGAATCTAGGCGTTTTCAACATCGTATGGAAACAATGCCAGAGCTGAAACATTAAACATTGAATATAAGCTACAACTTTCTATGTTCCGAGGATAAATCAAATGTTTTTCTGTTAATTAATGACGTTATACCGAATAAAGAGAAATTATTAGCTTACAACATTGGGAGGCTTTTAGACGGAAATTGCGATAATTGTAGTTCCAGACACAAACTTGCATCGCGTGAGAGAGTGCACTAGAACCAAAGACATTCGAGAATGGACGATATAAGTGTTAAGAAATGATCATAATGTGAACTTTTCTACAATAGATGAAACTCTGTGCAAACCTGTAAATAAAACCGAAGATAGTCAGAAATCTGCATCAAGCTGTATTCGAGAAATTCGATGGGAAAACAGGAATGTTTTTGCAGAGCATTTTGATGGACATTTGAACATTTGTCAAGGGTAAAATTAGTTGGAAGAATAAGAATTCTAGACAAAATCGTCAGAGGGTCGAAAGTAACAATTGTAAACAATGACTTAAAACTTAAATTTTCTTTAAATGCCAGGTTGCTAACATCTATATCAACTACCGACGAGAAGGAAATAACTCCCTGTATTTTGTTTGTGGGAGCAAGCAGAGCCCCGAAAAATACGCTAGAAGTCATTGTTGACAAATGTTACTTTCGACCTTTCGACTATTTTGGCTAGAATTGTTGTATTGAATTTAAACTTACAAAAAAAAAAAAAAAAAAACCATCAGTCATTCAAAAGTATTTAAGCATGCTACCTTCAAAAAAATCAACGTATGAAAGCCCAGATAAACCATATTTGCTGAAGGCAGTACATGCTTAGGAGTGCCTTGAAGTCTTGTTAATAAGATGGGGAACGCGGGTTTTACCTAGATGTGAGTATACAAGTTGGAGGTATGTGATGGATTCTATAGTGGTGTCTGAGTACGAGGCACCGAGTAGTCGAATAAACTCACTGCAAGTAGTCGAAGTAACTCACGTATATGTCAAAGATCAAGTATAATGGACTTAAGAATAAATAAATCCCACTCAAAAGGATCGCAGCAAGCCGTGTTTGGAAACTGTCGTGTTTTGTTTTTGCAGCGTCGTTTTCGAGAGAAAAAATCAAAAAAATAATTCGTAAATCAAATTAAACAAACAGTGAAATCACAAAATCTCCGCGTGCTTTGTGTAAGACGTAGTGAATACAAAAGATTCCCTCCCAAAATGTGAGATGGACGGTAGTAAGGTGTGACCCATTTCGTATTGGAACAAACATTTTTCATTCTTACAGCGACCCTAGTGTGTTTCCTATAACAATAACAACATCAGAAGTTTTTTTTCGCGGTGCAGTTCGAACGTGTTTCAGAGAAATACAAAACGGAAGCAGAAAGAAGAAAAATAATTGTGTGCAATAAAAAACCAATACTTGCTAAACAACCAAACTAGCAAACTAAACTTGCTAAAGTGTTGGGTTTTCTGTCGAAAGTGTATTTGATTTTGCTTACTTTCAAGTGCTGCATCCAAGCATTCTAGTGAAACGCCACTTGATTACGGACCGGGTCAAGGAACTACGAGTGACTCGTTCTAAGAGATTGCTTTCCTTGTTGAAGAAGGAAAAAATGATAATCCTGTTCTCCGACGAAATGCTTATCAGCATCGATGCTGTGGCCAAAAGCCGCACGGACCGGTTCATTTCACCGCAGAAAATGGAAAACGTTCCGGAAAAAGTGAAATTCAAATTTCAAACCAAACATCCGGCTGGTGGCGTCCAACGGTTTGAAAATGCCGCCTGTTTTCATTGCTGCTGGAGTTAAAATCAATACCGAAGTGTATATCGGTATTTTAAAGGACCAAGTGCTTCCCTGGGTGAAGGCCAACTTCTCCGAGGACCAAAACGTTGTTCTACAGCAGGATGGAGCGCCGTGTCACACGCCCAATCGAACCCAACAATGGTTGAACGATAACATGAAGTTTTGGCCGAAAGATTTGTGGCCCCCTAGCAGTCCAGATCTTAATCCGTTGAATTATTCGATTTGGGCATATGTTGAAGCACGAGCCTGCAAAACATCACACCCTAGTGTGAAAACCCTGAAGTCAACCATAACACGCACATGGCAGTCAATGTCGGAGGACTACGTCTGAAAGGCATGCTCTGGCTTCCGGCGTCGGCTCGAGGATGTTATTAATAAAAATGGAGGACACATTGAGTAAATTTGTTTAAATGGACTTTATAAAGATAACTGCACTCGAAAATGTTGATATTATTGCTTGAATTAGTTGAAAATGGGATTTGAAAGAAATAGAACAAATTTTCGCATTATTTTCTGCCGCACTCTGTATGCGTCATAAAAAGGCCAATCTGGATGCCGGGTACTATAACATTCTGGATGTCAACACCTAGACCATTATCAATTAATACGTATGACGTAATCTTTAAAACGGCTTTTGATTGATTGATGCTGTTTGCAAGAAAGCATACCCAACAAACATCGGTGTTGAATTAGAGCTTGTTCAAACAAATTTGGAGAAGCTATTCAGCTATTCTAGAAGAAACAGCTGAATAGCTTCTCCAAATTTGCTTGAACAAGCTCTAATTCAACATCGATGTTTGTTGGGTACACAGTGGTAACCTGCTGCTCACTATTCGAGGGCATTGCTCCTTTCTCACTGTTTGAGGGCCTCGCTCTTTTCCCTGTTAAGATGTGCCCCGTTAGGGTATCATCAACAAAAAATTCTAACTTGCCATCTCGTTTCGATGGCCAGAGATGTCTTAAAATTTCGTTTCTTATAACTCTTTGCAGAATCTATAGTAGAACATAGTCCTGACCTATCATTCAGGCAAAGGTAACCATCATAGGCCCAGGTAAATCCATCTTGTTGAACTGTATAGTTTTGGCATCCAAGTTCACACAAATTAAGAACATGAAGGCCGCTGGAAAGGACAGTATCGGAGCCGAACTTATAATAATGAGCCCTGTTAAGCTGGAAATTTTTCTGCACCGACTCATAGTCAGGATCTGGTATAAAATGCCTGTATCTTTTCATATTTAAAGGCTAGAGTACTGCCATTATCCAAAAGTTTGTGTGTTTTAGTGAAAGGAAAAACTTTTTTCACCATAGAAGGCCACGGAAAAATCAAAGAAAGAAGTTACAACTGAAAAGCTCATTGAAGACTCTATTTTCACCGAAAACCACACTTCTTTGATTCATGCCCACCTAGTAATTATCAATTACCCCCATACATTAAAACACGAAAATGTTCAGTAAAACATTTACCATCATGTTATTGTGCCATTTTGAGATATAACCCTTGGAAAGTGGCATATTTTGAACAACAAAACGCTTGTTTCATTTCAGTTTTAAAACATAGCGTATTGTTGTCTTCAAAAAAATTGTGTGTTTCAGTAAAAGGAAGAGTTTTTTAGAACATAGTAGGCCGAGGAAAAATCAAAGAAAATAGTTGGAGCTAAATAATCGATTTGAAAGGGGTTCCCATAAAAAAATGCTTCATATCTTAATACAAGATAGCAAGTTGGTGTTTTCTGCAAAGTTTATGGAAGTTGTGAGTTCTACAATTTTGTAGAATATTTCAAAAGCCTAGAATGTCACACTAAAAAACATAAAACAAAAAAATCGTGCCTCGATGAACGCAGTTTATGGACGACTCCTCTTTCAGATTCGCCTTAATCTTACCAAAAACTTTTTTTAAGACACCAATTTGATCCGTCAAGTAAGTGCACTTTTTATTTTATTCATGAAAATCGGACCAATGTGCATTGTATGAAGGGCCAAAAACGGGATGGGTGGATGGATAGGCAACTTCACTTATACGTTTCCACAGGTATATAAAGAATCTCCTTCCGAAAACAAGATTGAAAAATTGGTCATAAGAGCGAGCTATCTAACATGAAGATGCCCCAATGGGCGGGAAGAAGAGCCCGCCCTCTATTCACAAACTGTTAGCAATGGGTTAGAGTTGGCATTCCCACTCTCCTCATCCAGAGTGCTTCAATCGTGTGCCCTGATGGTGCCTCCCATTCCCATGAAATATTTGAATAATAGATTATCTATATGATCTTCATTCGGTTGATCCTGAAATGCAAGATATGTTGTAAAGTGTTCAAGTGTAGAGCTCTGAGCTTCCGTGCTCAAGCACGTTTTTGCTCGTTTTCAGTGATAGCAGAAATTCACCAAAATCTTGGCATCCTGAAAAGGTATGTTAAATCTATTGAAATTTTACAAAACTAACATTTAAACATCTTAATTTACGGTTGCCATGGTCGCTATTTGCTGCTTGGTGCTGATTTTATAACAGCAAAGCATTTTTATTTTTGCTGGCCTAATAGTTATTGCTCCTGAGTAAGGAAAACAGGAAAGATTTAATTGAAAAGGACTTAACGACAAATGGACTTAAAAAAACTATAAGTAATGTTTGTTGATTTATCTATGAAGTAAAATCAATAAAACAATATTATCAAATATAATGATACTGTGAGTTATGATAAAGTAATGAAAAAGAGTGAACTGTAAAATCAGACACTAGCCAAACACTGGCACATAGCGCTGCATGAACCAGATCAGCTCAGATTTGGTAAAATGTTCATTTGAAAAACACACATATGAAAAACACATTCAGTAAAAAGTGCAAAAGCCTACCACAGATTCCGTTGCAGCTTCCTGTATTCAAGGCACTAGATACTTCTTAATCATAAGAGGAGAAGAAAGGATTAAAATGATAATTGGACATATAAGACATAATAATTAAAAGTATTTATAACCTCTTAGGTAAAAATTATAGAATTATTTTTATGTTAATATATTAATCACGAAAATACAAGTAATGATAGAAATGGTAATGATGATGATAAAGATGTATGGTAATGGTAATAGATAAACAATGTCATATAAGATAATATATACAGTGAAGGGATATTATAATGTGAAATGGAACTTACCTGTGTGCCGACTCCTTTTTTTTTGCTATAGCAGACAAACTTGTGCATCCATTTTGAAGCAAAAAAAAATTAGACAATGTACAAAAACTGACTTTGTTGAAAAGATCCAGATGAATATCTAATGAACTTTAGAATTGAAATTTTCTGTAAACACCACTGGCGTAGCGAAATTCGTGTACTTTACTCAATTTTTCAATGTCGTTGTTTCCTTTTTACAAGTAAGATTATGCCAAGTCATGAACGCATGGTAGAAATGCTATCAAACAAGGTTTTTTGATAGCTCTATAGACAGCGATTTACGAACGAAACGATAGAATCAATGTCATCGGCACAAATCCCCTTCCCACAGCAAACGCGGCTGTTCATCTTCGTTCCAAAACCAGTGCCATTCCGTCACTGATTGTTCGTCAAATTCACCAACACCTCCTAGAGACTTCTTTATTTTCATCCTTTCCGGTACTGCCCGCAATCAGTGCTCATTCAGCTGAAATAAACCTTCAAACTCGATGGCGATGGATCAAACAAGATTGTTTTTAAGTGTTGCCGGTCGTTTGAACTACCCCAAACCCGTTATTGGGTTGGGCTTTGACGAGTATCTTGAAGTTGTACAATGTTTCCACAAAAGCTTCCACCGAATAGCTATCATTATCGGGCAAGAGAGGCTTTTTATTGGACATAACCGAGGCCATCATTCGGACGGAGGTGGCAATCAGTGCGGCTGCTGCCGAATCATCGACTGGATCAACCACCGGGCCCGTGATTCGGTAATATAATTTAAAATGTGGGTACCCGCGTGGTCAAAAGGGCTGATTGGGCGAAACTCGAAGCTCGTTTTGTTTTGGATCGGCAGACGAAATCGGCGCGAGGGGAAAAACTATCAATTTTTATCGGATGAATGAAGTTACCCATTAAAGTTGACTGGATATTTTCGTTTTGGTTTCCGCCAACGGAGGCCGCAACCAAGCGTTAAACTACTTTTTATAACATAATCATGTTAATCCCAGCTGATTATGTGTTTGCATTGCATACTTAGAGGGTTATCAATTCCGGAGGGAAAAACTGCTTGGAGTCGTTTAAGTGGACGGCATCATTTCATAACGGTTCACCACTATCAAACCTGATTGCGCAACGAGGTTCAGTCCTAAAAAGTTCCTTCGCTTATAAAACCACCAACAACCAGTATCAAATTACACTTTTTAGTCAATCCAATCTAGAGTCCGGACATGGCAAGCGGCATGAATAACTTAAGCTTAATTATCAACCGTCTCGACTCGTGTAGAACTACGCGCTAACACAACACTCGACTGTGTTGGAGAAATGGCTATGATTAAAAGGTACAATTGGTGGTGACACTTGGACACACCATTCCGTGGGCGTATTTCGGGAAGTCCAAAATACAGTTCCTATACGGAACAGTCCAAGCCGTAGTACCTTTTACGAACATCGATAGCCTACAAAATGAATGATCATAAACTAAAGTGGATTATAATTGGTCATTCAGCTTGATTGGATTCGGTCGACCTTCCTGTCTTCCACTCCTTTCTCGACGTTCTTAGTCCGGGCGGCTTGAGCTGAGATTGTTTTTAATTTCAAACTGCAATGAGGTAAGCAGATTACTACTGCTAAAGGGAAGCATTAAGTTTAACAGCATATTGTTGGAGACCTCATCTGTGAGCATTTGCGAGTCGTCCGCCAGGGCTGTTTTTTAGGCAATCTAATAGCAATCTAACGGTGACGGGGTCTACGCTACATATCGGCGTTTTTCCAACACAACTTGGGGGGCGTCACGAGGGGGAAGATTAAGGTCACACTCATTAGAGTACACCTGTGAAAAGTGATCTGCGTTGACTTTTGAGCTGGTTTGCTTGTTCGCATTTATGACCGAGAGAATAAAAGGTCGACCGACGGTGATGGATGAATGTTGTGCTACTGCTTCTGGGTGTCTTCTCCCGTCACACGTGCGCGGGAAGGCTCGACCGTCGGATTTATGATTGGACGTCAGCTGTTGCCATGTCGGGTAATTAGGCTTTCGTGTAGTCATCAAACTGTACATGTAGGTGAACAAGAATTTTAATGATGGATTATGGAACCGATGGGTAAACGTGCATCGTTGATTATTCATAGTTGACATTGAAATTATTCTCAAAAATCGAAAATTATCCTTCAATTCGATTTCATACATCGTGTTTCAACGGTGTTTATTTAAGAATATACATCATCTTCAAAATGGTAACTGCAATATTGAAAACCAATAATTTATTATTAAGATTGATTTAAAAAAAGAGTAATGGATATTTCTATAATCATTTCTAAAAACTTTTTATTGAAACACATGAATGCTGTGAAAAAGATCAAATGATTTGTTCTAACAAACCTATTCGCATGAATCGTATATCCACTACAACCGATATCACCTATGAGTTAAGAAATACTGTTAATACTGAGTTAATACTGAATACTTCTATCGACAGGAGAATTCAAATTTGTTGGACATAAGCATCTCAAGGTGACCGTGTTGTCGATTCTCGGAACTTCTCGGAAAACGGGAGTAAAAGAAAATTCCAGGATTCTCCGGGATTCCGAAAAATAAACCAAATCATATAGAAGATGTGTAAGAGTAAAATGTGGATTTCATCCAGGGTATTTAAAGCAAACAAGCATATCCATCTTTACATAGTACATAATTCCAAGTTTAACATGCTGCATAAATATATTACTCAAAAAAAATGCAAAACTTTTGTACATCACTTTTTATTTCGTGGGTAAAATTGATGAAATTTCGGGTAAAACTAGTTTCGAGTGTAATATTCACATATACAAAATTTCGTCACAACCTTTCAAGTGGTTATTGTGATGGCTTCCAAGCAAGAAGTCCTTTGACAAAAAAAATATGGGCGCGGTCGTGGAAAATCCAGGCTAGTCCCACGGGTGGATTGCCAAATAGTTGGGAATTGACAATTTGAGCATGTCCCGTGTGGTAAAATCGTTGGACCCAGACAACCCAGCGGCGGGCTGGCAGCGGAAGAAAAACGAAGACGACCGACCCCGTGAACGCAATGATTCATGGCCTGGAGTTTTTCGTCGGCAAGTTCCACCTGGATTTTCCGGAGAAGTTCCGGACAAATCTGCCGAGAAGTACTTTGTGTGGCAGGTGATCTGTGGGTGCGGCAAATTCAGCAAGCTGTACATAACGACCTGCACAATCAATGGCCACATATATAACAGAGAATGCCTCTAGGAGCGCCTGCTGCCCTTCCTCCGGTCCCAAGAAGGTGACAGTCTGTTTTGGCCGGATTTGGCGTCTGGTGAAACCGGTGATGGAGTGGTACGAAGCTACCGATGTTGTTTATGTACCGAAGAAGACAAATCCGCTAAACTCACCAGAACTTCGCCCCAGTGAAAAATTCTGGGCGATTATCAAGGGCAAGCTCCGAAAAACAGGGAAGGTCTTCAATAACAACAAAGATTTGAAGAATGAATGGATGAAAGTGTTTGAGAAAAATGGCGCAAGTGTTTCACAGGATTTGATGGGTAGCGTTCAGTCCAAGGTGCGGGCATTTAGCCTAGGAGAGAAGGTTTAAAACCAACTTTGCCAAAACATAGCAAACATGTGTTTACAGGGTGCGGCAGAAAATAATGCGAAAATGTTCAAACTTGAGTATTGGGTTAATTCATGTAGCTAGTGACTAATTTCTGTCAAAAGTGTCGTTGTTTATGTTTACTTTCAAGTGCTGCATCCAAGCATTCTATTTGTTCTATTGCAAATTCGTCAAAATGTTCGCGAAAGAAGTGATCACCAGTTTGTTGTTCGCCCAGAAGAAGCCGAAAGAGATTACCAAGGTGCCATTTGGCAACAGTTTACCGCATAAAAAAGTCCCTGCAGGATGGTCCTAAGCAGCGGAAGCCGGAAAGCGAACGTCCGCGCTTTGCACGCACGCCGAACGTGATCAAATCGGTCCGTGCAAAAATTGCTCGCAACCCGGTGCGTTCCATAAGAAAACTTGCAAAGGAAGCCAATATTCCTGAGAAATCCATGCGGAGAATCATCAAAGAAGACCTGCATGCATCTTCCAGAGCCAGAATGAAACGCCACCTGATTACGGACCGGGTCAAGGAACTACGAGTGACTCGTTCCAAGAGATTGCTTTCCTTGTTGAAGAAGGAAAAAATGATAATCCTGTTCTCCGACGAAAAGCTTTTCAGCATCGATGCTGTGGCCAACAGCCGCGCGGACCGGTTCATTTCACCGCAGAAAATGGAGAACGTTCCGGAAAAAGTGAAATTCAAATTTCAAACCAAACATCCGGCTGGTGTCATGATGTTTGGCTTGGTGGCGTCCAACGGTTTGAAAATGCCGCCTGTTTTCATTGATGCTGGAGTTAAAATCAATACCGAAGTGTATATCGGTATTTTAAAGGACCAAGTGCTTCCCTGGGTGAAGGCCAACTTCTCCGAGGACCAAAACGTTGTCCTACAGCAGGATGGAGCGCCGTGTCACACGTCCAATCGAACCCAACAATGGTTGAACGATAACATGAAGTTTTGGCCGAAGGATTTGTGGCCCCCTAGCAGTCCAGATCTTAATCCGTTGGATTATTCGATTTGGGCATATGTTGAAGCACGAGCCTGCAAAACATCACACCCTAGTGTGAAAACCCTGAAGTCAACCATAACACGCACATGGCAGTCAATGTCGGAGGACTACGTCCGAAAGGCATGCTCTGGCTTCCGGCGTCGGCTCGAGGATGTTATTAATAAAAATGGAGGACACATTGAATAAATTTGTTTAAAAGGACTATATAAAGATAACTGCACTCGAAAATGTTGATATTATTGCTTGAATTAGTTGAAAATGGGATTTGAAAGAAATAGAACAAATTTTCGCATTATTTTCTGCCGCACTCTGTATTTATTCCATGACAGTTTCAAAAATATCCTACCTAAAATCAATTTTCGGTGATCATTTTTGTCTGTTGCATTTATTTTTTTGAGCACAATCTTTATTTTGTGAATCGAAGGTTCAATTCTGTTGCTGTTTTTGTGAACTTGCTTCGTTTTTTCTGTTCCTCGGAGTTCACGTAAATGTCTCTGCTTACGGGTCTGCCCACGGGTCTGAGAGGGTCTGCCCTTCATACAGGAGCTTGAAGATGACACATGGCAGTATAACCATGATCAAATGGTTTTTCAGATTGTGCCAGTGCTATAGAGAGCTCCCTTGTTATTTAATCAAAATCATCATGAAATTGTTTCTTAGAATTGTGCCTTTCAAACATTCAAAGTGGCGATGCTAGTGGGCCATGATGGCAGCCATATGATAATTCTTTCAATCATCATCTAGAAAGGAAGAGCACACCTTCATGTTAACAAAAACATGTGTATTTTTATTTATGTAAATGTATGTATTCTTACATATTTCTTACATTTTCTCAACATTGTTTATCAGCAGTTCATGAGAGATTTTTGATGACTATTGTTGACGTATTTCAAGCATTGAATAACGTAAATATTTGCATTCAATGCTCCATTTACGATGTAAATTTACAACCATCGCCTTTTTGCCAAAATTTTACAGCGAAAACTGAAGTGTCCGCCTTGTCAACATCATCATCTTCACGAATCGTGTAATATTGCTATGCCGGCAATGTTTTATAGTCCAACTTCGAATACGTTTCGTCGTCCATCATGATGCAGTACTTATTCTTGGAAAAAACTGTGTCCTACAGTCTCCACGCCTGCTTGTGAAGGATTTCTTTTTGGCTGCTGCTGCTTCTTGTAAGTCTTCAGCTTCAATCTCTTTTTGGTTCGTTCAACGTTGGACTTCGAGGTGTTCAGCTTTTTGGCGTAATCGCGAACTGAGGCTCTTTTTGCCTTAGAAAAAGCTCGTCCGATTTGGTTGTCCAATTTGAGGTTCGAGGCTCCTGTTTTTCGACTTCCGGATCACAATGCACGCCGCTTTCTCACCAATGTTTTCCAGTTTCACCAACTTTCTTAGTGATAATCCTGGAATTGTGCTTCACTAGTGCACGATGGCACGGCGTTTTTCAACGGAAATCTTTCCCACTTCTCGAAATACGCGTGAAACTTTGCTGTGAATTGTGTTCGGTTTGACGTTTGGATGTAATCAATAAGATGGGGCCGACAGACTACTCGTATAATATATTGTATTAGTTTGGCTTGGTTGAATACTTTCTGAAAATATATGGAGATTTTTTGTTTTTACTCCATTGTTGAAAAACAAAGCTAATTATCACTAAAGTTTTAGAACCTTGGACACCTGATTTTATTCGCTTCTTGAATGAATTCATTGTTTTAAGAATTTGATGAATTAAAGATTCCCAAACTAAAAAATCTGCTTTACAGCATGGGTTGTCATTTGCAGAAAAAAAAGCTAGAACTAAAAGCCTCCGAAACTTTAATTAACCTCACGCCGATCATTCTGCGCTGGAGATTACTATCAATCTATCAGTACTTATTATCTTCGATAACATCGTTGATCCACATGGCCTGAATTTCGGTAGAACTAATTTCGCTGTTATAAGCCAATCTCTGTCTCAAGTCAATTGGCAGTTCATTGACTCGTGCTCCACTATCAGTGAAGTGGTAGACTTTTTTTGACGGGGTTTTGTCCCTGGCTATATCAGCTTTTGTTCCTCTGAGGAGGCCTGCTCGTAAACCTCCTTGGTCTAATGCTCATTTATGGTACCTGCCCAACAAACATCGATGCTGAATTACTGTTTGTTCAAAAAAATTTGGAGAAGTTGTTCAGCTTTTTCTTTTAGAAAGCTGAATAACTTCTCCAAATTTGTTTGAACAAGCGGTTATTCGACACTGATGTGTGTTGGGTTAAACGTAACTCCAAATCGGAAGTTGATCCGAAACGGTGTAAAAGACCATTTGATTATTGAAAAAACGACTACAACGACATAAAAGAATATAACTTGGATGAATCGTGTAGACAATTTGTATTGAAGCTAGTTCCTTGATTATCGAAATTTTCAACCCTGGGCTGGTTCATCTACCGTAGTGTCACTCAAATACCTTTTTGAGTATTTTCGATTATACTCGTCCGGGGGTGAGATTCGAACTCGTGACTTTGTTGTGAGAGGTATAGATGTTAACCACTACGTCGGGGTACACAGTGTCAGGAAACGGATGCGGGAAAATCTCATTAATCGGTACGGAACATGACTGCCGAAATGAATGTTTTAAAATCAACCATGCACAATATTCTGAAACAAGATCTGGGACTCGCGACATTCAAAAACCGAAAATGAGTTTCCAAACCTTTGAAGGAGAAAAAGCTTGAAAGAGCGGTTCTCATTCTATCGCGTCATGCTGGGGAGCAGTTCGTCTTTTTCTACGAAAAATTATTTGTTCTGCACTAAGGAGTGTATCGAATATAAGCTATCCACATACATTTGCGTTGTATGCATGTATTTGTGATGGTTTTTTATGCTCTGAACACTGCATGCCAGGAAGAGGCCGAAAACCAGGTTCTTCCAGGAAGAGGCAGAAAACCCGGTTCTTCCAACCCGAAACTGGAGCAGAAAGTGGTATCTCTAATCATGAAGAACAAATCAATGTCAATACGTGATTTGGCCAAACAAGCAGGAACGAGTGTCGGAATGATCCAGCGTTTCAAGAGGCGAAACCACCTGAAGACCTACAAGAAGCAGAAAATCTCGAAACAAAGTGCAGAACAGAAGAAGCGAGCAGCAACAAAGGCCCGGAAATTGTATTCGCGTCTTTTGCAGCGTCTGGATGCATGCGTTTTGATGGACAATGAGACCTATGTAAAGGAGGACTCAAAAACCCTTCCAGGTCCACAATACTTTACTGCCGTCGTTGGGGAGGATGTGAGCGATGCGGACAGGTCGATTCAAGTGGAGAAATTCGGTCGAAAGGTACTGGTATGGCAAGCAATATGTTCCTGTGGTTTGAAGTCAACCATTTTTTACACTACCGGAAGTATAAATGCGGAAATCTATCGATCTGAGTGTCTCCAGAAGAGATTGTTGCCTTTATATAAGAAGCATAGTACACCTCCACTGTTTTGGCCGGATTTAGCGTCGGCTCACTATGCCAAAACCACTCTCAATTGGCTTGCGGAAAAGGGTATAGATTTCGTTGAGAAAAATATCAATCCACCAAATTGCCTTCAGCTTCGACCCAGCGAACGTTACTGGGCGTTATCGTGCAGAGGGTCTTCAAGAAGACTGGTAAGGCAGCTGGGAACATGCAGGAGTTCAAAAAAATGTGGGCTCAAGCGTCCAAAAAATGCGATGCAACACTTGTCCGGAACTTGATGAAGAGCATTCGATCCAAAATTCGAAAATTCGTGAAGGAATAACTTAAATTTCATCCGGTCTTCATTATGTTCAAGTTTAACCTCGTACAATAAAGGATCAATTTTTTGTATAAATAAAATATCGGTTTCCAACATAATTTGAAAGAAAGTTTGTGGATAGCTTGTTTTCGATACACTCCTTAGTCCCAAAACCCAAAAAAATAAGCCCCCAAAAAAACACCCAGATACCAATAAAAGAAGAAGTATAAAAAAGATAGCCGAAATACCACCTAATAACTCCACACCCACCCCCCGGCTCGTCTTGCCGTTTTTTTGTCCCCCCCCACCCCCCCCCCGCTGCGCATAGTCCACGGCGCAGAGGTAAACGGAGTTCTTCCCCTTTCCCACCGCCCCCCCCCCCAACCCACCCCCCCCCCCCCCTAAGTTCCCCCACCACCCCGTGGCCATCCGTGAGACATCCGAGAGATGTTCCACCAGGTGCTGATGATAGAAGCTGACCAACATTGTCTACAAACTCAGAGATGACATTGTGGTCATCTATGACCACTGAACTGAAAAGCTCCGCAAGCGTCTCCCCTGCAAAACTAAAGTTCCTCCGTTCCAGATCTGCATCCACCGTCTTCCCTTGTCCATCCAAATGGGTTCCAAACCTGCTGTGAAGGAGAACGGTTCCTAAAAGCTGCTTAGACAATGGAGCCAATTCGCGCTCCACAGGGTTGTATGCGCTGCGACCTGGTGCATTAGTGTAGATGAACAAAGCATCTAGAGCCAACCGTTGAAATTGATGCACAGCGATTTCAATTGTCTTTTGAAATCGCGGATTCTTATCTGGCCCTCCATCCGTACTCGCAATGAGAACAGACTTCGGCGATTTGCGGCATTCATCGAAATCTTACAGAGTGTAGATATGTTCAAATTCCCGAGCATGGCTGCATATATCGGATTTGAGTACGTTACAGCTGCTTTGTCTCCAAACTCGTGTTCCTTGATCACCAAACCAGCATACACTGAGGAAATGAGTTTGTGATGATGACGCAACAGCCCAATCATGATCTGGCAACCGAACAGCATAATCCATATGCATGATGAGTGGTGCATGCAAAGTTGCGGCTGTTATGCCCAAAGAACTCTCGCCTTGTCGTCTTGACTCAGTTTTGCTACTTCAGTGGGGCCCAAGAAAGTGGTCAATTCATCAAGGGCATTCATAGATGCCATGCACAATTTTGTGTCAACTTGGAACTTGTAAAGGTTTTTACCTGTTTTGACGAACTTCACAGGAACAGTACGTATGTATCGCTTAGGGCCTGTTCATAAACCACGTAGACTCATTTTTTGAAAATCTCATTATCCCCCCACCCCACTATGGTACGAATAGCTAAATTTCACGACAAAAATCGATAACTCGAAAACCATCAACTTTAGACATATGATGTCTTTGGAAGATTTCATTTAAAAGAAATAATCTAGCTTTTGTTTTGGGTGGTGACTAGGGTGGTCCTTTTATGTTCATAATAAAAATTCTAACGTTGTATTTTTATGGTTTAGAGGTATTGCTGCTCCAAGAGAATGGTAGATAATTCAATTTAATGAGACTTTGCTGAAAAAACCTAACTTCTATCTCATCTACGTTTCGTTTTATAACAGTTTTTCTAACTGTCCTTAGGGTGGGACTTAAAAAAACAGTTTTTTTGCTCTAATTTTTTTATTTCAATTTGAATTTGAAAACTTTATTTAAATGATTTTTAGGACATAGAAGGACGCACATTTTGAAGAAAAAAAATGGTTGCCAGTTATTGTATTAAAAAAGTTATAGAGGTTGACGTGTAAAATATATATGTTTTTTCGCGATATCTTACTCACTTACTTGCAAATATTTGCAAACATGGATTACATGAACTGAAAGTAAAAACTTCCATCTACAAGACCTATGCAAAATCATTTGTCCCCTTTTGTCCCCTTGTAGAGCAAAACTCATTTTAAAATTGGTCATTTTGCATTATTTCTGCATAACTTTCGATCTGCAGCATCAAAAATTATCGTCAAAGTGCCTAACAACGTGAAATTTTATGAAAATGAACAAAGCAGAACAACAAAAAACAACCTACATTTTCCAGTGTAGTTTGACAGCTGTGGCCATTTTTTTTTCAGTTCATTTATTTGTACAGGCTCAATCGATTTAACTTTACAGAGCCAAGTTCTCATATTTATATACATCAATTATCTTAAACCTAACGTTAAGGGGATAGGACCGATTACTCGCGGCCGTCTCGAGGTTAATAGGAATAACAACTGAAAGGATGGGAAGGTGGGCTGGAATTTGAAGTGTGGTTTATATAACACATTTTTTTTAAATTCTAAATTGTCTAAAAAACTTAAAACTATACAGCTTTTGGCTTCTTTTGACTTGAACATATTTGAGAAAGAAAAAAAAAACACACAGATAAAAAAAGAACAAAAAAACTTAGAGTAAACAAACAGGTTAAACTAACTACAATCTAAGGCTAATGGTAGTCAAAAACACATAAATGAGTTTCATAAACTCCAGGTCACGCAGAGTCTGATTTTAATGGCAGCCAGTAGGTTTTATGAAGGTTCTCAAGTGGTCATAATATCTTTCACTAGAACATTTTCAAAATCTTTATGTTCTTATGAAGGTTTTATTAACTTGTTTTCACAACCGTCTATAGAGTGGGCCATTTTGTACAAATTTCGGCTTTAAAGAAGCATAGAGGAGGTATTGGTAGACAAAACAGTTTTGATTTAAGTTTTATCAACAAAGCCGGGAGAAGTGCTATACGGCTAGAATAAAACTAAAATTGTTACTTGGGTATGCTTCATACAAAATTTTAAAAAAATGTATGGAGAAAAGTCTACGAGGGGGGGTGGGGGGTCTGAGATTTTCGAAAATGAGTCTACGTGGTTTATGAACGGGTCCTTAATTGAAAAGTTGAAAAATACTTGACTGATTCCCATTGGGAAACGCCTATTCAATCAATAATAACATTGTATCTTTTTATTTCGTCAAAACTTTTCAGGAAATGTATGCCATTTTATTCCGAAGCTTAACCGACATAAACGTTCATTAGTGACAAGGCACAAACCTATGCTTTCATTCAATATCAAAAGCTGAAAAAACAACAGTTCTGGAGATATGAATGGTAATGAGTTTGCAATCAAATTTTGGGTATTTGAATCAAGTTTTGGGTATTTGAAGGGAGGGTCACAACCCAGAAGACAATTTTCACTAAATCTTAAATTTTGTAACGAATAATACAAATTGCATATGCGAAAATACTTAAAACCAATGCTCCCATTCTTACCTACGAATTAGCGAAAAGAGAATACCTGAGAGCAGGGTCGGACTATGGGGCGGGGGAGTAGGCAGGGGATCGTTTAGAAAATTGAAATTGCTATATTTTACTTACCTTTTGCCTCACACCCAGCATTTTTTCATTTCTCAGCCCCCCACCCTTCTTTCCGAGCACACTACCCCCTATCACAAAGCATTATCCCATATTCTATGAAATCAAGGCTTAAAAAAATGGAATGTACAAACTAAAAAATTTCCTAAACTGACAAAATTTTCAAAACATTTAATTTCTAATTTTGAATAGTCTCGGGATGAGCCAACCAAGAGCTGTAAGTCTCTGAAATCAAGGCAATTCCATCCAGAAAAGAAGAATTTATTTTACGCGAATACTGTTGTTGTTTTAAACGATTTTCATGTAACTCGAAAATCTTACCTTCGCCTCTCATCGCTGACGCTCCATGCTGGGCCAGATCGACCAACGTCTTCAGCAACTCTGGCTGGTCACTCTCGATCGGAGATCGTCCTTTATCAGGCCGCATTTTGAAACGCTTGGCAAGATGAGAGTTTGTTTCAAATTCTTCCTCAAGAATCTTCTTTCTGTTCAATCTGCTTGTCTTTTGGCGTTGCTGATCTGATTTCTTCTTCTCCTTATTCAGCGATTTCCTACGGTTGATCAGGCAGACAGCGTTTTTTTCTGTATAGCATAAAGCATGTCATTTTGCTAGAAATCTCGAATTGTGACGAGCAATAAATTTGGAAGGTCAATAAAGAAAGAAAGAACTAAATAAAAAAGCTTGGTCATGTAGATAATACCAGGCCACATACTTTTTCGATAATATGCATAAACGGTTTAATTCTTCTTTTTTTGATCGCATTCTTGAACGTCAATATCGGATAAAACGTTTATTTTTGAAAACTTTTGAGCATCATCACTATTTTGAATAACTGAATTGCATTCAATAGCCTAACATCACCCTCATGTCATTTATAAACAATAGTAGAAAGCGAGCGCCAAACACATCAACCTTTCACAGCTCACGAACCCCTGGCACACGACACGAACCTCATGTAGCATAATTTCAGCAAAAGTGTATCGGTTTACGGCAAACATGTTCCAGCTGGCATGTTTTGTCTCCGAACCGCATAATCAGCTGTAATGTTTCATTTTTTACCCCCAGCAGCCCGGTTCCGGTCTGACACCTTTCAGCAATCAATTTATTCAAACTGTGGCCCGGTCTACCATTTTACCGCAAATGCCAAAATTAATATCACCCTTACTCGTTGGGTTTGATATTTGCAACGATGTCATTGGGAAGGGGCGAAGCAGCAGGTCCTCACGGGTATCAACCGCTCGTAATCAATAATCAATATAAAACATTTTCCGAAAAAAACATTCACCCGCCAAAGGACGCGGAAAGCTCCGGATCCAACAGTGCCAAACCCGTTTGAAAAGGGAAAGCATGAACGAACATTGTCACATCCAACATCACTCAGCGTTGTACCTACTTGTTCGAGAAACAATTGTCCATGGACTTGAACGCGCGGGTGAGAAAGCTCTTCGTTCATTTTGCGATGGCCATATTTAGAATTCCACAAAGTGGCGCTTGGAGTCTGACTTCGGTTAGGTGAAACCGAAGCTAGTCGGAACTAGATCTGTGTGGCCTTTGTACAGCATTTTGATCCTAATAAGGAAGTGTGGCAATAATGCGACTCGACACGATGTTGCTTCTGCTGTTGGGGCCCACAGCTACTCAGCGTGGTCCACCTCGAAATGGTATGATGACGATAATGCTATGGTATTGGGATGCTGGCCAGGGTTTGGTGTTTCGCACTTAGCCGTCGTCTTGGACTAATGCCAAGGCTGGGTCGGTAAACTTAGCACACAAAAAATGGATTTTGATTTGTTTGGGGATGTGATTTGGAGGAAAATTGATGGTTGGTTATCGCACAGGCAGAAGAAGGTGTTGTGTTGCGATATTGTGATTGATGGGAGAAATCCGAGGTGGGAAGTTTTTTGAACGGGAACAGTGGTTGGGCTCATTACTGCTATTCATAATTTGAACTATGGTACCTGAACTTTGTTGCTCGACCATAAGCGGAGTGTGTACGTACCTGGAAATGAAAGAAGACAGATCATTAGTTATTAGGTGTAACTTGTTTTGAGTTATGCTTCAGTTATGCTCTTGTAGTTTTTTCATGTTTAGGAAGGTTGATTTGAGTTCACTTCAGTTCGTACAATTATTTGACATCATCCTGCTTTGAAACAACGATTTGCATTTTTTCAGATAATATTGCACTGAAACTTTTCAAATTTGGTTCAGGAGATAACAATTCAGTCTAAATTGAACTATTGTGATAGAATCGTTATCATCACGCAATATGAACTAGAAAACGGAGATGATATGTGTCTTTATGTCGATGTTTGATTCGTTAGAGTTTCCCCCAGTTCCTATCCTACACACTAAGAAATTATGAATTTTACACGAGACATATTTCATGTTTGTAAAAAGTCTGGGAACGTAAAGAAAGATTTCGTGTAAAATTATGTCTCCTGAAACTGACACATACGCAATTCGACGAAAGATGTGTTCGATTGAATTTATTTTCTCATCTCTCTCCACTCATTCCTATGTGCTAAAGGACGCTTGCATGTGTCGGTCTCGTGAGACAGAAATTTACATGACATTTTGGTAGTGTGTAACTAAAAAATGCATTCTAAGGTTTGCAACAAAAGTAACAATGATATCATTTTCTTCGATGACATTTTGAAGAAATCTCAATCATTGTTTCCTCACTCGATGAGAAAATCAGGTGTATTTCGATAAACATCTTATAAGATTTTTAATTGAAAATGACAGCCCTGGTCTCTGTTTCACCCTATGTAACATCATGATCCGAGCTGGATCCGTTTTATACACTAGAGTTCGTTTCAGTTGGTATTTGGCAGCTTTTTTTTAAATTAATACTTCGCCTCTAAGGGCTCTCCCAGAATGGACGCAGCACGCGACGAGATGTGAAGTTTGCGGATTGAAGCAAAAATCTTGAAAATCTATCGAGAAATGTTTATGTTTCGGTTATTTTCATTTGACCCCTACCCCTACCGTAATGCGTATAGTCTGATCAAAATAGTGTGGGTGTGGACCAAATAGATCGTTAGATCAGCTGTTTGTTAGAAATTCTATTGTACACTCTTTAGAAAGGTTTAAATTATGATACGGCCTAGAGTTGAAGGCTCTTCTCCAGCGTCCCAACTAGTAGTTGGCAACGCGTTACCTCTGGCTGCTTTCAGTTTCACCCGATAAACACGAGCTCGCTCGGCATCGATGCGTAGTCGTTTCGGAGGATTTTCCGTATGTTCGACCTTGACGCGTTTCCGAAATTTACGCATACCGTAGGCATCAACACGATTAGGCATTACACTTATTCTCACTTTCACAGTTTCTCAAAACTTATTTCTTCCTAGAAGTAAAACTCTTTTCAACGCGAATCGTTAACACAACAGAATAATTATTCATAACAGTACTCATTGGAATGTGCAGAGAATGTTACTTCTGCATATCATGTTCGAGAATCAAAACGTTGTCCGTAATAAGGAGTTTCTTGATACTTGCAGAAACGCAAAATTCTTTAAGATTTTCCAACACCGATTGATGATCATGTACGCGAAATATATTCATCTTTTATTTGTTAAATTTTTAATACTTAAGTTCATAAAACGGCAAACGTAAAAGCTGATCTAGTTGATAAGCGCAAAAATTTCAAAACTAAATCAATCAAGAAACGATCGAGTTATTAGCGTCCGCTGTTTCAATTTTTCGTGTCGGCAACCATTCGTAAATTGTACACAATGCTCTCAAGGTATGCAGCGAAGAGAGAATTAAAATTGTTTTAGCCACCACAGACTGCTAATTGGTAAGAACTTTAAAAACAAAGTAAGATACATTCAAATCAAACAAATTCTCTCAAAATTAAATTGGTCGTCTTGAAAAGGACGGATTTGTAATGGTCCTTATTTGAATTAAAACGGTGTCCTAGCCATCAGCTAAGTAGCAACATACTACAGCGCAATCAGCTACCTGATCAATTGGTTGGTCGCCGGTGCACGTTCTATGGTGCTTGCATCGCCAGCTGCCAAATCCAAATTGCTTGCCATCGCCAGCTGCCAAATCCAAATTGGCGCCTTGCCGCTCCGCACTGCTGAATGAAGCTAGTGAACCCTCCAAGGTAAATGCCATCGCCAGGCGCCAGCTGCCAATTCATACTGGCTCGATACACCGCACAGCAACACGAATGAGAAAATTTGCGAAGGTCTACCCCTTTTATATCGTTCACTGCTGCATTAAAGTCCTCCCTTGCTCACATTTGAAATCTGTGATAGGAAAGTACTGTGCATTCAGAAAATTTAGCCTGCAAAACAAAATGATAAGACGTCACCTTTTATTTTCGTAATTTTCGATGGTTTAAAATTGTTAACGGATAATTTTTGATAGTTGAATTGATACGCGGCAAAATTTTCAACCGATTGATGTTAACATCTTGAAAATCTATCGGGCATTTATTAAGCTATTAGGCTGTTTTCAGCGGTGTTGTATTATTTTGGTCTAGTTTTATAACATATCCAAAAATATAAACCACCAAAAATAGATCAACCGTTTTCCATTTTCACCGCCATTGTTCTAAATTTTGTATGATGACGTTCATGTGTGTGTTTTGTTTTGGAACTCCGCCTGCTTCGTTTGGATTTGGTTTGTGTTGATTCAACTAGTTCGACATTACGAGATAATTCTAAATAGTTTCCGAGATTCACGAGTCAAAAGGTGCCGATTCTTGTTGGTGCTGGGTGAATAGTAAGATGAATGATTGGTTCCAGACAATGCGGGTTATTCCGAGAGTCAAAGTGACGTTTGTCACTTGGTGAAGTGAGAAAAGTCACCTGAAGTGACGTGAATCTCCATTTGATTTGCCGACCGGTTGAAAACCCTGAAACTCCATTGCCAACAGGTTTCCTACGACAGGACTTGCTGCAAGTCCCAATGCAAGAGGTTCGCGTTTCTTAGTCAGTTGAGCATCGCGTCATCAAGTACTACACTTTTCCGGGAAGAAAGTATTACAAGGAAGCGAACTTCCATGGTTTCTCGCAGATGATCATCAAAAACCCATCAGAATATATTCCATCAGTTCCGGGTAACGATACAGCAAGTGGAATAAAAGTCCAGTCCAGACGACGTTGAAATCAAAATGTTCCGAACAACTAGACTGGATGTTGAGACGTTCATTATAACATAAGTTATTCATCTTCCTGATTGGCACAGGAGGAAGTGCAGATGATGAAATTGAAAAAGAAAACATCGTTGCAGGGGGAACCAGAAAATGTTTGTTGTTGACGATTAAGACTTAGAACTTCGTACCTTTTTTTTTTTTTAAATAAATAACATTCATTTTGATGGTTCATTTATATTAGTTTTAGTTTAATTTCGTAATATTATATAGGTGAGGAATATGAGGCATAAAAATAGGGAGATAAGATATCTTTGAGTATCTGATGTGACTTTATATATAAATTTTATATATAAAAAAAACAATGTTACAAAAATTATCACATCCATAAACGAGCAAATCAGATTTAGTCAAGTCTTAAAAAAAACATACTAGTATAGACACAAAAATACATTTTTTTTTTTCTTCCTTCCGGCGCTTCCGGCGCCCACGAACCCAGAAGCCACTCTTTCCCCCCCAACCCCCCCCCCCCACCGCCCATCCCCCACCTCTCCCTACCTTTCCCCCCTTTAAAACAACAAAATAAAGAACAAATCCGTCACCCAAATTGTCTTTTTCCCAGGTCGAGAGAACCTGTATTAGAGGTGTCTCCATGTACCATTCTGCTGGCACTTGGTCATTGAAATCGCTCGTACGATCCGTATTCCTCTCTAGCAATCACACTCGTTGTCCTCCGCAAAGGTGATTCCGATGAGTATCATTTCAGCGATAACGAACACTGCCTTCGATGAGGTAATTTTGTACACACTCACGACTCGCATGGTCATGAGCCGGTATGTACTGTTCTGCTACGCTCGATTCTGTTAAGTGTCAAGCTCAGCAATCCAGGCTGGGCCTCCGTACCTCAATATCGACGAGAATACACCAACCAGAAGAAGCCTTTTACTACTCTTGGTCCACCGTTGTCTGGCATCATCCTACCCACCACGTTGATGATCTGGGCCGCATTCTCGCGGGCATAGATCACATAGCTATTGATTTTCAGCCCGTCATCACTCTTTTCGGAGCAATGACACTTTGCATTTTCTGACCAACAGTACCTCCGTTTTGTGGTGTGCAGCGCACCCCAACACCTCTTCCACCAGCCTGTTATTGACAATACGATGTCATCCGCAAAATCAACGATCACTACGCCAACATCAGCACACTGTTGTACAATCCGATCCAGAGGATGGATCCTTTCAAAACTTCCGTCTTGATCTTCAACGTTGTCTACCCCATAACTGTCTCGTGAACCAACACCCGGTTCTGGAAGTAATTTCTCAGCAGAAGAAGTGATACACGTTTTGCCGAGTTGAAAAATCCCTAATATCCCGCACCCAAGCTCGCGCAACCCCTAAAAGGTCGCATAGGTTTCACAAGCCTTTTTTTAGGCTTTTTAGTTGATTGCGTAAGGTGTGAGATGTTTGGGATTTTTCAGCTTGGCAAAACTTGTGTCACTCTTCCTCTTGTGTACTTATTTCAATTCACCCCAAGGTGTGGAAACTTGTGGTGCTAGTTGAAATGCTTCAAATACCTTGGAAAAATCATATTTGTAACTGGGATTTTCTATAGCATCTCTCTTGCTAGCCTTCATATGCTTCCAAAGTGCACAAAATTCAATATATGAATACAACTTTTTGAGGAAGACTCAAGCAACTTCTAAAAAAAAATTGTTAGCAAAACCATGCATGATAAAAATAAACAAAGCTGTGAAAGCACGTTAGGCTTGTTTCAACAACATGTCATACCAGTGACAATATGTGTTTACGTGTCTAGTATACTGAAAAAAAAAATCATAGGGATGGATTACTTCCGCTAAAAGTTAACCCTTCCTTTTCAACTTACCCTTAATGATCGTAAGACTTTAGCCATATTCACAAAACTTCATCAATCATCAAAGAACTTCATAATATAGTTCGCAGAAATTCTTCAAACTTCGTAGAGCTGCTGCAAAGTTCACAGATTATTTGCAAAGTTTGAACTTAAATATTTCTCAAAAGTTCAAAGAACTTCAGTGTTCAGCATTCCACCATTGCCAGCAGAACTCCATAATGTTCAAAAAAAAGCTATGATAAAGTTCAAAGAGCTTAAGAAAAAAAAGGAGAACTTGAGCAAAGTCAGTAATCTTGTTGGTAATACCATAATACTGTTTTCAGACTTACCGAAAAACGAGCGGGCGATTGACGCGGTTGTGTTTTTTTTTTTTTTTTTTTTTTTTTTTTTTTTTTCCTCCCAAAAAAAAAAAATAGAACTCTCTTTTCTCCTCCACAAACACAAAAAAAAAAAAAAAAAAAATTTTATTTTTTTTTTTTTTTAACAAAAAAAAAATAAAATATAAAAAAAAGAGGAAACGGGGGAAAATGGAAAATTTAGTTTGGTCCATTTAATTGTCAAAATTTAGAACAGACCACAACCGCTGAAAACGGCCTAAGGCCTAAGTGTTCTATTATTTTGGTCTAGTTTTATAACAGTTCCAAAAATATAGACCACCAAAAATAGATCAACTGTTTTCCAGTTACACCGCCATTGTTCTAAATTTTATGTGATGCCGTTCGTTTGTTTTGTTTTGGAACTTCGCCTGCTTCGTTTGAATTTGGTTGGTGTTAAGCTCGTTCGACTTTTCAAAATGATTCTAAAAAGTTTCCGAGTTTTCCGAGTCAAAAGGTGCCAGTTTATCGCGATCTATTCCTCCTAATACTTTTTGGTGCTGGGCGAATATTAAGATGAGCGGCTGTTAAGTGCCGTTTTATAGTAAACGATGTGAAGGATTTCCTTCTTGGTGAAACAGCTGAAAATAAAAATTAATTTACACGGAGGAAGCTTTCATATGCGTAACTATTATGTTTGACTGGATGAGAGTACGACACTAGCTGACCAACCATCGGTAATGTGCTGGGTAATCTGCGACCTCAGTTCAACTCTGTTTTGACAACGATTTCAGGCCTGAATAAAGCATTCCGACCGGTTGAAAACCCTGAGTTGAAACTCCATTGCCAGTACCTCTTCCGGGATCGCCGTTAGTTCCGACTTTTAGGTGTGCCTAAATTTCGAACACCCACAGATCTCCTACGACAGGACTTTCTACAAGCCCCTCTACAAAAGGTTCGCGTTTCTCAGTAAGTTGAGCATCGCGTCATCGAGCACTACATTTGTCCTGGAAGAAAGTATTAAACGGAAACGAACTTGTCCACCGTTGTTTGGCATGGTCTTACCCACCCCGTTGATTGCCTTCGCCGCCTTCTCCTGGGCATAGCTCACATAGCTATTGAAGTTCAGTTCGTCATCAATCCTTTCGGAGCAATGACACTTTTCATTTGCCGACCAACAGTACCTCCGTTTTCCACTAGCCTGTTATCGACAATACGATGTCATCCGCAAAACTAACGATCACTACGCCAACATTAGCACTATTGAACATTCCGATCCAGAGGATGGAACCTTGCAAAACTTCCGTCTTGATCTTCAACGTTGTTTGACCCATAACTGTCTCGTGAATCAACACCCGGTTCTGGAAGTAATTTCTCAGCAGAGGAAGTGATACACGTTTTGCGGAGCTGAAAAATTCCAAATATCCCGCATCTAAGCTCGCTCAACCCCTTAAAGGTCGCATAAATTTCAAAAGCCTTTTTTAGGCTTATTAGCTGATTGCGCAAGGTGCGAGATGTTTGGGATTTTCAGCTTGGCAAAACTTGTGTCACTCTTCCTTTTGTGTACTTACTTCCAGGAGTGCAAACTTGTGTTGCTATTTGAAATGCTTCAAATACTTCGAAAAATCATATTTGTGACTGGAATTTTCTAAAGCATCTCTCTTACTAGCCTTCATATGCTTCCCTAGTGCACAGAACTCAATATATGGGAAATACATCTTTTTAGGGAAGACTCAAGTAAAGTGTAAAAAATATTTGTTACAAAAATCATGCATGATAAAAATAAACAAAGCTGTAAAAGCATTTTAGGCTTGTTTAAACAACCTTTTATATCAGTGTCAATATGTGCCAAATTCTAGCTCTATAGACCCACATTAGAGCACTTTCCCCTACTATTGATAACGGCACGTAACTTTCGGATTTAATTGATCGAGAAATTATTTTATCAAATTAATGGCTAATTGTCGCATTCACAACAATAGTTTAACACAACGTACACCGCTGAAAACAGAGTTACCGAAAAACGAGCGAGCGATCGACGCGTTTGTGCACCTTGCCCTTGTTGTTGTTTTACGCCGTTTTTCCAACTGTTTTAACACATTTAGAACGCGCTGGATTCCGTTCCAAATTCGGCACAAAATAAAACAAAGCGTATGACAGTTTTACTTTTTTTACACCAAAACTGTTCGAAAATAAAAATTAGAACGCACCGGTGAAAATGGAGAATTTGGTTTGGTCTATTTAAATGTCAAAATTTAGAATAGACCGCGACCGCTGAAAACGGCCTAATTTTATAATTTTTTACGTTCTTTTTTTATTTTTATATTAAACCAACCCCCCCAAAAAGAAAACAAAAAAAAAAAAAACAAACCCCACCGCCACCTTTTTTTTTATTTTTTTTAAATAAGTCTTCTTATATCTGCGAAACATCGATTCGAAAATTAGACGATGAAAATTGCAGCCCATTTTAAATATTGTTTCAGAAGAATTTTCAATAAACAAAGTATGCCTAGTTGCTAAGAATGACAAAGTCTTGACACATACAACGTTTCATTCGATTCTGAGCTGGTGCTGCCAGCTCAGAAGGTGAGTTGGGGTGAAATTGATCTTCTCATCTTACTATTGAGGCAAACATACCAATCGGCAATCCGAAGAAAGTGGAGAATTCGTCTCGATCCACGCGCTCGTTTTGTCACGTTTTCTGTCGATACTTCCTCTTGGTATGGCTCCTAACGTCCGTATCCTACTGAATAATTAATTCAATGCTTCACAGAGATTCGATCCCCAAACCCTGGCAGGCACGTTGGCAAAGAAAGACCGGCTTTCGTCTTTCGGCATCGCCGTGCAAAAATCTCCGTAGAAATGGTTACTTTTCCGTTTTCGAAAACATCTCCCGCAAGCCATTTCGGATCGGTGAATATTGACTTTTCCTCCGTTGTCTCTGGTAGGTTGGATCAGGTTAGCACGCCGTTTTGCCGATCACCACCATCCGAACTTAATAGGAAATAGAACGAATTAATTTCTTCGCCTCGGAACATAAATATTTTCATCTGCCCGGACCCCAACCGGGTCGCCGTGCAACCGAAAGCTCCCCAGAGGGAGTCAATATCGTTCGGGATGGTTTGTCTTTGTGCAGAACAGTTGGCGGGGAGTGGTGCGGGAGGTTCACAAATTCGGTAAAATTGCCAGCAGCATGTCACGCTATTTTGCCATGTTCGGACGCGGCGCATATTTTATGCTCTGAGATGTTGGGGTCCTCCATCGACCGCGATCCGCTCGATCGCCGACGGAATGCAGGAGGAAATCAGCACGCCTTTTTATGAGCCGTGAATCGTGACAATTTTGTTTATCTCCGGGGGCTTCATCTACGACGGGTGGAAGAGGGATGGTTGCTGTTTGAAATCGCTTTGAACAGTGTGATATTTGTGAACACATTCCAACTTCCTAGTTCGATTCCAATCAAACCTTGCATTCCGAGAAACATCGTTCCCATTATTTAACGTTGTCACAAGTTTGGTTATTTATACCAACATTTGATTTATGACGCAGAATACGGTCGATTAGAGCCCCAAAAGAAAATCCCCAAAGCTGCTTTAACTCGGCGTGGGATTTGGCTTCGTATGAGATATTCGCCTCCGCCCCAACGAAAGTCGAACATTAGTCATAATGAACTCAAACGCCAAATGCACGTGTATTTAGCTTCTCCTCCGACGATTAACAATTGTTGACTGGAATCAACAGTGAATGCGTTTGAGGATTAGGAAAATCGTATACCACAATGGACAATGTTGAGGTTTGAGGGAACAGTAAAAATCAAACCGCTGAACATCGAAGCATGGCGCTTTCTCTGGAACTCCCGAAGAAAGCGAAGATGAGATAATTGTTTGTTATACACTCAGATGACAAGATCGTAAATAATCGTGGGTAAGATGTGAATGAAGTAATCCAGCCCGAGTTTTGTGACACAGTAAAATTTAATTGATCGTAAAGAATAGGTTGATTACCGCTATTTTCGATGCTTGGTAGCAGCCACCCGTAGAATCTCGATTGCCGATCAGATTTGCTGCTTCATTAGCCGGGGAGGGTCATTGACTTTCTTCCGAATTCTAGTAGTTTATGAGCAGCCTCTTCAAATGGCTTTTTAAGGTTATTTTTATCTCCATCATGGCAAGCGCAATCTTTAAACCTGCTCAATTAGTCTACGAGCAAATTAATCACCTTTTCCTCTGTGTAACAACTTGTCAAAAAGTCTTATAATCCAGATGGAGAGCTTGCTCCCACCGGAGCATCGTCTTCGAGTGTTAATCCAGCCTCAATCCAGCCCCCATTGAATGTAGTCGAGCTATTTTGGTTTCCCACAATCACTCGTATTTTTCCTATATTTGGACGTTGACGACGACGACGACGACGACGCGGCTTAGGTCTCCAGCGTTGATCTCCACCACCGGCATGGAGGAAAAAAAGTAAGCAATTACGCTCATTTGCTTGTCTCTCTGTCCATCGGTGGAACTTCTCGGGAATGGGATTAAATCACCTTCTCATAGTAACGACAGTTCTCAGACCGAAGGGGGAAGTCAGCAATAAAAACCAAACCGTTCATCAGTTTCATAATTAAATAGAACCTTCACATTGTGAGAGCATTTCGCTTGTCAATTAATAGACCCTCCCCCTTTCTTTCCACAGTTCCGGGAAAGGAAAAAAAAAAAAGAAAACAAATCTAATTAACAGGTCAACATCGAAGCCAGAATGGTACCGAAAGAGGACAAACGGAAATGCGATCAATCTTCGTCAGTGTGAATTTTTGTGACCATTTTGAGGAAGCGATTTTGGATTGCAATCTTCTCGGGAGTGGTGTGCCCGTTTCCTGTTGGCAACGGACCGTATCTTGTTCACCAGCGGGGAAAAGGTCGCTGAAATTTCTCTAAGTTTTTATCCTCTTCGGCACCATAATGACAGGAAAATGTCACAAAATACAAAAGTTCAGATTTCTGCTGAAAGCGGATGGCATAAATTGTGAAAAATTGGGCTTTCGGGAGAGAGTTCAATCTTATCGTTTCTTGGCGAATTATTTTTGCGAGCCATAAATAATAAACGGGTACACTTTGACTGTTATAATGGGCTTGTTGGTATATAGCGATGGGGAGAATGATAGGACCTGAAAACTGAAAGATAATGGGAATTGTCAACTCACGAAAACCGTTATCGTTTGGAAGATGCGCACCTGTTGATCTGACAATGCTGTACGGTAAAGCGGAAAATAATGTCGGGTAAGTTGGGGTCAAACACGTTGGAACATTTCCTTTCATCAGTAGTATTTGAGTCAGATATCAAACTTACGAACAGTGTAGGGAAGTTATAATGATGAAAAAGTATGTCAGACGTTGAGGGGAATGCACTTTTGAATAAAAATATTTAAAAACTGACTGCTGGTGCTTGGTTGCACAAACTTGAGACAAAGTGACGTATCGTCCAGGATCAAATGGTGCACTTAACGACTTTTTGCTACAAGCACACGGTTTTAATTTCACTGCTAATTCGTACAATTTCTCCTAAACTCAGTTAGGCGAACTAGCTGATTTTTCAATCGATTAAGTTGCAGACAAATTCCATGAACTACTTTTTATGTTTTCGGTTTTTGATTTTGACCTCAATACATATTTTGTAGGAACGATACCGCACTTTAGAATTTGAAAGCAAAACTAAGAATATTACGCGCATGTTATGGATCAGAGAAGATACTTTTCAACACATGTGTTATTTTTTTTTAACTGACTTAATTATTCAGTATTTGCATAAAATTTTCGAACTTTGCGTTTAACTGCATCCATAAGACCGCGGAAGCTTTCATTGTCCAAATTTGTTGGAATTGTTTGTTATTTTTGATTCCTTGTTTCTTTCCAGAAAACTTCCGGTTCACCAGAGCCCAATATCTCTCGATTGGACGTAACTCTGGACAATTCGGCGGATTTATGTTTTTTGGTTCAATATTCACAAGATTTGCTTCGTACTACTCCATCACATTTTTAGCATAATGGCATGATTCCAAATCGGGCCAGGACATAGGTCTGTTATTGTTATTCTTGATGAAGGGTAGCAATCGCTTCTGCAGGCACTCTTTCTGGTAAATTTCCTTGATGATTGTGCCTGTAGTGACGAACAATTTACTCTTACTGTCACACGTGCAGTAGTAGTGTACAAGGTAGTTTTTGCAACATTTCGTTGCTTTTTTCGTCCTGGAATACTCAGCTGTAGCATATCAGGCCATAGCCGCATATCAGTCAAATATTTGCAGTAAAAACGTCGAACTCATGCTTGTCGTTGCGATTTTGAACTGTTCTTACTTTATACGACTTCAGTCAAACAAATTTGGAGAAGTTATTTAGCTATTCTAGAAGAAACAGCTGAATAGCTTCTCCAAATTTGCTTGAACAAGCTCTAATTCAACACCGATGTTTGTTGGGGTCCGTTGTTTTTATTACTTTCGGTTTCCTTTCTTGCATCAAACTTTTCGATGATGATTTGTTAACAATGTATTTAGGTAGATTCATATTTTTTCTTTTGGCAAGTTTTAGTATTGACAAGTCAGGATTTGCCTTAGGTCCGTACAAAATTCGCTCGCACACTTGCTCTTCATTTGTCACCATTTTGAACAATAAACATGATATGTAATCACGAATCATAGTCTTTTCCATTAATGACTTCTAGCTATATTTCAGCGAAATTATTCGCTCCTACGTGCAATATTTTAAAAGTAGCTGTGATTCGAAGGTGTCCGGATTAATGTGGGTACAGACCTTTATTGCGTATCAATTAAAGGATTTTATAAAAAAAAAAACACAAAAAAGATAACAAAAAAAATCCTCCTCCCCCGATTTTTTAAAAAATTTCCGAAAAAAAAAACACAAAAAAGTTAAACCCAGACATCATTTATTTAATGAACCTCTCCTCCCAACCCAAATCCCCGCACCTTTGCCCTTTCATCAAATTTTGGGCAATGATAGGACCGACTTGCTTACTTACTTTTAACCACACTTTCTTTAGTTCAAGTTCATTTTCTATCAGTTTTGGAGTTTTAACGAGCTTTGCCTTCATGATTGCCCAAAATTTTTCAATTGGGCGAAGTTCCGGAGTGTTTGGAGGGTTGACGTCTTTCGGTACAAAAACTACATTATTATCTTTGTACCAGTCTAAGACGGGCCGGGCATAGTGGCAAGATGCCAAATCCGGCCAAAACAGTGTCGGGCCATCGTGAGATCTCAAGAAGGGCAGAAATCGTTTTTGGAGGCATTCGTCCTTGTAGATTTGTCCGTTGACGGTCCCAGATGTGATGAAGGGCTGACTCATTTGGCCACATCCACAGATCGCTTGCTAGACAAGGAAATTTTTGGCGAATTTCGACAGTTTCTTCTTCCGTACACTCTCCGGAACGGCCAACTTAGAAGTGGCGACGTAGTGTTCCTGTCCTGGCATTTGTTTGGTGTCGGCTTTAATGTAGGTCTCATCGTCCATCACAATGCAGAACGGTATTGTGAGCCACTCCCTGTACAGTTTTCTTGCATGAGTTTTGGCCACCGAGTTCTGTTTATCGCTCCGGTTCGGTGCCCTCTGGACCTTGTACACATGTAATCCAGAACGTTTCATTGTTTTCTGCACAAAACAAACTGAAACTTTCGCCTTTTTCGCAACATCCGTGATCGAAATGTTGGGATAACGCTTAAATTGGTTCAATACCATCCTGGCCTTCTCCGGATTTGATGTGCCACGTTTTTTGCCACTACCATTTTTCCGCTTGGTTGTCTTACGGTCCTTGAACGTTTTGATCTCATGAGATACGGTTGAATGTGCGATTCCGAGCTGTTTTCCGATCCATCGATGAGAAGCGTTTGGGTTTTCGAAGTGAGTGCCCAAAATTTGTTGGCGCACTATTTCTTCATTTCGAAGCCATCACTGAAATCACTCGACCGATTTTCACGAAACTCATTACACAATTGACACAACATAATGAAATACAGTCAGTTAAAATTTCTTTTTTCCCCCCCATCACATTTCCATTTCCAACATCTTTAGATATCAAACCGATAACATAATTTGAAAATATTTCAATAAATTGGGTCACATCACAAGAGATGTTATCAAAATGGACTCAATGATAGCAAACAAAACTAATATTGTGACGAGTATCCAACAAGTCTGGACTACATGCCTACAAAGTGCAGAAGCGTCCAAACAGAAATGTGAAGCAAAATGTTGCTGCTTGAACCCGTGTCTGGAAGCTGTACACGCAGCTGCTCATCAATCCGCATTGCATCGTGATGGACGACGAAACCGACTTCAAGGCCGACTTCCGTCAACTACCCGCACAGGAAAATTTCGTCACCAAGTTCAAGTTTTTTGCTCCAGAGGATGTTCGGAAGACGGAGATGTCAAGGTTTATTGTGCACCTTCTTGAAATTCCTATTACACACCAAATAATCTTAACTGATTCCAGCAATAGTTTTTGCTGGAAACAGATCAACTTGTTACTGATATACCAACATATCTTAAAACAAATAACTGAAAAACATCATCGATATTTACTGAATATCCTTCAGCATTCATATACCTTGTGATCAAAAGGTTCCGGTAATTTGAAAAAAAAACGCATTTATTTCAATTTTTAATTGATATCTTTATTATCGCCTTCAAAGTACTCGCCATTAGAGGCAACACACATATGCCAGCGCTTTATCCAATCATCCATACATTTTTTATAGGCCGATGAATGTATGGCTTTCAGTTCTTCCAGCGAATTCTTTTTTATCGCATCAATCGATTCAAAAACGCCTACCTCTGAGCGGAATTTTCAGTTTTGGGAAGAGAAAGAAGTCGCACGGGGCAAGGTCTGGTGAATATGGTGCTTGTTTGATGGTGTTGGTGGAGTTCTTGGCCAAAAATTCACAAATAGTGAGCGCGGTGTGTATGGAGCGTTATCGTGGTGTAAAATCCACGAATTATTGCGCCACAATTCTGGCCTCTTCTTTCGAATTGCCTCACGCAAACGTCTCATAACTTGTAAATAATACTCTTTGTTAACCGTTCGACCTTCTGGAAGGAATTCAGAATGGACGACACCGCGAAAATCAAAGAAAACGGTCAGTAAAACTTTAATTTTGGAGCGACTTTGTCGTGATTTTTATGGTTTCGGCTCATCTTCGGCGCGCCATTCGGACGATTGTTGACTTGTGAGCATATCAAATTCATATACCCACGTTTCATCACCAGTTATGATGCGTTCCATGAATGTCGGATCGCTATCTGCGTTCGCAATCATCTGTTTAGCGACCTCAACTCGATGCTGTTTTTGCAAAAAATTCAGCTCTTTTGGAACAAGTCGTGCTTCAATGCGTTTCATGCCCAGAATTTCCGTCAAAATGTGTTCGGTCGATCCAAATGAGATATTAAGGAGTGCAGCTATCTCCCGAATGCTAATTGAGCGGTTTTCCATAACTAAATTCTTCACGGAAGCGATGTTTTCATCGGTAGTTGAGGTCGATGGTCGTCCAGAACGCGGCATGTCACTCACGCTTTCACGGCCTTCTTTAAAGTCTTTGTGCCAAACAAATGTACGATTTTGTGACATAGAGTCCTCACCAAAGGCTTTTTTTGCAACATTCTGAGCGTTTCCGCTGCAGAAAATCCGTTTGCAACACAAAATTTCACACAAACGCGTTGTTCCAATTTTTTATCCATGGTAAAAATCGCCGAGCGTCTATTTTTCGACTAACAAAAGCAGTTGTCAAAACAAAACTAATGGATAATTTGCTCTCACACTTTGACAGAATATCAGAACTAGTGTTGCCATCTTACACTAAAAAGATTTTACCGAAAAAATAAAGGCGGCCTTTTGAAATTGAAAATTACCGGAACTTTTTGATCACAAGGTACCAATGTTGTATGTACTCACATCAATGAACGCTCAATACCTGTTTTCGAGAGAGATAACTCACAGTGTTCATTTTCGTACCAGCATTGCAGCACGAGATGGAGCGCAACGGTTTGAAGGATATGGTGATTCAACTCACCACGAGAATAGGAAAAACCAGAGAATGAGTTCATAAGAATCAGCTCTATCTCTCTCAAACCTTGAGCACAATCGTCATAACTCATGCAACATTTGACTCGCAGTCTGAGCATTATTTTGTTGAACAAAAAACTTCTTGCTCACTCACTTAATCGCTAGCAGTTGTCTGGTTCAAGATATTCAATTCAGGCGCAGCCGCCGCGTGTGTGAGACACTGAAAAAACGAAAGAACAAGGAACTGATTTCCGTTGCAATGCTAATCCAGCCGGCCACTTTGGGGAGATTGACGAAGACTTTGATAAGTGAGGGAATAAAATACAGAATTATCAATTTAAAAATCGATTCTGCATCGCGTCGTGGTCGTCACATGTTTGCCATTAATGCGTAGTGTATTACCAAAATGAAAACATAAGTACTGGAATCGCAATATACATGGAACTGTTAAAGAAATGGTTTGAGTAAAAACTTGAAAATAAATGTATATCATTATTGAGATTTATCTTCAGGAGTGGATTTTCAGTGGTACACTGATAGGGTAAATATCTTCATTCCGTCATACTCAGCCCAACACGCACTTTAACCAAGAGATAGAATGTGACTTTCAAAAACAAATTCTTAGTTTATTTATCTTTGCATCGTATCGCTAGATTTGAAAACAAATCCCGCGTAACATTAGAAAAGAGCCTATCCTTATTGGTCGATTCTTTTCATCGACTTTCTCTGTAGTATACCACGGCAAAATAAACAAATCTGTGACTCTACTTGCAGCGTTCAACAACTAATTCAATGTAAAATACCTTAATAGCTGCGTTATTAACACAAAGTTGATGAAGAAAATCGGTCAAGAAGGAAAGGTCCTTTTCTCGTGGTACGCGAGAAATCGCTAGCTGCTGAGATATTGTTGAAAATTTAACACAGCTTCTTAACCGCAATTACGGCATACCATTTAAAATTACGACACGACATATTGAAACGCCATTGAAACCACTGCAGCAGTCAGCTGTTGGTATGAAAAGTGTATTTGTTTGTATGATTTAATATTTCATAGAATAAACATCGATTAATTTGATGTTTTCTATCGATGTTCCGGAAATGAGAGCTTATGCTGAAATTCTGCTCTGCTCTACGTTTTCCATACTAGTAATCGAGTTAATAATTTTAATTTTGTGTATTTTTTTTTTCATTACATAGTTTGATTTTGGTTTGATTGATTTGATGGTTTGATTTAGAAAAATCAGTAGGTTTGTGTATAACAAAACCACAAAACGTAAACCACGTTAAACCGTTTGATGCATTATTATGTTCAACATGTTAGATAATTTTTATTGGTTTCATAGCAGAACATTGCAGCGTAGGTGCTGTTCTAATGGGACGTTGGATTGGCATATGCTAGTAAATAAGAAATTCTATGATTCGCATCTTCGAAATTATTTGGTGAAATAACAATGGGCTTGCTTGGCATCGGTAGATGCTCGTTTCGGAGGATTTCCTGATTGTTCGATCTTTACGCGCTTCGGAAATTTGCGCATACGGTTGGCATCAAAATTATTAGACATTGCACTAATTCCTTATCTCAAAACTTATTTCCTAGAAGTAAAACTCTTTCCAACGTGAATTGTAAACAGAACAGAACAATTGTTCATCACAGTACTAATTGGAATGCACAGAAAATGATAATTCGGAATATCATGTTAGAAAAGCAAAATCTTGTCCGTGATAGGAACTTTTTTGATACTTGCCGGAATGCAACGTTCTTCAATATTTTCTAAATTAGGATGAATTTTTACACAAAATATATGCACCTTTTTTTAAATTGTAAATACTTGAGCAAATTAAAATAGCAGTCGTGAAAACCTCTAATTGTCTAGAGCAAAAATCAATCAAGAAATGATCCAGTTATTAGCGTTCAGTGCTTTAATTTTTTGTGACGGTAGCCATTTGCAATAAACCTGCTCTGTATGTGTGCTCCGGAATAATATAGAGACCGTTTAAATTTCCGAGCCGTTCTAGTAATTTTACACAACACTTAAGGTATGCGACGACAAAAGGAAAACTAAAACTATTTTAGCCACCGCTGGCTGCCAAGTGCCAAAAATTTAGAACAGAAGTAAGAAAATGTAAGATAAATTCAAACAAACTCATTAACTAGGAAAATTGAATTGGTCGTCCTGAGAAGGACGGATTTTAAATGATCCACATTTGAATTTAAACCTCCTTGGTCTTTTGCAGAAGCAGATTATCGCATTCGTTGCGTCTAACCAAAAATTGGGTAGCAACGAGATCAACACAAGCACCTATTATTTTTGCTTCCTTTGCTCCTCATGGTTCCACCCACTGGCTTGGTAAACCGATTGCCCATCACACGACTGCAAAACCCATGGCTGCCTAGCAACGATTGCCTAGCAAAATAGATTCATCAGCTACCTGGCCAATGGTTGCTTGCCAGTGAACCCTCCAGGGTACTTGCCACCACCAGCTGTCAATCCAATATTGGCTACCCGCCACTCCACACTGCTTGAATACTACCGAACGAATGAGATAATTAACGAATGTGTACCCCTTATGTATCGTTCACTGCAACATACGTTCATTGCTACATTGAAATCTGTGATGGGAAAGTACTGTGCATTTAGTAAATTTAGCCTTCAAAACAAAATTTTAAGACATCACCTTTTATTTGCGTTACTTTCAATAGTTTACAATTGTGGAAGGATAATTTTTGATAGTTGACTTGACTCACTTTATCAATTCAGAGATTTACAGGAACATCTAGTGTCTATAGAAATATTCCATAGAATATCACTTTTTTCGAAATGTTTGGACATTGTTCGTATTATGTATAGCCCAAAACTCGCTAGAAAGCACAGCACATCTTGAATTCATGGATATCGATAGTTAAGGAACTGTATATTCTTAATAACAATGCTGAGATGTAATTCATTTATTGGCTTACACTGCGCTCTGTTTGCTGAAGCTCTGTTTGCTGAAAAATTAAACCGCTCTCGCGAGTCTCGTTGGTCGAATGCACACTAATTTCGTTTTTATAAATTACACCAGAGATGCATCTCAAAAGCGACACAAGCTAACGCCAAGATCCAAACAATGCAAACCCTATATCACTATCAAAATCAACAACAAGCTTTGCCAACTGAGCAGAAAGCAAATAGACGGTGATAAAAAAAATAAAATCCCAACCTCTCTATTGGTTGCACGCCGCAGATATCTACCTACTAGATGCAAGCGAATTACCCGTAACATCTTGTTCAACCAGCATTATTCACTCAATGAGCAAACCCGTCGGCTGCTCGAGCGGTACTCACTCACCATGCGAGTCGGTTCCTCGCCAATCAATAATAGTTCATTTCATAGAATGAAGAGATAAAAGCGCAATGGCAAAAATAAACATATTCACTCTCCTGTGGAAACGACAGGGGGATGATGAACAGCGGCACAATTTTTTTGCTCTTCTCTCGCGTGCAGAGAACTCTCGGCTGTAAATCGCGAAAACGCTCATAAATCAACAACCTCCTTCTTCTCCTTCCAAAATCTTCTCTTTCTCTTTCTCACTCCTCCATCTTGTTCTCATTCCCCTATATTCTATTTCCCTCATCCTTCTTTCCCCCAAATGGCTTCACTCCAACTTAAATCTCTTTTAAAATGTCTCCTCTCCCCCCCCTCTCCTATTTTCGTTTCCGTTCCCCTTGGCTTCCCTCTCCTCCTCTGTCCCTCTTCTCCTCCTTTCCCTCTTTCTCCTTTCCTGTCCCCTTCATTCCTTCTGTCTCTCCTGTTCTCCTTTTTTGTTGTGGTTCAATCCATTTCTGACGTATCATAGTCTCTTCCTTCCTCCTCTTCTTTTTGACGACGTTGATATCGTAGCACGGAACTTTGAGACGATGACGGGTAAGGAAAAACAGATTTAAGGCTGAGGCAAGTAGGATTGAGCGCAAGATTAACGCGTTGAACACAAAATACATAAAAGGAAGAGATTGACGAGATGACAATGTTAGCCTCCCACCACGAGTTCAGGTGGACGGTGATGAAATCGAGGCGTTAGACGAATTCGTGTATCTGGGCTCATTGATGACCGCCGATAACGACACCAGCAGATAAATACATAGGCGCATTATGGCTGGCAATATTGCCTACTTTGGAGTCCGAAGGACGCTAAGATCATCGAAAGTTCATCGAACTACAAAACTGGCTATCTACAAGACATAAATAAGACCGGAGTCCTCTACGGCGACAAAACATAGACATTCTTTGTGGAACACGAGCGCACCCTTGGTTTCTTTGTACGGATGGTGTTATGTACGATCTACGGTGGAGTGCAGATGGAAAACGGAAAAGAAATTTTGCGCACGTACCTTCAAAATCCGGATCTTTTTCATCGTGCCATCAGCAGGAAGCTGGGAATGGTACATTCAACGGTGTCTCGTGTTTTAAATCGGTACCACGACCGTTTGACCATCGATCGGAAAGAAAAAAGTGGCAAAAATTGATCTCCGTATAGTGTTAAGGATCACAAGCGAGTAGTTCAAGCTTTCAAGAGGAATCACAACAGTTCAGTTAGAGATGTGGCGAAGAAACTGAATCTAACCAAAACTTTCGTGCAAGATGCAAAAAAACGTGAAGGACTACACACGTACAAAGTCCATAAGGCGCCTAATTGCGATGAACGGCAGAATACGGTAGGTAAAACACGTGCACGAAAGCTCTACACCCAGATGTTGACGAAACCACATTGCCTCGTTATGGATGATGAGACATATGTAAAAGCAGACTTCCGGCAGCTTCCGGTGCTCCAGTTTTTCACTGTTCATCATAAATTCGATGTCCCTGAGGACGTTAGAAAGCAGAAGATGCCAAAGTTTGCCAAAAAATACGATTTGGCAAGAAATTTGCTCATGTGGAAAGCGGAGCATCCCATTCGTGATAACTAGAACGGTCAATGGTACCTAAAGGAATGCTTCCAAAAGCGTCTACTTCCTCTTCTGAGGCCACACGATGGTCCTACGATTTTCTCGCCGGATTTAGCCTCGTGCCATTACTCGAAAGAGGTTTTGAAATGGTACAAGGCTAAGGAGGTCAATTTCGTGCCGAAGCATCGCAACCCTCCGAACGCACCGGAACTGCGGAATTAAAAACCAATTGAAAAAGTACTGGGCCATCATGAAGCAGGCACTTCGGAAGCATCCTAAGGAAGTGAAATCGGAGGAAGATATGAAGAAAAAATGGATTGCCATGCAAAAAAAGTTGGTCCAAATGTTGTACAGGACCTTATGAGCAGTGTAAAGAAGAAGGTTCGTGCATTTGGATATGGAATTGAAATTGAATAAAACAAACATGGAAAAATATTCACAACATGTTTTATTTTACTCCCTGAAAGTTTCAAGATGATTGGTTAACGGATGAATTTTGCCTAATATTTGTATGTGTCGCAATTTGATTCCGTACACCCTTTACGACACTCAACATTTTTGGCGAAATGTTAAATGGAAGTGGATAAGCTAATCTCGGGTGATTTCGTTTTTAATGTTTAAGATTTGGGAATAGACCTTCTCCCATTGACAAGAGATGCTATTGAATACGCGGTTGATCTCACAAGGCCATGGTGACCCGTAAAAAAAAGAGATAAACAAAGATGAAGTCACAATTTTCGAAGCTTGTGACGTTTTTAATTTATTTCAAAGTAAAACCACAGAACACAGACATCCTGGCTTGAACATTTGTTTCCCAATTTACTGGGTACATTTTCAAATGCAAACCGTTGGAACATCAGCGCCAGCTAGTCTAGGTTTCACCAAACTAAAATTGACAGACAGTCAACTACTATCATACCACGAGGCGCGCAGGGGGCGCCATCAACATACGATTCTCTAAAACTAACGGAATCGTGCTGAAATTTTACAATGTTAGTTACAGAAATTTACAAACGGAGAGAACTTCAGCTTGGATGTCTGTTCCCTATGGTAAAACCGCCGTAATTTTAGCTGCCTAAGCAGCCAACACCAACATGTTCGGAACGATAAAAGAGGAGTCCACACTAAATCCATTGCGCGTTAGCGTCAGTTTTTAGCAGATTATTGAAATATTTTTTTTTCTAATATTATTGTATCTTACCAATCAGACTAAGGCCGGTGTGGCCTCTGCTGTACACAGAAGTTGTTTCCATTGTAATCGGTCCATGGCTGTACCTTGCCAGCCTCGCTGTCTGCGGAGGGTCCGCATGTCGCCTTCTACTTGGTCAATCCACCTTGCTCGTTACGCGCCTCTTCTTCTTGTACCTGTCGGTTCGTTTTTGAGAACCATTTTCACAGGGCTGTCGTTCGACATTCTTACGACATGCCCAGCCCATCGTAGTCGACCGATTTTTGCGATGTGTACGATGGGAGCTTCTCCCAGCAACTGGTGCAATTCGTGGTTCATTCGCTTCCTCCACGTTCCGTCTTCCATCTGCACTCCACCGTATATCGTACGCAGCACCTTCCGTTCAAAGACTCCAAGAGCGCGTTGGTCCTCCACTAGCAATGTCTATGTTTCGTGGCCGTATAGAACTACCGGTCTAATTAATGTCTTGTAGATGGTCAACTTTGTGGTTCGGCGAACTTTGTTCGATCTTAGCGTCCTTCGGAGTCCAAAGTAGGCACGATTGCCAGCCATAATGCGCCTTTGTATTTCTCTGCTGGTGTCGTTATCGGCGGTCACCAATGAGCCCAGATATATTTTACATTCATGCTAATATTGTGGGTTAGTGCATTTTCTGAAAGCATCAGCGATGATGTGAATCTGACTACCGCAACTAGCTAAAAAACTATCTATCTTAAAATTTTGAAAATCCATCGAGAAACTATGAGTTAACAACAACAACAAAACAATGAAAACAAATATGTTTGATGAATTAATCATGAAATTCTTGAAAATGGATGGAATCCAATAAGGTTATCTCAAAGAATGCTGAAATTGGTCTTCGATCTATAGTTAATTTGCATTAAATTTAAAATTTGATGCATTTATTATTTCACATTTCAATTATTTCTTATATTTCAATATGGCGATTGGAAAAAATCACAGTTTTGCCAAAATGCTAAATTATTTTTCCAATGGCTATCATAAAACTATTTGATCATATTGTGACTTCTCTCAATGCCAATTTGCCATCAATGCATTTAATGGAGGCAAGCCGCTTTTAAAATACTTTTAAAACTAGCCGCAATAAGATAATATGAATGAGTTCCAAAATGGCATTTAAAACAAAATTTTACGAGTTCACAAAGTCGAAATAAAACCTTTGATAGGAGTAAAAGGAATTTGAGAAAACAAGGTTTTAATATCGTTGTACACAAGCTGGGTAGGTTCTCATAAAGCTGACTAAAATATGAACCCTATTGGCACCTCTTGGTGCCATAATAAAACCAAATTGATTTCTAGTGGCTTTCATAAAACCTTAATCAAACTTATTAAAGCTTGATAGTTTTGGCAATGTTACTTGGGATCAGTACCTCGAGAATGGTCATTAGTGTAAACTTTAATTCAACATTCAAGACCGCACGTTTTGGCCAGTTCTTTTAGTCAGAAACCCCATCGTACCCCATAGCGGTGCATCGCGGACGAGCGGCTTGGAATGTTGTCTACAACTGGTCGTGAGCAGTAATGGATAGGATTCCTTTCTTAAAGAACAAAGTTTCGTTTTAGATAGAGAGAAAGTGCCATTCGGATAAGAAACTTTTTATGTTCTTTTGGAAACAGAAAAAAAGATGCGACGAAAGAGTTAATGTTTGCGGTGATAGTGCCTCACGGGATTGGTGTGACATAGTTCTGAGACGGTTTCAAATGCAAGCTGAATGTTTATGCAGTTGCAGTCCATTAGTGAGGAATGCTTGATTCAATTAGCAAAGGGTCAAAGAGACCTGATTCACAGCCGGTCTCAAAAAGATCTTGATAGAAAGGGTATGAGACTATTCTCCTTTTTTTTGCGGCAAAACGGAAGTGAAGAGTCTTGCAGAACGCTTTGAAGCTGTTTCAGTTGTTTGATTTTTTGCTTCGGTCATCAAAATTATAAATGCTTTTGCTGGGTTTTTTGCTTTCCCAAACATATTTGAACACCCCAAAAAGTTGTCTTGAACATATAGAATAGCTCGTGTTTTTTTTTTCGTGTTTTATTCCGTCTCTGTTAATGCGGTCTTTCCTAGAACCCTTCGATGGAAAATCTAATATAACTGTAAGCGAATCTACCATTGGTTGGGTGTACGGATTCTTCTTTTTGTGAAACCCATAAACAAAGATTTGTCGACTCTACAGAAATCGCCAAGCTGTCTGTAGGTGCATTGGTTGATTGTGTTCCGTTAAAGCATTACTCTGAAGAACTTTCTTTTAACATTTTCATTTCACATTTGGTGCCATTCAGACATGTACATCTATTTTCGGAACTCGTCAGCTCGGTAGCTTACTGTTCTGAGTAACTCTTGCACCATGGTAATTTATACGATAGATTCAACGTTTTGCTTTGACAAACAAATGGTGTTTGTACGCAATAATGAACTCAGCATACCAAATGTTTCAAATTAGATTGCACAGCATCGATACGATGCAGAACGCCATGATAGGTATTATGGCGAATTCGGGGTTACATTATCTCAATTCCAGATAATCCCTCATTAGAGCTTGATGACACTTGCAATCAGTAGATTATGCTATCGAAAAGGGCCCGCAATTGCTGTATGGACATTTAGAGAACGTAAATCCACCGGCACCGCAACTCATCGGTTTGTCACAGCCCTTAATTATAATGTGTGTTCAGTGGCATCATTTAATTTGATTACACAGCAATTAGGGTTTCATCGCTAGAATTGGTGGAAATAGAGTGTCGTTGGGTGAAAGCTCGTCAAACGTGTGGCTCTTGCCTAGAAAGTCGTTTAGGGCCATACATTATCCGTCTATTTAAACCATGCTAAATAAAAACCTGCCGGGACTAGCCCTGAAGATAGTGTGTAGATAGCTTCCTTTTGAATCCATTCAAAGCTGACAAGTAAGCCATTTGTATTCGATTTAATGCGACCGATGACTAAGAACTGGTAAACTGGGAAAATTTAAACTAACAATTGATTTGTTCTCTTTAAAAAAATAAATAAAAATTAAACACTGAAACACTTTATCAAACTGTCTCTAGTAAACGTGAGCAAATTCCTTTGAATTCCAGTACAACCGTTTTTCTTTTGACAGATAGGCCAATTCCGTCTGCGACATACAGATTTTATCAGTGTCCAGTGCTCGGCTTATACTAGACGTGTTTGTGTTTATGTTTGTGTTTGTATATTTTATTTTCTACCTGTCAGTTGACAAGGTGATTACTTCTAATTTACAGGGTGTCTCACAATAGGTGTCACTAAAACAAGAATGGGATCACAGCAATACAAATCAACCAAATCATAGCATTTATTTTTCATTTGAAAGATATATGTTATAGAAATAAACCATTTATATTCAATTCGAATCTCTCGCCCTTCTCCTTGATAAATTTGCGCAAACGCTTTGTAAACCCATCGCAGCTGGCACGCACGATTTCCTGAGGAATTTGGTCAAAAATATCAACCAAATGTTTCTCGAATCGATCAAAAGTAAGCCCTTTCATAGGGCCAACATATAGCTGAAGCATGTAATCTCAAACAAAGTAGTCAAGTGGCTTGAGATCCGGTGAAAATGCAGACTTTTCTTCGCTTGTGATGAAATCGGGCAAATTTTCCGCGCACCACGCTTGTGTCTTCTTTGCCTTGTGAGCTGGAGCTGAGTCCTGTTGGAAGCAATATGGTGCATTCCCATACAGCGTTGAAGCATGAGGAAGCAAATGGTTCTTCAAAACCTGCTCGATGTAATATTCAGTGTTGATTTTTGCGTTAGGTTCTATGAAACGAAGAAGAAGTTTTCCTTTTCGTGAAACGGCGCCCCATACCATGATTTTCGATACATTCTGATAGCGTCCTACAGCTAGTTTAAGTTTTAAAATATTGGCAAGACTTTTGCCATACACACGATCATTTTGTTGGTTGTGAGTGTCCTGAAGGAGGAAGGGCTTTTCATTCGAAAAATAAAATCTCGCAGTCACCGTGCCGAACCAGAAGATTTCTGCTTCTTTGGACCCTGGCTTGCTTTTGACACTCCGTTAACCCGTGAACCCGTTGTTTCTTGTACGGCTTGCATTCAAGATCATGTCTGTGGAACCTGTACATTGAATCAGGGGACATTTGAAGTTGTTTGCTCAAATGACGGCCAGATACGGCCGGATAACGTCTTATTCACTCCCTCACACATTTGATCTTTTTCTTCGTTGTAGCAGTTCGTCTGGCACCTCCTTTGTGTTGAATATGGAAATTTTCAATTTTTCTTGAACCGCTTCAAGGTACGCAAAACAAAACGCTTAACCACTCCGAACTGCTTAAGGCTATTGAATATCTGACACGGACTGAGCTTTTGCAAATGCAATTTTAAAATTTGCTCCCATATGACTTCCATGTTAGCTGATAAATATAAACAAACGGAATCGCTTATTTATCTCCAGCGATAAGCTGTCAAAAGAATATACTCAAAATGGGTAAAATCAATTCCACTGTTAAAATTACCCAGCTGATATAAAACAAGACTGAAAAAAGGTGACACCTATTGTGAGACACACTGTAAATATATTCCTACCATGTGGCTGGTTGACGGTTTTGTTGTTTTCAAATCTATTAAATCCATCTTGAACGATGCCGGATTCAATAAAAGTATCTCCAATAATTCGACGAACTGCCCAAATTCGTTTGACTGCATCATTTGAGTAATAACATTGTCGTGTTTAAGCGTGTGTGAACACGATTAAGAAAAAACAAACAAAAAAATAAGAATAGTATACCCAATTTTCTTGAGCTTCATGTGAGTGTTTACCAAATTTTACCCAGGTTTTCCGAGCAAGTAAATATGATAAAAAACTGGAAAAATAATTTTTTTTAAAAAAGGCAATATTTGCTTGATCACAAATCATAATAATGAAAAAATTTAATATTTTACATTTTACTGAAAAACGCGCCCCAAAAAGGTGTATATATAGACTCTCCCAATAATAATAATACCCTTATGATTGAGGGTTATTCTGAGAGTCGAAGTGACGTTTGTCACTTGGTGAAGTGAAAAAACTCTCCTGCAGTGCCGTGACTCTTCTGGGTAAATCAAATGGAGAGTCACGTCACTACAGGTTTCTTTTCTCATTTCACCAAGTGCCAAACGTCGCATCGACTCTCAAAATTACCCTCATTAACTGTCAATTCAAAATGCATGCAGTATTCAACCAAATTATGGCTGCGTCCTTTTGTCTGCATTCAAATTGAACTGATGTTGTATTTTTTTTTTCAATTGTTCGCACGGAAGTTTGAAAATGCGTGGTCTTTCTCCCGAGCAAAGAAAACGGATTGTGCACAAACGGTGCACCGTCAGTGGTCTTTCGATCAGAAAACTGGCTAAGGAAGACGGTATGAGCGTCGGAGAAGTTCAAACCGCATTACGGAAGTATTAACAACAGTGCTCATTCGTAGATTCCCCAGGTAGAAAACCCAGTCCCGCTGACCCTACAGTTGACAGAAAGGCAAGGGACTATTTCTAGCGTCATCCTTCAGCATCAGTCCAAGATGAGGCGATAAAGCTATGTACTTCGGCGACTAATGTTATGCGTGCCAAGGAGAGAATGGGCCTGCAGACTCGTCGGAAGCAGAAGCAGCCAAACAGGCTGAATCTGTGAAACCGAGGGCTAGTAAGCTGTACGACAAACTGCTGACCAAAAAATCGGGCTGTGTTATCATGGACGATCAAACCTTCATAAAACTCGATTATAAAACTCTACCGGGACCACAGTTCACAGTACCTCGCCGAAGGGAAAGGATGTTCTTAGATCAGTGAAAGACATTTACTCCGAACAATTCGATACGAAGGTAATGGTGTGGCAGGCCATATGCGGATGTGGAAAAATATCTCGTCCATTCATTACGACAGACACAATCAACGGTCAAATCTACGTGAAGATGTGTCTGCAAAAAAGGTTGCTACCCTTGATCAAACATCATAGAAACCTAAAATTTTTTGGCCTGATCTTGCTTCCTGCCATTGCTCCAAATATGCACTAGATTGGTTTGTTTGTTTGTTTGTTTGTTAGTTTACGACACTTTACACATTCGTGTGCATTCGTGTCGAAAAAGCGGAGTTTTATATACAGAGTGGTTGTGGTAACATAATTTCTCATTTCTTCTTCTCTTATTCATCATTTTCTTCTTCTTCTTTCTCTTTTCCACTTCATTTCGTTTCTTCTTCTTCGTCAATATCATCGGTGAATATGTAGCGACTAATCCGGAGCCAGGAGCCGGAGCGAACTGGACGATTATTTCCTCCAGGTGGAGGAGTGGTATGACGTGGTGACAATTGTCGGTACACAGAAAAAAATAATTAGTTTTAACAGGCGTGTAAAATTTCCCTTCGTTTAATTGTAAGCCAAAGGAAGCGTAAACAACGAGATTGTTTGCAAACTTTCATACGCCATACAACAATGTTGGCAATTTTCGATACAACAGACTTCATTCAGACGTTATCTGACTCAAATTTACATTAAATATCCCATTCATTTCTGCCAAATCTAGCATTCCTTTTATGTGCATTAGATAACGCAGAAAATTAAATGCTTCTTTTTATCTGTGTATATCGTCTGGGGAAACTGCTGCGGCTTGGTAGTGACCTGAAAAGATCACCGCAACAGAACCTGATGGTGATTTAAAATACCGGGCACTAACCTGAGGGACGCCAGTGTCCCACAGTGCCAGCTGGTGCTGGAACTATTGCACATTGTTCCCAGATCTACCGGCAACAACCGGCACTGGGGAAAGGCTTTGTGTAGCTCTGTCGACAACTCCGTTTTCGTAGGATGGGTAGTGTTCGCTGGTGTAGGGCGGCGGCCAGGACATGGGAGGGCTACCCCTTCCCCTGCCGTCTATCCAAATTTTCCGAAATCGTGGGGTGCTTTGCGTTCTTCCTAGAGTTGTTTAAGCAGCCCAGTTTGGCGCAGGAATGCCAGCAGTTTCGTCGTATTACCTTCGCTATTATTCAAGAAATCGAAGGATGGATTCAAGAAATCGAATTGATTGTGCGTAACAAACTCGTTCCCTTCTGTTGGATTCTGGGACATTATGGGATCAACGGAAACACTCAGGCTGATCGACTAGCGAACGAAGTTACACAGAAAAAAATCTAAATTTTCATTATGATGTAAATATCAGAGCATGTAAAATCATATCTCCTTCCACACGAAGCAGCCACTTGTATGGCATAGTTCTAACAAATACGAGCATTTGCATACAACATTATCGACAATGTATGGAATGTTCCAGAACTTTACACGTTAAATAATTTAAATGTGTATGTTTTGTGACGCTCTAACCTTGTATCCAACCCGCCGTAGGTATGCCTGTACCGAGCGAAGATGCACTGCGAGCAGTGAAACAAGCGATAAGACGCCGATGGGACCAACAGTGGTACGAAGCTAGGGACGCAAAATTGAGAGAAGTGAAGTACGATACGTGCAGGTGGATGGACCAGGCCAAGCCATCCGACAACGTGCGCTAACTCGCCTTAAGATCGGCCACACTAGGCTGACACACTCTTTTTTTTTTATTGAAAAAGGACACATTAGAGTGGTACAAAAGGAACAATGTCGTATTTGTACCAAAGGAGATGATTCCACCAAACTGCCCAGAGATTCGCCCTGATAAAACTTTCTGGGCTTTGACGAAGACGAAGCTGAGAAAACACATGGAACCAGCGGATAATGTTGAAAAAATTAAGAAAGATTGGCCAAAATTTGTGAGAATGGTAGGAGAAAGCACTATGCAGAAGCATATGAGTAGTGTTGAGGGAAAAGTTAGCGAACTCGCCTAACCTACGAAAATTCAAGCAAATTGAAATAAAGATGAAAAAAAACATTTTTATTTACTATGTATGAGAAAAAATAATCAAAAATCACAGTATGGTCTTTTTTATTTGAGAAAGGAAGTGTATTTATATTTTTCGGAACAGTCTATATTTGAGCCTGAAAACGCTCAAGGTGCGAGGGCGATGGCAAAGTAACGCAAGGTGTCGAGCGTTGTGTGGCATTCGCGTAAGCTCAATTTAGTGAGAACGTTGAGTTTTTGAAAGATGGAAAACCATAGTCGCCTGGGTTGATACTGTCAAAATAAAAGGTGGAACGGTCAAAAATTGGTCAAACACCAACAAAGGTGCAGAATGGATAGAGGATGAGACTTATGTCAAAGAGGAGCCAAAACCCCTTACAGGTCCACAATACTCTACTGCCGTCGTAGGGGAGGATGAAAGCGATGGAGACAGCTTGATTCAAGGGGAAAAGTTTGGTCGAAAAGTGCTGGTATGGCAAGCAACATGTTCCTGCGGTATTTTTTACACTACCGGAACAATCAATGCGGAAGTCTATTCAACTGAGTATCTGCAGAAGAGGTTGCTGCCTTTATATCAGAAGCAAAGTATCCCTCCTCTGTTTTAAAAGGTGTTTCGATCAAAGTTTGGTCCACTTAAACTTGATGCATTTCCTTTCATCGTGCATTACAAATTTTTGCATGCCCCTCATTTTGAAGATGTGTGCGTGCAGCATCATGCCTCTATTTTGATTTTGAGATTAGCACTTCAGTTATCAAAATGTCGTCGAAGGAAGAGAAGCAACGCATCATAATTTTGCACGTTCATGGCGAAAATCCAAACTACTCTCACGCCAAGTAGGCGAAATTATTGAATGTGGCTAAATCAACTGTTACCAACGTATTAAAAGTGTTCGGCGAACGTTTGTCGACAGCCAGGAAAGCTGGATCGGGGGGAAATCGAAAGCCGGAGGCCACGGCGACGACAAAAAAAAGTTGCCCGCTGTATCGAGCGGAACCCCAACCTCTCTGTCCGAGATGTCGCAAAGAAGCTGGGACTGGCGCCTTCAACCGTGGATAGAGCTGAAAAACGAGCTGGACTGTCGAAATTGGTGACTCCAAATCGTGACAATAAACAAAACACGTCGGCCAAAGCACGATCGCGAAAGTTGTACACGACGATGCTGACGAAGTTTGATTGCGTGGTACAGGACGGTGAAACTTACGTCAAGGCAGATATTAATCAGCTTCCTGGACAGGAATTTTATACGGCAACCGGACGGGAAAAGGTGGCAGATATTTTCAAGCACATTAACCCTTATGTGTTCGACAAAAAAAAACACCTTCTAGTGATCGACAGGGTACCCGGGTACCCACCAAATTCAAATGATTATAACTCTGGCTATTCTTGACCGATTTTAATTCTATTGGCACCGTTAGGTACAAAAACTCATTCACTTTAGGGACATCATCAGCAATGAACAAATGAATTTATCTGGTTCCCGTAAATCCGGGTTTCCGGAGCACCGGTACGGAGACACTATTTGGAAACATCTATTGAATGGATCTCAAAATCTTTGGAATAATTCCTAGAAACTATTTCTATTCTATTGTGGGCCATATGCCGACTTATTCCTTCAACGGCCATTCTGTAACAGGTTCCCGTGGGGCTAGAGTGGTCATGAACATAATTAGAAGGAAACCCTGGCAATATGGGTATCCTAAATTCATGAAATTTCGTAAGTAGGATATTACTCAACGTTTAGTGGCCATCTGATGATTTGTCCTTGGACCGGTCTTTCCGGAACTGGATGCTGTGGTTCCTCGAGTGGCCATGAACATTTTCAGTAGAAAACCCTGGCAATATGGGTATCAAAATAAATGAAATTTCGCCAGTACGATGTTTCTCAACATTTTGTGGCCATATGATGATTTCTTTATTAAAGTGGCTTTTAGCCTCCTGGGCTGGTTCGCCACCCGGAAAAAGTTTCCATTTGGTCTCGAGTGGCCATTAACATATTTAGAAGGAGACCATTAGCAATATGGGTATCAAAATTCATAAAATTTACCCAGAAAGCTATTTCTCCACATTTTGTGGCCATCTGCTATTTTTTTCTCGGAACGGTCATCTTGGAACATGTTCCTGTGAGGCTTCGAGTGGCCATGAAAAAATTTAGCCACTAAACTTTGAGAAATATCCTACTGAAGATATTTCATGAATTTTGATACCCACATTGCCAGGGTTTCCTTATGAAAAAGTTCATTGCGACTCGAGGCCCCACGGAAACCTGTTCCGGCTTGACAGGTCCGTGGACAAATCATCAGATGGCCACAAAATGTTGAGAAATATCCTACTGGAGAATTTGGATACCCATATAATGGCCAAATTTCATGATTTTCGATACCCATATGCCGTTTTCCACCTATGCTCACTCACGCCCCCGGCCACCCGCAACCCGTTCTGGAAACACAGTCTAAAAAAAAAAATCAACACAAAACACAAAGAAATAAAAAAAAACCTAAAATAAAATCATTTTAATACATATACCCAGAGGCTTTTTTTTCTAATATAATGTTTACACCCCCCCCCCCCCCCGCCCGCCCCACAAAATAAGCTCCCCCAAAAAAAATTTGGGCACACCCCCCCAAAAAAAAAAAAAAAATTTCTGAAATTTATGCACATATTTTGACATCCATTCCTGGAAATTCAATAAGGAGTGTATCGAAAATAAGCTATCCACAAACTTTCTTTCAAATTTTGTTGAAAACCGATATTTTATTCATACAAAAAATTGATCCTTTACTGTACGAGGTTAAACTTGAACATAATGAAGACCGGATGAAATTTAAGTTATTCCTTCACGAATTTTCGAACTTTGGATCGAATGCTCTTCTTGAAGTTCCGGACAAGTGTTGCATCGCATTTTTTGGACGCTTGAGCCCAAATTTTTTTTGAACTCCTGCGTGTTCCCAGCTGCCTTACCAGTATTCTTGAAGACCCTCTTCACGATTGCCCAGTAACGTTCGGTGGGTCGAAGCTGAGGGCAATTTGGTGGATTGATATTTTTCTCAACGAAAACTATACCCTTTTCCGCAAGCCAATTGAGAGTGGTTTTGGCATAGTGAGCCGACGCTAAATCCGGCCAAAACAGTGGAGGTGTACTATGCTTCTTATATAAAGGAAACAATCTCTTCTGGAGACACTCAGATCGATAGATTTCCGCATTTATAGTTCCGGTAGTGTAAAAAATGGTTGACTTCAAACCACAGGAACATATTGCTTGCCATACCAGTACCTTTCGACCGAATTTCTCCACTTGAATCGACCTGTCCGCATCGCTCACATCCTCCCCAACGACGGCAGTAGAGTATTGTGGACCTGGAAGGGTTTTTGAGTCCTCCTTTACATAGGTCTCATCGTCCATCAAAACGCATGCATTCGGAAGCTGAGAAGATGCGAATACAATTTCCGGGGCCTTGTTGCTGCTCGCTTCTTCTGTTCTGCACTTTGTTTCGAGATTTTCTGCTTCTTGTAGGTCTTCAGGTGGTTTCGCCTCTTGATACGCTGGATCATTCCGACACTCGTTCCTACTTTTTTGGCCAAATCACGTATTGACAATGATTTGTTCTTCATGATTAGAGATACCAATTTCTGCTCCAGTTTCGGGTTGGAAGAACCGGGTTTTCTGCCTCTTCCTGGTAGCTCATCCAAAGAATAGTGTTCCCCAAACTTATTAATGATGGTTTTAACACTCGCATGATGAATTCCAAACCGCTTCGCCAATTTTCGCATAGTAATACCCTTCTCACTTAGCCATGTGTCCAGAACCTTAATTTTCACTTCCGACATACGCGACATTTTGAAAACGCAGAATTTGAACCGCACAAACAAGTAAACCCCCCTCCCCCCTTTTTCCCTTCCTTTTTTCTTTTTTTTTTTTTCTCTTCTTTTTTCTTTCTTTCTCCCTTTTTTTTCCTCCTTCCTTTTCTTTTTCTTTCATATTCTCTCCTTTCTTCTCCTTCTTTCTTTCTTGTTTCTTTTCTTCCCTCCGTTTTCCTTCTCCTCTCTCTTCCTCCCTTCTCCGCTCCCCTTCTTTTCTCCTTCTTTGTTTCTTCTTCTTCCCGGTTTCTTCTTTCTTCGGTTTTTCGGTCTTTTTCTTCTTTTTGTTTTTCGTCTGTTCTCCTTGCTCTTCTGAATTAGCTCGTCTGAATTTTCCTCCCCTTTAAATCTTCTCTTGCTTACTCCCCCCTCCGTTTCCTCCTTTTATCGCCCTCTGCTTTTTCCTTAGTCATGGTCATTTCTCTCTCCTTTCGTTCTCTCCTGATATGTGTTTCCCTTCTGTCCCCCCTCCCTCCCATACTTCTCCTCTCATTTATCGTTCCTTTCATTCCTTCATCTTATTTCTTTCTATTTTCTCCTCTTTTCTTTCTCTTGAATTTGACTTGTTAATAAAAACTTTGATCGACTCACACACATCACTGTTTGACCAAATTTGGATCGGAACAGGTCTTAGGTTAGGTCTTGAAGACTGCCACTTTTGGTGAGAGACGATTTTAACACATTAAGCTCGGTTCACAATGGATTATATTTCTTTGCAATAATTCTACTACCAAACTACTAGGGCCGTCTCGAATGAACTAAAACGTCTACAGCAGACGTACAGTTTAAAGAGACGTTAATATAATGAATCAAACTACTAGGATCATTAATTTTGAAAAAAAAAAAAATTGTTATACCTGGCTGATAAACAATGAAAAAATATTATCGTTGTGATAACCACTGCACTAAGTACAACACGGAAGACTTTTCTCTCGAATCAAATTAACGACAAAACACGACAACACGACAACAACGCCGCGAATGGTGTGTTTGGTGCATATAGACCTAAAGAAAACCGAGCTGTCAAAGTCACACAGCACCAAGTTTTTGGCTTCACGATTAGTGTTCGTGGACAGCCGCTTCAGTCCAGTGGTTTTTGTCGGACTTAGCGTCGGCGCATAACGTCAAAACAACTCTCACTTGGCTCTCGGAGAAGGGTTAAGACTTCGCTGAGAAAGACATCAATCCGCCAAATTGCCCTCAGCCTCGGCTCATCGAACACTGTTGGGCGATTGTGATGAGGGTCTTCAAAAAGACTGGTAAAGCAGCTGAGATTATGCAGGAGCTCAAACAATTTTTGGCTAAGGCGTCCAAAAAATGTGACGAAACACTTGTCATTTGAATATGTTCGATCAAAAATTCGCAAATTCGAATAATATCAATTTTATCCAGTCTTCACAACGTTCAAGTTCAATCCCGCACAATAAAGAATTATCAATTTGTTTTTGAATAAAACATCATTTTTTAAATGATTTTAACGAAAAATATGTGGTTAACCTATTTTCGATACAGTCCTTAAAAAAAGTAAGAAAGTTATGTTCCAAATAGAGATACTGCAAAGTTAGCCCACAACTAACTCTATTTCTGAAACTCAAGAGGGTTTTGAAAGAGATAGAAACCAAGCTATACCATCCGAAGGCAATATTATATTCGCCTACGTCGTATTATTGCAACTCTTATCACATTGATAACATGTATCCATTGTGTTTTGATTAAGCTGTCTAAACCGATGAAGCGTGATAAAGCAACAATTTAATCATCCGACCATCACTTGGCCACCACTATTCGTTTGAGTAAGCTTTCTACGAGCGGGTCGTGGATACAAGCGTTGATATGCTCGTTATCACCAAGAGACTAAGAGAGATCGTGCAGTTAGTGCACGCAAATTTGCATAGGGATTGAATGAAATGCTCATTGCAACATGCTGGTGACAAGATTGCATCTATTCGGCTTCGCTTACCGACCGAAAGTAGGTAGCTTTGCGACTTGCAAGAACTTCATATCACTCGTCGGCTTAGTCTAATTTATAAAAGCATTTTCTGTTCTTGCTGAAACTCAGCAAGTCCAACTCAGTAATAATGAGTCCATCAAATCAGCTTACGGATGCTTCCTCTGACAAAGCTTGCTGAGTTAAAAAGCACCCATATCTATCGAGTGGTCAGACGTCATCGTGATTGAGGATTAGTGCCCGTGATGGTTTGTTGAGATATAATTGTTCAGAGCACTCGTCAAGATAAATTTTGACACTTAACTCGTGTCCCCTTCCAGAGCTTGTTTGGTGGGGGCCAGCTTTGATTACGAGTTATTAAAATACGCATTTTGAGAGTGCTTGTTATCATAAGCCGAGTATATATAGTATCTTTGCTCGCCTGATTAAACACATAAACTGATTGATTGATTGATAGACCAATTGATGACTGATTGGGTGTTTGCGATTGTCAACAAACCATTCAGGTAGGCAGAGAAACAAGCCATTTTCGTTGGTAGGGTGTTCTGCTCATCAAACAGAATCAGTTGGAAATCAATTACCGGTGGGTGATGAATGCGCTGAAATAATTAATTGACTAGACCCAAGAGTGGAAAGTGCGAAAATCACCCGTAAATCCGGATTGGAATTCAAGGTAATACTGTCAATTAAACTGTGTATCGCTAATTACCGTTGTCAGCCAGGTAGCCAATTTGAACAGTTCCTAAAATTATCAAATACCCCAAAATCATCATAATGCAATTACGTGAGCATCCAATCCATTCCCTTATCATTTTACAAGGTAACAGATGGAGATGATTTTCTTCTAACTAATAATTTCTTCATCCAAATTTCCAGGTACCATTAGCATCCCGCGGAGTCAAATTCTTCCGCACCGTGATCCAGAGAGTTCGCTCGGAAGCTTCAGCTACAGACGAGAATAAAAATACCAAAGATGATTATTCGATCGGTGCTGATTGCGATGCTGCTGGGGGAGGTGGCACGGGGAGCACCAAAGGCTGATCCAAACTTTGAGCTGATTATCCTGCACAATAATGATATGCATGCACGATTCGAGCAAACCGGTGCTTATGGAAATGATTGCCAACCGGCGGATGTGGCTAGCAATCGGTGCTACGGAGGATTTGCCCGGGTGGCGCATAAGTGAGTATTGTCTGGAATCTTGTCGATTCTCAAGACGGGATTCGTGAATCGAATCCGCATGGTAGAGAAACGTTGAGAATCGCTGGGTAATAAGATGAAAGATAGGGAGCTCGCCTATTATTTCCAACCATTTTCCGATTACTTGGCTTTCCGTGCTTCGTAGTAATCAATTTACTTATCGCGTCTTTAATACTTCATAGATCATTGCACAATGGCGTCATCAATGTGGTTTTGACAGTTTAGGGAGCTTGTTTACGAGGACTTAGAATATTTTCGGAAAGATCGGTTTGAGATTGTGCACTCCAAACTTACTACGATTGAAGTAAAATAGCCGTAACACAGACACCAGTGCTTATTATTACATCAACAAAGATTTTTCATTTGGGCCTAACTGACAAACGTAAAGAATGGCTTTTTCCGCGAATTTCTCGTCATTGAAAACTCCCCTAATCAATCCACTGCGCTCATTTCAAAGAGAAAGAGTTCATCTATCTGATAGAATTAGAGGCTTACATGAGTAGCTTTTGTGCCACGAGAAATATACGGAAGAAGCGATTGTTTACGTTTGTCAGTTAGGCCCTAATGAAAAAGTTTTGTCGACATCATTTTCTGAATCTAATCGTACAGAATCCGTATAATGACAATGAAACATTTCGTTTGTGTGGCTTGAATCCTAACACCTTGTAAACAAGCTCTCTGAACTGAAAAAAAAGTGAGGTTAACACATTCCGTGCAATGATCTATACGTGGAGGGAATCATTGTAAAGTAAGGAAAGCTTGACGAACAATCCTCTCATTGCAGAGTTCGCGAATACCGATCCAAGGAATTGGCTGGTGGATCGCCCGTCCTGTATCTGAACGCTGGTGACACATACACCGGCACCCCGTGGTTCACGGTCTACAAGGACAACGTCACCGCTGCTTTCCTCAATCTCCTCAAACCAGATGCCATTGTGAGTCTCCTTTCTTCTACCCAAACCACCCTAACGTTGCTTAAAAACAGCCCAATTTTCTTTCAGTCTCTCGGAAACCACGAGTTCGACCTGGGCGTCGACGGACTTGTCCCATTCCTGAACGAAGTGGACTTCCCGGTTCTGACGGCCAATCTGGATCTCTCCAAGACCCCCTCGATGCAGAACACCAAATCACTGCGCTCCTCGACGGTGTTCAGCAAGGAAGGAGTCAAAATCGGAGTCATCGGTTATCTGACCCCGGAGACGAAGCAGCTGACCTCATCCAGTACTGTTGAATTTACGGACGAAATTGTGGCCATTAAGTATGATTTGAAAACATATTTCGAATATCCTTCATCTATAAACTTCAATTGACATTCCAGCAAGGAAGCTGCCGCTCTTAAGGCACAAGGCGTTCAAATCCTAATTGCCCTGGGTCACAGTGGTTTGGCTCGGGATCGGGAAATCGCTGCCAGCTGTCCGGATATTGACATCGTCATCGGTGGGCATTCGCACACGTTCCTGTACAGTGAACCTGTACCAGATATTGACCAACCGGAAGGCACCTATCCTGTTATGGTGAAAAACAATGCCGGTCGGGATGTCCCAGTAGTCCAGGCCTACGCTTATACCAAGTATTTGGGCTACATGAAGGTTGAATTTGATTCGGATGGCAATCTGGTGTCGTTTGATGGCCAACCGATACTGCTGAATGGAGCTGTCGGCCGGGACTCAGATGTTCTGAAACTGTTGGACCTGTACCGTCCAGGGATTCTGGAGCTGGACGAAGTCATCGGACAGACGCGAGTTCTTCTGGATGCTACCAGGTGCCGCTTGGAGGAGTGTAATATCGGAAACATGATCGCAGATTCAATGGTTATGACCTACACAATGTCCCGAGATGAGACCAGTGAGTATTGGACCGATGCAGCGATTGCCTTCATCCAGGGTGGAGGAATACGGGCATCGATTGACGTTGGTCGGGATGGAAACATCACGAAAAAGAATTTGAAGACAGTGCTCCCGTTCGGGAATGCCATTATTCTGGCAGAGGTTACGGGAGAAACGATCAAGCAAATGTTGGAGCGCAGTGTGTATCGATACGATGGTAAGAATGGCTATGGAGAGTTTCTACAGATGGCTGGAGTGCACGTGGTCTACGATTTGAGTAAACCTCCGGGAAGTCGGGTTGTTTCGGCTGAAGTACGATGCGCACGTTGTACAACGCCTTCCTTCGGTACCCTATATGAAAACGATCGGTACAAGATCATCATCAGCCAATTCTTGTGGGAAGGTGGAGATGGATATAGTATGTTCAGTGGACGTAACTTTGACGTACTAGAATGGGGTGAATATGAGATCACCGAAGAATACTTGAAAAGGTTTTCGCCAGTCTATCCAGCGATCGAGTGGCGAGTTGTTTTACAAGGTGAAGTCAACCCGGAACACATGACGACGACGACGACGACACCAAACCCGACATCTGTCGGAAGTACTACGCCGAATGGCGACGGAGGAGCTGGAGGACTTAAATCTACGTCGATCACCGTTATGGCATTTGCATTTATTGGTGTACTACGAAGATTTTTCATGTGATTAGTAAGATTCGTAGTTTAGATGCTATAAGTTATGACTCAGGATTCACAGTTGTTGCAATTGTTGTCAAAAGTATTCCTATAGGCCTAAGTACAAAATAAAATAATTTGTTAAAAGATTCGGCGAGGGTTGTTTTTGATTTGGATAGGAAAGAAATTTTGTTTCCTTTGCTAATAAAGCATGGCCCACTAAGTATTCTAACAACATCATTTGGGTCTATTTCCGAATTAAATTTACAGATTCTAAAGCACTTTCCACTATTCCTGAAATTTTAAGAAAACAATACATAACGAATTATTCGTCGTGGCTTCGAAGGAATTTTCGAATTTTTCCCTTATTACGACCCATCAAACGGCGCACGGCGGTCTCACCCACTCTCTTGGCCATTTTAACCCACTGCTTTTTCATCTGAGCTACCGTTTTGATGACTGTACGTTTAATCTTCAGTTTTATCGTAGGAATTGCCCAGTAGTCTCTCTCTCTCTCTCTTCGTGCACTGTGTCAGAATGTGGTCAGGGTCGACCTTTGAGAAAAGACCGACTTTTGATCACACGAAACCCCGTTACCTTGTTACACTATCTGAAGATCACCCCCCCCCCCCCCACCCATCACGAGACTGCCCTATGGTATTACAATAGATTAGCTCCTATTTCTTGCCACAGCCTTTTTGCTCTCGCCTTACTTGGTTAAGCCATTCAGCTCCTACCCTCAACGTCATCGAATTGCGTAGTTCCCGACATCGGATCTACCCTTCTCCGATGGAGGATTACCCGCCTGTGGATCCCAACAGCGAACGACGGTCAGCCATTTACCTCCCACATACTGACGCAATCGGCTGGAGTAATCCCGACTGCGAAACTACCATACAACTTCACCCGAGATCGACAACCCGCTACTCCACTCAACCACTCGCTTCTTGATTCTCCCGCCGTTTTCGCTGTAGAACCGACATGATGTACGTTATGGCTCCGTTGATCGTATTCCAAACACTTTCGTCACGACAGATTCTATAGGCGACGTTAACTGGGCTGGTATCTGCCCCACTGATGGCAAGCATCTCGCTTAGCAATGGTCCAAATCATAGGCAGTCAAAGACCTCGTGTTCCGGTGTCTCTTGGCCATCTGAGCACTCCGGGCAAAAGACTGACGCTGCGTGTCCGAATCGATGCAAATATTTCCTGAAGCAACCATGGCCAGACAGAAACTGCGTAAGGTACAAGTTTACCTCTCCGAGCTTCCTTTTCATCCAGATCGACAAAACCGGTATGAGCAGGTGCGTCCATCGACCGGTCACCCCCTTCTCGTTGCCATTTAGTTATCGACTTCGCTCTCGAACTCCTCTGTAATTTCTCCACTGATAACATTTACTGTCCTCCGCGAGAGTGATGCCAATCGGATTCATTCCGGCAATGACGCATACTGCCTCCAATGAAATAGTTCTGTACGCACTCACGACTGTCATAACCATGAGCCTGAACGTACTGTTCAACTTCGCCTGGTTTCGCTTGGTTTTCAGCGCTGCGATCCAGCCTGGACATCCGTATCTCAGTATCGATGATGATACACTAGCCAGTAGACGCCGCTTGCTACTGCTAGGTCCGTAGCTATTCGGCATGATTCTGGCTACCGCATTGATCGCCGCCTTCCCACAGGCTTAATCTACGTGGCTGTTGAAATTCAGCCGGTCGTCAATCATCACACCCAGATGCTTCAGCACGCGCTTCGAGGCTATGGCAAGCCCTCCGATGACGATTTCTACTCGCTGTACCGCTTTGCAGTTGCTGACCATCAGCACCTCCGTTTTTTCGTGGGCTATCTGCAGCTTCGACCATCCAGTTTCAATTGTGCCGATTGCTTCGGTCGCAGGCATTTCCACTTCTTCCAGTGTTTCGCCTTTCACGGATAATACGATGTCATCCGCAAAACCAACGATGGCACTACGTGTTTGGGAAGTTTCAACATCAGCACCGCGTTGTACATCCCGTTTCAAAGTGTTGGGCCAAGGATGGAACCTTGTGGAACTCCCGCCGTAATGTTCACCGATTTCCACCCAACGGAGGTCTCGTAGATCAGCACCCGGTTCTGAAAGTAACTCTTCAGAACTCTGCATAGGTAATCGGGGACCTTCATTCTGTGCAGCGACTTGGCAATAGCATTCCAACTGGCGCAATTGAAGGCGTTCTTAACGTCGATCGCCTCTTCGCTTCTGTTTGGACGCCTATACGGCTGTCTCGACCACTGTCCGAATGGCATCCACAGTAGACTTCCCTTTCTGGAAACCGAATTGCATCCTCGATAGCCCGTGCTCGCTCTCAGTAAATTTCGTCAGCATGTTGAGGATGATCCTCTCCAGGAGTTTCCTGAGCGTATCCAACAGGCATATGGGCCTATACGATGCTGAAGGCTTTCCTGGATTCGGTAACAACACTAATTTCTGTATTTTCCACCTGTCCGGGAAATGACCTTCTTCAAGACATTTCTGTAGCACATCCCTGAACATTTCCGTGAATGCCTGAATCGCCACTTTCAGAGCCACGTTACACAGAAAAAAATATTGAATTTTAACAAGCGCGGAAAATTTCTCCTCGTTTAATTTCAAGCCAAAGGAAGCGTAAACAACGAAATTGCTTGCAATCTTTCTTGTGCCATACAACAATGTTTACAATCTTTCATACAACAGACTATATTAAGGCGTTATCTGGCTTAAATGTACATGAAATATCCCATTAATTTCTGCCAAATCTAGCGTTCCCTTTATGTGCATTAGAAACGCAGAAAATTACATGTTTTTTTTTTTTGGGTTCCCCCCCCCCCCCCCCCCCCCCCCCCCGCCCTCTCTCTCGCACCTTCGCCCCCCCCCCACTTTCCTTTTCCCCCCCCCCCCGCTGTCCTGGCCCCTCGTTTGGTCCTTCGCCGCCAAATCCTCTTCCCCCACCCTCCATTTTTGCTGGACATAGCTCTGCAGCCATTGATGGGCCTTTGATCTTCGCCATCACAATACGGTTCGCGTTGCCCCAAGGGTTGGCATCAGCGGCTTGGCACAGCTCCTTGTAGCAGTCTGTCTTGCTTAGTCTTAACTTTCGTTTTAATTTCTTCCTGTCCGCTCGGAACACCACCCTATGTTCCTCTCTGGCTGCTGCGGTTTTAGCTCTCCAGACACGTCTTCTGGCTCTGAGAACACTAGCGCGAAGGATGCTGAGTTGCTCATTCCACCAATAAGCTGAGCGCCACTTGTTCCTCGGCTCCAGTTTCCTAGGCATGGTTGCGTCACATGACCTTACTAACGTATTTGTCAGCTCGTTCGAGAGTTCGTTGTCGAACCGAAGTGCCTCAACAAAGAGTTCCTTGTCGAAGACCTTCGTCTTTCACTTCCGCTCGCAACTATTTGTCCTTCGTATTGAGACAGAATTTCGCTGGCCGATGCTATACCGGATCGCCAGATGGTCTCTATGGGAATACTCCTCACACACTCTCCAGTACATATTTGTCATCAGCGACGGACTACAGAAGGTAACATCGATGACGGATTCACGAACGTCCCTGCAAAATGTGCTGGTGGAACCTACGTTTGATAGTGTAACTTCCAGCTTTGCCTGAGCTTCCAACAGGCTGCACCTCTAGCGTTGGTACATCTGCTGCCCCACTCCACAGCCCAAGCATTGAAGTCTCCTCCGATGACGACCGGTCTTCTTCCGATGAGCTCTTCAGTCAGTGCATGGATCATCTATGGTACGCCTTCCTCAACCAGATTGTCAGTGGTGCATTCCAAGATCGCTGTGCCCCCCCCCCCCCCCCCCTCTCTCTCTCAAAACAATACTTAGCTTGATTGTTGATCTCATTGGATAACGTAACACTTGCCACATTTCGGCTCTCAGTCTTCGTTCGTAGGGGCACTTTCGGTCGCACCACCTCCGCTGCACTTTGGCCTTCTAGGCCAAACACAAGGCAGTTTCCACAATCCGTTACTTAATTGTTTGGCGGGCGATACCACTCCTACTCAACAATGATACTGAATAGTGACCGTTCCTTTTGCAGGCTGCCATCGTAAAGGAACCCTTCTCCAAATGCACCAGGTACATTTGGTCGCGCTGGTGCTTTTGTATGTGGCGCCTGATGCGGGACATCTTTAGTGGCTTCAATGCCATCGCTCCGATGATTGCCACTGGAGAGTTTTCTGGAAGCTCACGTAGAATCATCTTCATTGGTTTGCTTCCGGAGAAATCGTGAATGAAGAACCCGTACCGCTGGTGTGAGCCAGTAGCTCGATAGTCCGCTGGATCCCATAATGTCTGTGCCCATGCTGCACAGTTTAAAGAACGGATGGATTTTGAGGGCTACAAGCTTGGTCCTGCGTGCAGCGGATTTGCGCCATGGCGTCAGTGGTGTTTTGAATTTTTGACGTTCGGTTGGCAACGAAAGTATTCCAAGCAGATGGAGACGCGCTGAGCCAGCGGAGTACGACGGTTCTGTCGAGCCAGAAGTAGCTCTCCACGTCGAGCTGAAGTGATAACTGAACCTTTTCGTATAGTTGCGCTGCCAATAACGCTCCACAGAGCTCGAGTGAGAGATGCCACTTTCGATTTGGCATTGTGGTCAGCCACCTTAACCATTTCAGAAGCGATGGTAGACCTGACGTAGGCTTCATAGGAGAGTTGAGAGGCATCAGCAAAGATGTGAATCTGAACGAAATCAGTTGCGGATAGTAGAATACAGCGGTCGAGGTGAAGATCGTTGAGTTTCGGTGATTTTGACTGGTAATTAGTCAAACGGTGTAACCCGTCACTTGAGGGTTACAATAAGGTCTCATGGTTTTGGGGTCAATTTAGTTCAGACCACAAAATAAAAAAAATTGTAAATATATGTACGTGTGTTTGTTTACTAATTTGATATTAAATGTCTATATATAAAATAAATGTCTTTGGTCCATTTTTATATGTTTGCTTGATGTTTATTTTGTAAAAAATAGATTTAGGGTGTAAATAAAGAATTATGGGAAATAAAAGATGACATTTGTGTCCAAACTTGTAAATATAGATGTAATTGTTTGTTTACCTCCTGGTGGGTGCTGATGAAGAATTATTGTTCACATAATTTATAAATTTATTGATTTACATTAGTTATTAAAATGTATATTTACATTAATTTATTTATTGAAAAGAATATTTAGGCTATTTATTAAATTATTTATTTACACTATTTACCCTACATTCACTTTTCTCTAATCTACATTATGCCTAAAATAAAGAAGATAAAAGAAAACAAGCGCTTAGGGTCTAAAATATGTACCTATTTGTTATGCAATCTAGTCTCTTTAAATGATTTCAATTCAAATTTGAATAAAAAAATACATCACCAATCAAAAAGCGATGGGCATTACTGGATGAAGGAGAAGATGAAATAAAAGGCGAGGGAACAATACAGGAACTCTCTTTGTTTTGATCCGGCCATGCGAAATATTTAGCGCGATTATTTGAATAGCGATATTTAAAAAGACGGCCTATTTCAATAGATAAAAGGACATAAGAAATTTTCTTGCTCGCAAAACTATTCTGACTCGTTCATTTTCTTGACGATACGGCTGGTGAACAGAAGTACAAATTAAATTCAAGCGTAGTTTGTTCAGTGAGTTTATTAGTGAAGTAGTACAAAAAATGTAATTAGTTAATTAGCTTAGTTTTTGATTTTTAACCTAATGTGAGTTCGTGCTGGATTTCTAGCGCATTGCGTTTTTTTATTGTACGGGCTGGAAATACGTTTTTCGTCTGGCTATCGTAAACGCCGGATCAGGGTACCATTTGTGGCATTATTGTCTATTTTCGTGGGACCATCAGGCGTGCATCTTCGGTCTGTTACTCGTGTAAAACTATAACCGACATTTCAAATATATGTCGTTATGCTCCTGGTAGGCGGCGCTGCAGTTGTGCGATAACTGTCATGTCAATGTTTATCAGTAAAAAGCCTAGCACTTAACCTGAAATGTTTTGTTTTTTTTCTGCACTTGCATTTATACCGGCTGCCCATATTAACTTTGACACACGTTTTTCAAGAAAAGGTATATGGACATCAATGTCTGTTCTCTGTCGTTAAACGGAGGAAGAGTGATGCCGCTAGTTTTCGAAGCGAAATATTTTTCCGACGGTTGCCAATTATCCGTCAACGAGGTCCTTTTCGTTACAACCCCGTGAAACACATCTTCCAAGAGCTCGAACCGTGTGCCGTACGTAACCACTCGCGTCATTGCGTCACGGGTTGCGATTATAGCGGAAACATAGTACGCGAAGCCGTGCGGTGGCAAGTTGGCCTTTCTCCTTGAGGAACGAATCACCCGGGGCCGTAAGACGCATAGTCGTCGCAATAGCTCTTGTGCTCCAAATAGGAAATCTTCCGTCCAGCCGCCACTCCCTCCGCAGCTCTAGTTCGGCCATATCGCGCACGGGTCACCTTCCTTCGCTGCTCGCCATCTTGCAGCACGTAAGCGACGCTGTTGTTTCGCCCCCCCCGCCACCGACATTAACCTTTACATCAGCTCGCGCCCCCCCCCCCCCCCCTCTTCGCGTCGACAAACCCCCCGCCTCCCCTCTTCCTCTCACCCCCCCAGGCATGTGAAGGTTTTTTTTTTTCTTGCCTTTTTCTTTTTCCCCTGCACCTGAAGAAAACCAACACGAAAAAAAAAAAAAAATAGTTCTTTAAAGAGAAGTTTGAAAATAAGTTTTTTGTACGTTTGAATGCTACTCCCTGAATACAGGGTGCGGCAGAAAATAATGCGAAAATTTGTTCTATTTCTTTCAAATCCCATTTTCAACTAATTCAAGCAATAATATCAACATTTTCGAGTGCAGTTATCTTTATAAAGTCCTTTTAAACAAATTTATTCAATGTGTCCTCCATTTTTATTAATAACATCCTCGAGCCGACGCCGGAAGCCAGAGCATGCCTTTTGAACGTAGTCCTCCGACAATTGACTGCCATGTGCGTGTTATGGTTGACTTCAGGGTTTTCACCGTAGCGTGTGATGTTTTGCAGGCTCGTGTTTCAACATATGCCTAAAACGAATAATCCAACGGATTAAGATCTGGACTGCTAGGGCGCCACAAATCCTTCGCCAAAACTTCATGTTATTGTTCAACCATTGTTGGGTTCGATTGGTCCTTTAAAATACCGATATACACTTCGGTATTGATTTTAACTCCAGCATCAACTAAAACAGGCGGCATTTTCAAACCGTTGGACGCCACCAAGCCAAACATCATGACACCAGCCGGGTGTTTGGTTTGAAATTTGAATTTCACTTTTTCCGGAACGTTCTCCATTTTCTGCGGTGAAATGAACCGGTCCGTGCGGCTGTTGGCCACAGCATCGATGCTGAAAAGCTTTTCGTCGGAGAACAGGATTATCATTTTTTTCCTTCTTCAACAAGGAAAGCAATCGCTTGGAACGAGTCACTCGTAGTTCCTTGACCCGGTCCGTAATCAAGTGGCGTTTCACTCTGGCTCTGGAAGATGCATGCAGGTCTCCTTTGATGATTCTTCGCATGAATTTCTGCGAAATATTGGCTTCCTTTGCAAGCTTTCTTATGGAACGCACCGGGTTGCGAGCAATTTTTTGCACGGACCGATTTGATCACGTTCGGCGTGCGTGAAAAGCGCGCACGTCCGCTTCCCCGCTTCCGCTCCTTAGGACCAACCTGCAGGGACTTTTTTAAGCGGTAAACTGTTTCCAAATGGCACCATACCACCTTGGCAATATCTTTCGGCTTTTTCTGGGCGAGCAACACACTGGTGATCACTTCTTTCGCGAACATTTTGACGAATTTGCAATAAAACAAATAGAATGGTTGGATGCAGCACTTGAAAGTTAACATAAAAAATACACTTTCGACAGAAGGGCCGCACATTACTTTTGCTATGCGGTGGGGGGGGGAACAAGAAAGTGGATTAAAGAAACGGATCATTAAATATACGCTCTTTTCTAAAGTAACGCAAGAGCTTTTTCTTACACTCTCGTTTCATTCTACTCATTGGCTGAGTAAAATTATGTTTCTTTCCCTTTTTCTCTCACGGAAATGTTACTCATTTTCAACTAGTAAAAAGTGGATCAAGTCTAAATTGAATTGATCCACATTTTACGAAAATTGAGTAAATTTTTCGTGAGAAAATAATAGACAGCAATACAAGAGAAAGAGAGGGTGTTTTGAGCGTGTACATTAAAAAATCACTTTATGCATACTTGCTGGTTACTTTAAACTTTAACTCCCTTGAGAAAATCGTTGATTTAATTTCTTGCAACGACATAGTTATCCGAAGGTTGATCATGCCTCGAACAAATCTGAATAGCACAGTAGAAATTTAAGAAATGTTCAATGATCTCTTCTGACTCAAAGAAGCTCTTTAGTATATCGGGACTGATATATAGTAGGAAAGTTCTAAATTCAGTTCCCTTCCATCACACGAAATGATCAAGGCTTCGAGCTGGACGTTTCATTTCACGAGACAGTTTACACCCTTCTAAGAAACTTGAAACTTTTTCAATTTGTCCCGATGACCATTTTGCTTTGTTGTTTTTTGGGGTTCCGCCTTTCCATCCGTTGAGAAAACGTTTGGTGATTCCCAAATCAATGAGATGCAATGCATCTCCAATTGGAAAGCCTTTGATCATATCTAGGCCTTGCCGGCGTCGGTGGTATAGTGGTAAGCGTGACTGCTACTTGACATCCCAGTGGGTCTGGGTTCAATCCCAGTCGACGTCGGTAGTTTTTCTGAGGCGAAAAAATCTGGTCACGTCTTCCTTCGGAAGGGAAGTAAAACCGTTGGTCCCGGCTCATATTCATGAGTCGTTAGGTAGGGTCCAGGTGGTGGAGTCGTCTTCCTAGCGTCGGTGATTGTCACCATGTGAGGAAATAGGCCGACGTAAAGTAAAAAGGAAAAAAAAAATCTAGGCCATGAACTTTTTCCAATAAACTCTCACTTTTGTGATGCCCTTCATATACACGGGACCTAAATTCTGCACCCATTCTTAGAGGAGCATTGATTTGAGGAAAAATCATTGTTTTGAATTCGTGGGAATATTCGCCTTCCGTTGTGCATTTCAAACAAGAACTGTATCCGTTATGGCCGATAACACCAGAAATTTTTCGAAACTGCTGATTAAATAACTCTTAGACATGAACTAAATTCACCTCGCAGCATTGACCTCACAGGAGTATCACAAATAAAACACCAAAGTTGGAATTTTAGATGTTTTCCATTAATGATGATTCCATTCTGTAGAACTTCATTTAGTTCGTTAACGAATGGTTCAAGGAATGAATTGACATCTTTTGGTTCATCTGAAATAAAAACATGTTGTTTTTCAAGGATGTATGAAGTTTTTTAGGATATATTTACTGTTCCCACAAAATATACCAACGACTTGAGGTGGATATTGTGTTCTTAGTTCATGAACATTCACGAGAATGGGCCAAAAGGCTGAAGAGGAGCTTTTGAAGGTTGGTAACCCATCGATGTTTAGCGATAGTTCTGGTAGAATTTCACTGTTGACAATTGTTGACAACGCCTTTGTTAATATTTTTGTCAAGCCGTAGTGCCAATATTGTCCACCAAGGCGGTCGTCCGAAACAATTCCAGTAAGGAGTGTATCGAAAATAAGCTATCCACAAACTTTCTTTCAAATTATGTTGAAAACCGATATTTTATTCATACAAAAAATTGATCCTTTATTGTACGAGGTTGAACTTGGACATAATGAAGACCGGATGAAATTTAAGTTATTCCTTCATGAATTTTCGAACTTTGGATCGAATGCTCTTCATCAAGTTCCGGACAAGTGTTGCATCGCATTTTTTGGACGCTTGAGCCCAAATTTTTTTGAACTCCTGCATGTTCCCAGCTGCCCTACCAGTATTCTTGAAGAACCTCTTCACGATTGCCCAGTAACGTTCGATGGGTCGAAGCTGAGGGCAATTTGGTGGATTGATATTTTTCTCAACGAAATCTATACCCTTTTCCGCAAGCCAGTTGAGAGTGGTTTTGGCATAGTGAGCCGACGCTAAATCCGGCCAAAACAGTGGAGGTGTACTATGCTTCTTATATAAAGGCAACAATCTCTTCTGGAGACACTCAGATCGATAGATTTCCGCATTTATAGTTCCGGTAGTGTAAAAAATTGTTGACTTCAAACCACAGGAACATATTGCTTGCCATACCAGTACCTTTCGACCGTATTTCTCCACTTGAATCGACCTGTCCGCATCGCTCACATCCTCCCCAACGACGGCAGTAAAGTATTGTGGACCTGGAAGGGTTTTTGAGTCCTCCTTTACATAGGTCTCATCGTCCATCAAAACGCATGCATCCGGACGCTGCAAAAGACGCGAATACAATTTCCGGGCCCTTGTTGCTGCTCGCTTCTTCTGTTCTGCACTTTGTTTCGAGATTTTCTGCTTCTTGTAGGTCTTCAGGTGGTTTCGCCTCTTGATACGCTGGATCATTCCGACACTCGTTCCTGCTTTTTTGGCCAAATCACGTATTGTCATTGATTTGTTCTTTATGATTAGAGATACCACTTTCTGCTCCAGTTTCGGGTTGGAAGAACCGGGTTTTCTGCCTCTTCCTGGTAGCTCATCCAAAGAATAGTGTTCCCCAAACTTATTAATGATGGTTTTAACACTCGCATGATGAATTCCAAACCGCTTCGCCAATTTTCGCATAGTAATACCCTTCTCACTTAGCCATGTGTCCAGAACCTTAATTTTCACTTCCTTTTCAATACGCGACATTTTGAAAACACAGAATTTGAACCGCACAAACAAGTAAACAAAAGAAAGCTGACAGTCAAACGCACAGCATGCAGTGTTCAAAGCATAAAAACCATCACAAATACATGCGTACAACGCAAATGTATGTGGATAGCTTATATTCGATACACTTCTTATCCCCTGTACAGCTCGCGGGGTGGTCTTCGAAGAGTTGAGTAAAGGGATGAAATCCAGGTAGAACGATTTAATGTTTAACGTCATATGGTGCGTCCGATAGGTGCAACCGGCCACCAACACGGATCAAACCATCGCTGTCGATGAATGGGCTTAAAAGACGTATAGTGAATTTAGTCGACACCAATTGGCTTTTCTTCAACCGCTGCAAATAGTCGGGAAACGCTTTGGCCTGTACCAAATGCACCAGCTTGGCATTTTGTAGCTCAGTGACGGACAAGATGCTCCTGACGTTACGATGTTCCTCATTTCTGCGGGCATTATTGCAAAAGCGAAAGCAAAATCCGACAACGCCAATAAGAAGCGGATATGCTGAAAACCTGCTGAACAATAAATTTGACTGTATTTGGGTTGTCAGAATCACGTTGGAATTTGCCTCCATTTTCTCATGGGGCAACTGATTCTCCTGTGAGGCTTGATCCGGCCACCGTGATCTATCCTCCTGCAACCAGTGAGGTCCGTACTTCCACGAGTTGCGTGCTACTAATTCTTCAGCTGACATTCCGCGACAAAAGAAATCGGGCTTATCCTTTCCAGCTACGTGGAGCCATTCCGAGCTGTGGGTAATAAATTGGATTTCGGAAGTGCGGTTTCCGAATAGTGGATGTGATTTCATCCATTGCAATACCACTGTAGAGTCCGATCAAAACACTACTGCAGAGAAGTTCATGTCCAAAGCCTTAGGCATTCTTTCATAAAGTTGGGAAGCGATCAGAGCCGCACACAACTTTAGTCTGGGAATGCTGAGTGGTTTCAATGGTGCGACCTTCGACTTGGCTGCTAACAAGCTGACAACAACTGCCATCTAGTGCTTCGAAGCGGGCGTAGATGCAGACTCCGAATGCTGCTTTCGACGCATCTGCGAAGCAATGCAGCTCTATGCGTCGAAACTCGGGAGCAAGAGCGTATCTATCAATACGGAAGCTGGAAAGAAGCGGTAGCTGCTCGGCGAAACGAATCCATCGTTGACACATATCTGGAGGAGTCTCGCTATCCCACTCCAGATGCTGCATGAAAATCTTTGCTCGGACCGCGACTGAAGAAATGATACCGAGAGCTTCGAAAAGTTGAGCAATAGCCGAAAGATTACTGCGCTCTGTAGGCATTTGATTGCTGACGATGATAGACGTATCGAATTTGAATACGTCCGCCTCAGGTTCCCAACTGATACCAAGGGTTTTGATGGTTTCATCAGGTCTGACTTTAACGTGACTAAAATTGAGTGCCAAGAAGTTTCGGAGGGAGACCGGCCAAGACCGGCAGGGAGTTCGAAAACCACCCTTTTGTAGAATCTCCGTCAACTCCGTGCGCAATTGGATTGCTCCTTCAATTGTGTTGTCGCCGCTAATAAAGTCGTCTACGTACACATTCTTTCGTAGGGCTTTGCTTGCTTTTGGGTAATCGTGCAGCAGTGTTCTTGTAGCGAGAAACGAAGACGGGGCGAGTCCATGGGTTACGGTGCATAGCTAAAAAACCTGAATTGGTCCGCTACTGTCGGGGGGCTATAGAATCTTCAGCAACGATCGATCTTCACGATGCATCAACACCTGCTGATACATCTTCTCCACATCTGTCACTACTGCTATCATGACCATCCGAAAACGTAGAATGTTATCCTGAACAACTGGTCCGACTAGCAACGCATCGCTGAGAGAGTGTCCGGTGCTAGTTTTTGCGGAACCGTCGAACACAACCCGAACCTTGGTCGTCGTGCTCGATTGCTTCAACACGGGATGGTGCGGAAGGTAGCAGCTGATTGATCCATAATTTTCGTCAAGGGAAGCGGGAACCATATGGCCGAGACTGATATACTCTTCCATGAACGCGTGATACTGAGAGTTCAGGTTGCTATCCTTCTGTAGTCTTTTAGTCCAACCAATTAAGATGCCGCATTGCGTTGGCCTTAGATTCGCCAATCATCTGATCACATACGGGGTGTTTTGGCATTCGAACGACATATCGTCCGGAGGGATCATGGAAAACGGTTTTCTGGTAGAAATCTTCGCAATTCTGCTCGTCGACGGAGTGTTTTGAGCCACTAACTTCTTCAATCTGCCAAAATCGTTGCCAGAAGTTCATCGAACGGCACAACTGTCGCCGCATGAAAACTTGCTGTCAGCTGTCGGGAATACTCACTGGACTCTTCAATCTTTCCAGATGCAATCCATCCAAACACAGTTTCGACAAACAGAAGGTTCGGTGAACGGAACCGGCCGTTTTGCAAAAATGAGTAGAAGTGAGCAGCACCAATTATCATGATCCACCCTACGAGCGATACCAAAGTTGGGATCGGCTAGAATTAGATCGTCGGGAAGCTTCAGTTCAGAAGCGTTGATTGTTACGGATGGAGTGTCGCTAGTCACTCTCCGTAATACCAGGAAATCAAGCACTTCACGGAAATCGGATACGCGCGAACCTCGGCAGAAACTTCATGCTTGGCTGTCGTAACGGTCTCATCTACGCCGGCGATTGGCACGTTGACAGATCTACGACTCACGACGTTGCTGACAAAGACGTTCGCTAATCGCATTCGGTTGGGATCCAGTGTCCAACAAGACACGGGCAATGTGCTCTTGACCGTTTGCACCCAGCTCAATTAGAATCACCGTGGTCAGCAGAACGCTAGTTGATTGAGCTACTGCTATCGAAGGGAGTGGTCCATTAAGATAGTAGTAGTTCATTAGTAGATAAGATACGGGCCTGGGTGGATCATAGTGTGGGGTCGTTTCGAGCATTGCTTGCCATTGTACTTGGCTCTATATGTACGAATGAAATGATCGCTTCGAAAACAGTTATTACAAAGCTTCTTCTCTGCCACAACCTTCAGACGATTCTTCGTATCCATCCTTTTGAAGACGGGACAATTGATCAAAGAGTGTTTCTCTATCTCACAGGTTGGACACAGCGGGAAAGTTTTCGGCGCGGCTTCAATGGCTGCGTTGCTGCTCACACGAGGATTGCTGGGACGATTTGTCATAGAAGAATGACTCACTGACTTCATCTGGTGTTGGTGCGGACGGTTGATCGAAATCGTCTCCAGAATGTGAGCTCGTCTTGGTAAGAACTCGACCATTTGGGTGAAGCCGGGTTCATTTTCGGTGGCGATCGATTCTTCCCACGCAGCGAGGGGGGCATCATCCAGCTTGTCTTCCAATAATTCCATTAGGATGGCACTGAAGTGTTCGACGGGTTCACCAAGTTGCTTCAAGATCTCGGTGTGTATTTGGAAATCATCCACAATCTTGTGGAGGGCTTCGGACGGACTGGTTCGCAATCTTTTGGTACTTCAAAAGAGCATGGATGTGCTTCTTACGCAGAAGAGCCTTGTTTGAATACCGCTGCACTAACGTGTCCCAAGCGACGACATAGTTGTTTGCAGTAATCGCAATGGACTGGACCAGATTAGCTGCTTCTCCCTTCAGTGATGATCTCAGGTAGTGGAATTTCTGAACGAACGAGATCTCCGTGAACGAGTGTATCATAGACAGGAATGTGTCGTGGATAGTAAGCCAGTTTTTGAAGTTGCCGTCGAACTCGGGAAGGGTGATGGTTAGAAGCTTCACATTAGTCAAAGCTGGAGAACGATGAACTTCTACTGGTGCTGCTGGCACGACGGCTACTGCTACTGGTGGAAGTCTTGACACCAATCCTGCCTTCGCTTGAAAGTATTTCTCCTTCATCTGGGCTCTGCACTATGGACTTTTCGATTCAAGCTCTTCACTGTCATCCAACTCTTCGCAATCAGTGTTTTTTTTTAACGGGATGGAAAATCTGGTCACAGACTCCTGAAGAACTCAGGGTGTGGGGATGAGGGTGCCAACTCCTTGACCCACCAAAAACCCACCCGTGCCTCTAGCCCCCGGGACCACCTTTCAGTATTACTTCGGGGAGGGGATTAGTGTGCATTAAGCACCCGCTTATGTCGAACTACTCAGGGCTTTGGTAGTTAGTTAGTCCCTTTGGCCTGTCGCTGGTCGTTTCGCCACTTGTCTTGTAGCTCTAAGACAATTTGGGAGCCCACCTTCTTACCGCGTCCCAAGTGTCCTGTCTTGACACATTCTCTTGACAAGGTTGTCCGGTGTCGTGTCCCAGCCGCTCACGGCGTTCCTCGCGTCGTTGAAGCGAGGGCAGACGAAGAACACGTGTTCCGCCGTTTCGTCCGCTTCCACGCATACGGGGCACGCTGAGGACTCTGTGTGCCCGTACTTATGCAGATACTGTCTGAAGCAGCCATGGCCCGACAATATCTGTATCAAGTGGAAGATTACTTCCCCATGACGCCGCTTGACCCATCCAGATATTTCTGGAACTAGTCGGTGGGTCCACCGACCATTGGTGGAATTATTCCACTCCCTCTCCCACCTGGCCATCGATGTAGCCCTGGTGGTCTTGCGGATTCCTCTTGTGCCCCTTTGTTCAAAGCACTCCGCGCCCTCTTTTATTGTGATGCCAATGGGCATCATCCCCGCTAAAACGCATACCGAGTCTAGCATACCGAGGAAGCTCTTAGTACTCAAGGCGGTGACCCATGCCGGCCCTCCGTACCTCATTATCGACAAGGCGACGCTTGCCAGGAGCCTGCGCTTGCTCCCCTGTACCGCTGAGCTGTTCGACATCATGCGAGATAATGCCGACATAGCCGTGGAGGCTTCCTTGCATGCGTAGTCGACGTGACTTGTAAATGAAAGCTTGTCGTTGATCATGATTCCTACATACCTCAAAGCCCTCTTCGATTCGATTGTGCAGTTACCTGCACTAATCGTCGCGTGTTGCTCCGATTTTCGGTTATTGACGACCGTGACCTCAGTCTTGTGGTGTGCTAGCTCCAGTTGCCTGCAACTCATCCATCCCTCCACAATGCCAATGGAGTGCGAGGCCGTTAGTTCTACCTCTTCGATGGATTCACCACATATCTCAAGGATGATGTCCTCTGCGAACCCGACGATCTTCACCCCGTTTGGAAATTCTAGCCGTAGTACCTCGTCGTACATCATGTTTCACAGCACCGGGCCCAGGATCGAACCTTGCGGGACGCCTGCGGTGATCTGAGCACGTGTCTGGCCTACCTCAGTGTTGTACACCAGCACGTGATTCTGTAAATAGCTTCCCAGAATCATGTACAGGTATCCTGGCACGTGAAAACGTTGGAGCAGTCAGCGATAGCTACCCAACTGGCGCTATTGAACGCATTTCGCACGTCTAGGGTGACCACCACGCAGTAGCGGACACCTCGCCTCTTTCGCTGGATTGTCACTTTGGCCGTTTTGGTTACGGACAGAATTGCATCCACTGTCGACTTCCCATTACGAAAGCCGAACTGATTTTTAGACAGGCCGTCTAAGCCCTCCGTGTACATGGTTAATCTGTTAAGGATAACCCTTTTGAGCTCTTTACCCGCATTATCCAACAGGCATATGGATCCCCAGGTGGCTTCCCTGCCTTTGGTAGCAGTACTAGAGTCTGTATTTTCCAGGCTTCCGGGAAGACACCCTCGTGAAGACATCTTTGCATCGCCGCCCTGAACATTTCGGGCGCCAGTGAGATAGCCGTCTTGATGGCCAGATTTGGTATACTGTCAGGTCCTGGCGCTTTGTTTAACTTCAAAGCAGGCTCGTCTGCTGGCCTTTATCTCTTTCTTAAGCACAGCCTTAGTGATGGCTAGCATCGCGCGGCGCTCGATCTTTCCGGGTCCGATCGCGCTCTTTGCATCCTCCTTCTCCGGAGGTCTGCGATCGTCTCTGTCCACCAATAAACCGGCAACCTTCCATCCCTACGTTTGACCTTTCTGGGCATAGTTGCGTCGCACTCTCGTGTGAGAATTGATACGAGTTGATCCCGTCGCTCAATCTCTGTTCCCGCTCTAGCGCCTCTTTAAATACTTCATTATCGAAATACGACGTCCTCCATCTGCGGACGAATGGGGTGGGTGCTCCTCCTTCAGCGCGCTGCCTAGCTCCGTAGGTGATGCTGTAGCGAACCGCTAGATGGACACTATAACTGTAGCCATCCTCCACCCTCCAGTTCTTCAGCAGCCCAGGGCTGCCGAACGTCGCGTCGATAATCGACTCCGATCCATTTCTATGGTAGGTACTACTAGTACCTACGTTGGCCAGGTCTACGTTGCGCCTGGCCAGGGCCTTCAGCAGGATCTGGCCCCTTGGGTTGGTGAGGCGACTGCCCCATTCTAACGCCCCAAGCGTTAAAGTCGCCAGCTACTACCAACGGGCTACGGCCAGTTAGCTCCGTTGTCATTTTATTTACCATTTGCGAGAACTGGTCTGCCGACCATCTCGGTGGCGCATGGCAGCTGCAGATGAACACTCCGTTTACTTTTGCGACCGCGAAGCCCTCGTTTGAGGTGGACACTACCTCCTGGACTGAGAATTTGCCCGTCATCCATATTGCAGCCTTCTTGGACCTATCCGCAATTTCCATTACCGGCAGGGATACGGTATGGGTCGGATATTATTGCAATATCCGTTCCCGACTCGCGAACTGCCTGACACAGCAGTTGCTGGGCCGCCTCACAGTGTTTCAGTTTTGCTACCCGCACTGGGTTTTGACATTAGATCTACCCTTGTAGGCTGGGCAATTGGGACCCCCCGTGACGTGCTTGTCGTCTGTTTTCCCAGAGCACGTCATGCATTTGAGGGTTCCTTGTAAACCCGAGCCTTGTGGCCTTTTCCTCCGCACCTTCGTCAAAGATCGCTCCTATCGGGGCCTCTGCATTCCCACGACATGTGACCGCTCTCGAGGCTCTTAAAACAAGCCTTTGGCGGCTGGTGCAAACTCAGTGGGCAGACAGACCATTCCACTTTGAGTTTTTCCGCTTTTAAGATAGAGTCTGCGGGTGTAACCGGCAGATGAATTGTTGCCACTTGGGTTCCAAGTGGACCCTTTCGCAGCCGTATGGCTGTCATGGCAACCTCTATCTCACACTGGGTCAAGATAGCCGTGGAGATTTCGCCGGCATCCGTGATCTCATCCAAGTTTTTGCACTGGAGAGTCACTAACGTGGCCAAGTCAAGTACCTCTACTCCCACTCCTAGGGCCTGTTCGGCCAACTTCTTATACGCTGGGCCCTTCAGCTTGGTGTCCTTCTTGAGCTCGAGGATCATTTCGCCGGTGCGAGTGCGGCAGATACTACGCACGTCGGCGCCTAGATCCTCGAGCTTAGCGTCTCCGCGCATCGCCTTGAGGACCTCGGAGTACTTAGTCTCGTCGGTAAAACGACGAGGACCTCGCCGCGTTTACGCTTTCGAGCAAGGCTTCGACGACTTGCAGACGGATTTCCTGGTTTTTTTTCGGCCGCGACCAGCCTTGCCATTTCCCTGGCACTTTGGTCGGCTAGAAGCTTAGCCTCTAATTCGTCCCTCTCACGACATGCCGCCTGAACGGACCTACGAAGCTGCAGTAAGCTATGTTTAAGGTCCTTGCTGGTGTTGTTGCGAGACGCCGTAAAGTCGATTATCGCGTTCAGCTGTTCAGCGACTTCCAACACTTTTGGAAGCGTATCGTGCTTCCTCTCCATGGCCCGCATGGGCCAAGGCCCATCTATGGCCTCTCACGCTTCCGCATGTGTCGGATGCGCCACCGGATCCGGCCTTCCTCCCAGGCGGGGATCTCGTAAGTCCCTTCTTGGCGAACGGGTTCACCTCCTCCCTCGTCGTCGTTTCATTTTGAGCTTGCTCCATTCTGTTGGGTCCCCCTTCAGCCGCTATCCATAACCAAATGAAGTAGTCGCCATAGTAATCCCATGATTATCTATGCGGGCTGCATAGGCCATGCTAGGGTTGACCTGCGCCTTAATGGGGACATCGCGTTCAGAGCCAGATCGGTGTAGGACAGGATGGGCATCTGAGCCTACTCCCGCCCGGCTAGCAAAGCCGGTCGGTGGAGATGGAACGTACTGAAGGCCTGCCAAGGTTTTAGTGGGCCGGAGACAGCCTATGCCGCATGAAACCTCGCCATTTCCCGTAAGTGCTACCCGACAGTACTGAGGGAGACGACATAGGCGGTAGCCGTGGTACGGTAACGTGATTTCGTTAATCAGCCAGTTTCCGCAATTGGGGTCTTACTGACATTGAACCCAACGCGATGTGTGGCTCACCCTCCATAGTTCGTTTAGCCATTAGGCTCATTTATCCGTTAAGGAGGAACACAACGTTTCCAAGGTGCACCGCGTGGAGGCAAACTACACCACACCTCTTTGCAATCAGTTTGGACTATCTCAAAAGTATCCCAGATGCTTGATGTTGTTCGGGATTGTAATTCTGAATGAACAGGATCATTCTGTTCATGGCATCGACCACATTTTCCTTCTGCTTCTGTTCCTTTACTTTCGTCTTCTTGTCGTCCGGCATCTTCGAATGACGATATTACAGGAGATGCTGATGGAGCTGAAATGGTCGAAAAGGACCAAGAAGCACCACAAAACCAGGCATAAACGTATTCGAGAGGTACTCACCTTGTATCTCTTGGAGTGAGGCCTTGTATTTTTTTCACAGAAACTACAGGATCCAAAACATCTGTGTGTTCGCAAGTCGAGGTTATGCGCAACACGTGTAGTGGGATGAGAATACTTCTAGGAATATCCTGGTCACGGCACCAAATGTTGGGGGGTAAGGGTCACACTCTGGGAAAGTTTGCTGGGACGTTTGCTGCTTGGCCAATTTTATTGGTGGCGGATAAACGTTCCGATAATAAAACTTCTGTTAAAAAAGAACGCTTTCCTTCTGGGGAGCTCCCAACAAAAACAATTTTCCTTTTCACTGGTTGTCTACATTGTGTATTCAATGCATTGCAATGCAAAAGCAAGTGGAACAAAGGATATCGAGATGAGAATAAGTCTACTTGTTACATGAAAAGGAACTCATGAGAAACGGAAAGTGGATGAAATATTTCGCTTCTACAGCGACGATTCGATTTTAGAGCTATTTACCAACTTAGCTCTTTAGGTTGAGAGTAGGGAATTTCAAAAGGTCACGACCGTATTGACCCACCCTCGTAGAACAAAATCAACCAATTCTATTGACACTCAAGCTGACAATTCAAATCCTTATAGGGCCCCGTTCTTTCTCATAAATCCGACTCTTTTTTTTACAAATTTTTTCACATTTTTTATTACTGTTTTCATAAAACGGTTCCTTCTCCGTATCACTGCCCAAGGGTTTCTCAAAGTTTTATTCAACTCTCTTCATTCTTCTCCTACAAACTAAACTTCAGTACAGTCTAATCATTCTCTTGGATTGATCGCCTTGTATTATTTTTTTGTTCTCTATTATTATTTGTTGTGTTTATTATTTACTTAGTAAACTGGAGTTCTTGCCCGTCAAAGAACTAAACTTGGTAAAACTAATTATCTTTTTCTTCTTCTTCTTCTTCTATTTTCTGTTTGTCAGATTTGTTCCTCTCTCACTTAGAATTTTGTCATGATTGAATCTTTATTTTTTAACCGATGGAGTCGATGACGATGATGCTGATGATTATGCGGAATTCGAATGAGATTAATGAGAGAAACGCACTCGCTCCGGTCAACGAGCACCCGAGGCATTCCGAGGATCGGTGTTTTCGGGAAGTCCACGTGGCTACTTTTACCTCCGTCAACTCGTCCGTTTTGTCGGGCGAAGGATGATGCGAATGGGGGGGGGGGTACTCGTCCAGCGTCGTGTACGCACGAGTCGACAAAGCAAAGTCCCAGGTGTTGTCCCTCGCAAAACACCACGAACCGGGGGGTGATTCAGTGACTGGCGGAGTGTTTCGTTCCGATGATTAACGCTAAACGATAGCCTACTACGATCGATGATGAATGATGATCGTCGATGAATGCGTGCTTGTGAGTGTGCGTGTGTATACTTAATGATTATGGGTGTGAGCTGGTGTGAGTGCATGTGATGTTGGTGGGATGACGTGAGGGTGCATGGTGGGTGATTGGCGTTCAGACTTTAACAGATCGACTTTCTCCGTGGGCGATTGATTCCCCGAGGACGCGCATCGTGTTTGAATAGGACGAATCGATCTGGGGGATGACCTTTTCTGCCGGACGAATGTTCTTGATAAGATCGGAAAGCGATAGGAAGCTTTGGCGGCCATTGTCGACATCTCGATCGGAGTGGGCCATCTCTTCGATTTCACGGGTGATTTGCTTAAGTTTCTGTTCGACCGGGATGTCATGCTCCGGAGTGGGTTCCTCCTCTTCATGCTGTTGCTGGTGATCTTCCTGGCCTTGCGAGTCGTCATCTTGCTGGGATCGTCCTTCGGATTCGTCTTCGTCTTCGATTTCGTGCTCTTCGTCGTCGTGATCTTCCTCTTCCTCGTCCAGCAAGGCGTCCTCATCGCTACGAGATTCCAAGCTGCTGTCGGCTTCCGGCGATGCCTGGATGGGGTTGACGTTCAACAGTGCTGCCAGCGGGGAGGTTTCCTCTAGATGGGGAGCCAGTGTGGTAGACGAGAAGGTCACCGGGATCGGAGTAGTCGGAACGCGTGCTGGTGACGGGGTGCTTGATGTGGTGGTAATGGGACGGCTGAAATGGTTTCAAATATCACCATTAGATTCGCTGCCTGATGATGTAAACAACGAGTAGAATTATTAATAACTAATGCGTTAAAAAAGGGACAGCGAGAGGAGAATAGCGACACCTATAAGCCGAGAGAATTACTACGGATTGCTTCTTATGTTTGCGTTGCCTCTTCACGGTTGCTTGTTTGTAACCTCTACAGAGTGATAGTTCGTTATGTTTCGTTCGAGGACTTTTCGGGCCGGGTGGGAGGGAACGCTTGAGCGAAATCTTCTGCGTTTCATGTTTCTGTTTCTTTTTGTTTTTCGTCCCAAATGCTCCCTTCCACAAGCACCTTCGCTAAAGCTGTTACGAGCCTATGGTACGAGTATCGCTATATGTATGGGGTTCTGTTTGTATAATCGGTTTGATATTTGTTTAATATCGTGTATATAATGAACTAACTCCAACCCCACCAACCAAATGTTAATGCGACGGTATTAGACTGACTGTGTGCGAGTGAGTGTGTTTTGTGGCCAAAGGACCTGGTTAGTATGTACGTGGTCGTCCTTTTTCTTGTGCTTGGGCCGGGTTAAGTATTTGCATGTTGTTTTGGAGGAATAATGGATGAGTTGAGCATGTAGATTGGGATAAAAGTAGTCGCCCATGAGCCCGGAATGAAGAGGGGTTGCAGTGTGAGGCTTTTCGCCGCCGTACAGCAGAGTAATGTAAATTGCAATAATGTTTTAGGTTGAAGCATCCATAGATGGTTTGAAGGAAGGAACGGGTAAGGGAAAATGTGTTAGTTGGGGGAAAATGATGAAAATTTAAATTGCATAGATTTATGAGACCCCGATGGTGCGATTAACTTGTAAGTGTGTGGCAAGAACAACGATGGTTTCGTGTAAATGCAGTGTGAGCCGAAAAGGTAATTTAGTGAGAGAGCAGTATTTTTTCATCTTCTTTCAGTTTATTGGCGGTCTCCACACATCAGTTGTATTTAATTGTTTTCATTAAATTTTGGGTAGAAATTTTTTTTCTCTTCATTTTGAGTTACTTGCTTTGAATTATTTTAAATTCTTGGTACTGATTTTCTTCAGCACCCTGAGTTGAAAGTGATATAACACATCCAAACGGTTGTAGAAAATACGAGCTTGAAGATTTTTTCAGAAAGTCTGATCTAAATATTTCTTAGATTTGTTTTTAGCAAGGAAACCGATTCGATCCGTTTTTGGATAAGACATAAGACCCTTAAATTAATTGAAACGGAATTATGTTTTTCCCACTGAATTTCGGAATTGGACCACTGTGGAATGGAGACGACGAGCCGAACGGACGGAAACGAATGGATTTTGTGTTTGAAAATTGGTCACCGGAGTATGATGTGTATGTCCTTATATTTAAACATGAATTTATAACTTTGATGAAAAATTAGCAGGGTGTGAACCGGGGGAAGAGGTGCTGCATATAGCATTAACCGACATGCTACTGATAAACTAGCAATTTTCTGGGAATTTTGACAAGGTGCAGGCACGTCCATCTTCGATTTGGATGAAACTTTGCGCACTTCTTTGATATGGAAAAAGCTGTATTTTTCACCCACCAACAGAGTTCCACTGATACCAAAACCAAGATTGAGTGCCGTTGTCTTCAAAAAATAGTCATGTTATATTGCAAAAGAAGTCGTTTATTCAATAAAAAGGTCCAAAAACTCATATATTTATGTAATTTTCTCGTAAACAAGAAATTTTGTGGAAATTTAAGCTAATCAAAATTTATTATAGTACATCTCATTCTGAGCATTTATATGTTATCCAGAAATCCTTCAATTATTTCCACATTTTAAAACCATCCACATGCATTTTAAAGGGTGAGTCAATAACTATTGGGACACTAGAGTTACTTATTTAATACTTGACCGAAGTTAACCAAATTTTGCCAAGTTTCTCTTAAGAGTATATTTTTAACATCCGCTCAGACGTGCAGTTGTCAGTTCGATTCCGTTTGAGATGGAAGAAAATCAGCAAACCTTTCTAGAAAGTATTTTGATCATGCTGATTCCAGACTGATGAATATACATCATCCGAATTTCAAGGGTCCTTCAAAGGTTCCATGAATGGATGGCAGTTTATCAGAAGCCAATAGCTGGACAAAAACTGGCAACAATTCTAGCGGAATCCGAACATTTTGACGCCGGAATTGGCCAAAAACTTGATTTTTCGCGAAGAATCGGATTGAAAACGTATAATGTGCAGAACTTTCTAAATTGGGACGAACGCCAGCATAAAAAAATGGACAAAAATTGCCGATTGTTCATGAGTTTACCTTCACCCGCTTTGAGAAAACTACCCATGCAGCATCAATCATAGTAACCCATGAGTCAGCAGACAAAACTTGACAGCTATATCAGTCGAACTCTAACCGTGATGGGATAAACACAGAACGGCACCCCGCCGCGTTGAAAACGGACATCGTGTGGCACTTTTTGGACGCCGGATACGCCCGTTCCGGCATCTACAACATCTTGGCACTACTAGACAACAATCAGAGCATCGAAAGAAAGCCCGGGTTCCGGACGGCCGACGACCTGAGCGACAAGAAGCTCCAAAGGATGCCAAAGACCGAGGAAAATGGCTACATCGCTGCGTGCGCTTGGCCGGGAGGTCGGTTCAACCGGCCAAACAGTGAAAAAGTACCTGGCGAACATGAACATACATGTCAGGAAGCGGAAGTCGCGTCCACTGGTTTCGGAGCTGCAGGCAATGACGCAGCGGCAGCGGCTGAATAAGATGGTCAACTCGATTTTCCCGGCGAATTGCGACGTGGCGGTGGTGATGGACGACGAGACCTATCTCACCCTGGATGGCAACGACTGGCAGGGCACTTCGTATTTTACTTCCCCACGAAGGAAGTGAGCTCTGAGAGTTGAAGTTCATTTCACACACCAAGTTCCCCAAGAAAGTGCTGCTGTGGCTGACAATCAGCGAGAAAGGGATGTCAAAGCCGCTCTTCTTCGCTCCGGACTGGCCGTGAACGGGGAAATTTATAGTACGAAATGCCTGCCGGAAGTTGCGTCGTTCATCAAGAAATACCATAAGGGCGAAGACGCGGTGTTCTGGCCGGATCTGGCGTCGGCCCACTACTCGAAGCGATCGTTGGAGGAGATGGAGCGGCTGAATATCGATGTGGTACCCAAGTCGGCGAACCCGCCCAACGTCCCCCAGCTGCGTCCCATCGAGAATTTCTGGGCCAAGCTGAAGCGTAAGATCTACTACAAAAATTTTGTCGGAAAACTGAGGAGGAATTGATAAATAAAACGAAGAAAGAATTCAAAAACATGCCTACACGCATGTTTTCGTCCGCCATGGCGAATGTAACGTTAACTGCCGGAAGGCCGCTCGCAAGGGCGTAGAATTTTTTTGCAGTAGCTTAAATAATTACCTTCTATGGGAAATTTATCTAAAGCAATTATCTGTCTTAGCCTTGTTTATCACCATCCGAAAAAAGTTCCTTTTTTTAATGCAAACGTTA